>OY776112.1:370119554-370579554 GCA_963675035.1 Allygus modestus
TCAGGTTGGCTGAGTGGTCTAAGGTACTATCCCCCCCCCGCCGAAGTTGAGGGGAGGGGTGGACCTAGTTTACGGGATAGGTGAATATTTGTGAGTTGCACATTTAATCACGGGTCTCCTACTTTTAACCGATCTTTACTGTGTTTGCCCATCGTGTAAGCAAGTTTTTATTCAGGTGTTCAGGCTTAACAAATATAAAAAATAACAACATTGAACCACTTTATTTACATGTCCCGAGATCAGAGGGTTAAAAGGGTTTTATTAAAACAGTTACTTTAAAAAAACACGGAAACTTTATGGTCAAAAACAAGTTGACAATCATATTTGGTAGTATAAGTAGTAGTGAATATTTTGACAAGTCTAGCCAATTACCTGGGAACGTTTGGCACCTGACAGCGAAGAACAGCGACGTTGCCACGGATGACAAACACATTGTGAACCTGCAGCTTGTAGGCTTGGACCACATCTGAAACACGACACAGTAGTTACTAAAATGCACTTATGAGTTAAAACTCTGATTTATACTGTATGTTGCCCCATATCGTGGTCCCTGGCGCACGTTGTTAGACCAAAGAATTGTGTTGGAAAATCTTGACTCATAACATTTACATTACAGCTGCTACCTAAATAAATAGTTAGCTGTTTACAATAGTTTAAATTAGTCACCTGTGACAAATCATATAAAATATTTCCTCCATAAGAATAGCATAGTGACTTTAAAGTCCAGTGGGCGTAGGTAACCCTGAGGTCTTTGATTACGGGCTATAGACATTCCTCGGGTCAACCTGAATGATGATGGAACGTTTTATTGAAATCGTTTGAGTGGTATTGGAGCGTATGCACTTTAAACAAACAATCAAACAAACCCACATCCTTTTATATATATATATATTTATATATTTTTATATATTTTATTTCAAATACATAAGTGATACCCATAATTAAACCCTCAAATCTCGATATTTTGTATTTAAAATATTTAAAAACATTTTTCATTCTAAAAGCTTATGAATTTCGTAATCAATAAACGTGTAAAACTTCATTCAACTTATCATTTTCGTTACACAAAATGTATTTCCATTGTAGTAAAATTTGTGTACAAAATCGTAATAGTTTTAGAAGTTATCATCACTTTCAGTTTAAACAGTAAAAAGTATTGATTTACAAGTGAATATACTCATTAAATAGTAAGTAAACCTAAATAATATTTGAGATCTACATTATACTTATTTTAAGTTAAAACAGCGAGATAAGAAAGAGCAAACATATCCGTGCAAGCTCAGGTCGTCAGAGCCCCGTTAATAAATTTCACTTGCAAATCTGACACTTATTGTATGCAAGTGATTTGTGTCAGATTATACATGCTCCCCATAACTTATCCACGAGCAAAGTCATGTCATTTCACCTAGAATATGAATATTGTCTTCGCTATTTAATGCAAACTAAGATCCACTAGTAAAAGTATCACATATAGACGAGTTATAGTTTGCGTGATTGCTTGAGATGAAAACAGTAGTTAAGATTAAAAACCGTGTGTTATCGTGATTATTTCTCCATATAACGTGGTTAATAGGCTTCTACAAAACATACTTATTAGCGGTTCACGGACAACTTTTGATTGGTATATGTAAATATAAATAACTGTCTACTATTGCATGGTAATAGGGGACGTTCACCCAAACGCTAAAAGTGAAACAAGTACACCTATAATCACCATAAATAAAATTTGGAAACAATGAGTATATTTTGAAATAAATTAACATATTTTAGCTAATGATTTTAATATTTTTTATATAACCAACAAATGGCTGATTACGCAAGTTTTCTGCAATGGAGGTATTTTTGACGTATTTAAATTAAATAAAACTCCACAGGTCTATCCAGTCCTTTTTATCTTCAGAAACGTATTGTTTATTACCCTGGTTTTAGCACCTGACTGCATAAATACTTATAAGATTATATTCTTTACCCCACCAACAGCTTTAAAAGGTATCCAAAACACCTTAAGTGGAAGTGGTTATATTCAGGACATGTTTAAGTGGAATGCAGCAAAGTATTGAATATGAAAAACATATTTTGAGATAATTTACCAAGTAGGTACACAGTGTTACAATGTATTGGTCTTTATCCCTCCTTTATGTTTTTATTACCTAACAACAATAATTTTAGCTTGAAGTAATGCACTATGGAGTCAGTTCATAGTTTTAATGTTCCTGACTACTCTGTCGACTATTTGGATGCAATGTAAAAACATGACCATTACATGTTGAAGACAACGAGTAAGCAATTTACACTTGAATGTCAGAATCTTGCAGATTTCAGGTTATCCTTACAATTGACGGTGTTCTCTTCCTTTCTATTTGTTTGTAAAAGAGACATGTTGCATCACATAACATTAAAAACATAACATAACATTTTGGTTCCTACCAAGATCATATCAGGTTCAGACCCCTATTCGGTTGTTCATCAATAACATTAGTATCCTTAGATATAGACTATATAGATGGATAGATAAGTGGATACATATTTGATTTCTAAACATACAGTATATGTCATTCATATATTTACAGTAAAGTTGAAAGTTTTGTTTTAAACTGTAAAAAAGATGTGTCCATAGCATGAAACCCCACCTGCCAGGCTATTAAAATTATCTAAAGGCATTAACGTACAAACAAAATACAACTTTGAAACACTAAATATAAGTAAAACGTTGAAATATAAAATATTTGCTAGCTTAAAATTACAAACTGGATACTTTCTTATTACATAATATCGTAACTTATAATAATTTAAGGTTTATTATTTGTTTCAACAAATAAAATAATAATAATTATTGCACTGATAAAGGTTAGTAAAAAGCAAAAAGAAAATGAAGAAACGGGGAAAAAGTAAGGAAGAGATAATTTTATACTGTGATAGAAAAATACTGCTCTAAATTGGTGTGATGTAGGAACAAACAAATAAGTTTTTTAAGAATATTCTGTAATATTTTTTTAAATAACATTGTAAAGCTCTTAAATCAAATTCTCATATTTTTATAGTCAGTACCATTTTTGAGTATGCATACACACATTTTGACAACGTAATTGTGTTAGCTCAAATACCACTCAGTGAATACTAGAGAATATTCCATTTCGAGCAATCGAATCTTCGGACCGCAAATTGCGTGTAACCAGCTGCATTTTACCGCTGTATGATTACTGTTTCGCTGTTGCTTCAATATTTTCGGTAATGGGTTTGGGGGGGTGAGGGAATGCATAATGTGTTTTTTTGGGTGGGGGAATTAAGACTATACTCGCTATGTTTAAACGGGTAGGTTATATCAAATATAGCGATCTGACTTGAACTTGTTAAACACTTTAGCCACTACATGTAACAAAAACACACGGACGATGAACATATTTCAAAATGACCATTATTCCAAACAAAACTCCCCTTATTATTCCAAACGAGCGAACCCCTCAGAAAGCACTTAACAGATTTAACTGACCCTATTTTTCTTTTAATACAGAGAAGTGAGAAATACAGGGTCTTTCAAAAAGAAGAATACACTTGGACCTCAATTATTGAACTCAAATCTGTAATAATAATACAAATTGGAAATGTGTTTTATCGTATCTGTAAATATTATTATTCCTTGAACTATACTTAAAAATTTATAACAATTTGAAAAAGTATTCATTAAAAAAATCTGTATATTGCCTGTTTGTGGCTTCGAAACAATGTTGTTCACACTTAAGCAACTTTTAGGATTGCATAATCTACGGTAATTCATGTTAGCTTTATGTTAATTCCTAGTAGATATTGTAAATGTTAATCATAAACTAATAATTTAAATGTCAATAAAGTTTAGTCTTTGGCGATTTTAGTTCATTTTTTTAGTTTACTCAATAACTATAATCTCACTGGTGCTATGTAAAAAAAAATCCTAAACCACAGGAAAACTCAAAACAGTTTTAGTGTCCTGAGAAAGTGAGAGTCTACAAGATGATAATGAAAAAAAAAAAAAACTCAGAAAAAACTGTTTAAGTTAGCTATAATGATATAACAAAAGCAGGGGTAAAATAAATCAATGCAGAGAGTTTCAATTTGTAGCTGTTATTTAGAGCTAGGATAGGTTAAAGGGATTATTTTGTGAAATATTTTTTGTTTTAGACAGGTAAAACTCAAAATTTCACCCGTTCTGAACAACTATATCTTCAAATATACTTATAAAACCATTCGCTTTCATCTTCTTGGGTTCATACATCTAATGAAACTAAACGGTTCTAACGGTTCTAATATTGACGTTTTGAAATTAACTTTATGATATTTACTTTATAAGAGTTTTTACGAGAAAATTTGTTTCCCGTAGAACAAAGATATATGAGCATCACAATTTTGACGTAGAACAAGTAAACCCAGTGAGCTGGCCTGATGATTAGACCGCAGCGGAGATAGAGGTTTTGATTATATCCGCCCCAGAATTGGCAGTTTGAGGGTTATTAATGCAAGTTGCCTAGCAAAGCTGCAAACTGGCATTTATACATATAATTGGTTTATTCATAAGAGTGTAATACGAACTATTTATAGAGAAGTATATAAATTGATATTTATAGAAAGTAATACAGCATTAACCGACTTACTATTTCAAATTAATATTTCCTTTAGCCAATATAATACCTAGGTTTAGTAATACTTTTTCCCAAAGTTTCATAGAGCCCTACTTTTACTGTCGTATGTTAGTGCTGCACCATTGTTAGAACTGTTAAATTAACCATTATACATAGTTATAAAACAAATTTTAAGCTTGACGAAATTATGATTTATTCCGACAACAAGCATTATTTGTTTAAGGAAACATAGAAGTTCAAAGAGTTGTTTACGAAACGTTTGGTCCAAGATAACTTACCAAGATGATAGGATGCGATAAATCTTAGTTTATTAATTAATCAAATTGGATTTATAACATCTACAAAAAACTAATTTGTAACTATTAATATCCATGTTAATTATTTTAAATCTTTTGTAAAACAATGTAGTAATAACAACAAATATACAGCATAACTTTATAAATTTTTAGTGGTGTTTAGTAATTTAAAACTGTGGCACATTTAAATGTGTACTCGATAACATTGGATACATGTATGTAGCTACCTTACTGATTCTTTTATAACAGTCTGATATATTATTTGTTATTTTGTTGTAAATTTTTTGTGCCCAAACACAGAGTCAGAGAAAAAATACAAGTGCTGTAAACGCTACAAAATAAAACTGAAATAAATCTGTTGGTTCCATAACCTACATTATTCTCTATGGATATTAAATAACCATTATTACAACAATTAACCATTAACCATTATTTGATTATTAATTTAGTTTTATGTTTTTCCACTCAAAACTAAAGTTACCAATACATCTATTTCATTGTATATGAGAGTTTAATTTATTAAAAATTTTAAAAACCCGTGTTGAAGCACGTAATATTTTGAATAAATTCACGATAAACCGTCTATTACCTAAAGTCTTTGATTTCCATCTACAACAAAATCTTGTAATAATGTCCCAGAAATTCACGGGATGTCTCATGAATCGTGATGGCAAACATTTGCAAGTTAAATGTGCTCGCGATACAATGTTTAACAAATGAATGCATCTCGTGCCTCTGGGGCACCATCATCAATATCCCCACCAAATAAAAGAGCCTAAAGAATTGCCTTTTAAGCTTCCTATTGGGGGAAAAAGTTAGAAATTTTATATTTAATTTTTAACATACAAAAATCACATGAAAAATCTACCTAGAAGGAGCAGGAAAAGTGTTAATAATTCGCGGTAAATTATTTTAATTATTTTGTTTAATGTAAAACGATTCAGATTTGAATTAGTATGGGGACAGTTGACTGTTTTAAGGCAGATATTCTCAGTGTTCAGAATATAAATTATATATTATAAAGAAGAGGTGGTTTCTGTCTATATGTCTGTCTGTCTGTCTGTCTGTCTGTCTGTCTGTCTGTCTGTCTGATGTTCCGGGTGAACGCAAAAACTACTTAAGCGACTGGGCTGAAACTTTACACAAAGGTAGATCTTGAACCCATGCAACATATAGGCCTGTTCACTTCCTTAAAATCCCCTCGGGCTACGCCCCGTGAACGTTCTAAGTTTCAATGTTTACATTTCATAACAAAGTAAACATTCAGAAACTGTAATGCCAACAGCTGAGGGCACTTACATTTGACAGCTTAAAGAGCAGAAGCAAGAACAACAGCTGCTTCAAGCTAACTAAAATGCAATTTGCACTGACTATAGTACGGGTAAGGAAAACCCCTGTGTGAAAAACGTGTACATCAAGTATATATATATATATTTATTTCAATATACCGTATAATTAATCTATATAAATAAAATTAGAGTTTTGTCTGTACATTGTTGGAATTATGAAATTTTTGCATATTTTCACGTTTTACACACTAGGGAAACCAAAACAAATCTTATCTCAATTTATGTCTGTCTGTCTGTCTGCCGGTAACGCTCAAGGACGGTTTTTGTTCGCTTTTCACTGGAAAACGGGTGCACTGACATTAATGAAACTTTGTTTCTTTGTTCTATATATGCAGGTTTTAGGGCACTATAAACTGGCATACGCCTTTTAAAAAAATGATGGCGGCCGCTCAAAACCGTGATTTTGTGCGGTTTTGGTCATGTTTTGTTCGCTTTTCACAGGAAAACGGGTGCACCGATTTTTATGCAACTTTTGTCTATGTTCTATATGTGCGTTATAAGGTTTTAGGCTAATTGGATTGTTTTAAATTACCTTAGGACACTGTACCATAGGGGTTTAAAGATCCTATGCTATTCTTATGGACAAAGCGTTTATTTATATTGAACAAGATGATGGCATAGTTATTCTATAAATAGGTTTTTTAGTTCTTTTTTAAAACGTTGAGTGAAGATTGGTAATAATTAACATAAGTGTATATATGATCTAAATCTATATTTGTCAGACTCATGCACTCACTGACATAGTGATCACTTTATCTAAGAAACGACAATGTCTATTGAAGATAACATTTTGGATGGTGGTTCCCCTTATGCTGCAGATTCACAATAAGAATACGTTTAAAAAAGTCCTATAGGGTTCTTCGCTAATTTACTTTTATGACAATTTTATGAGTATTAGTATTTACTGGACCTTTGTAAGTTACATTTCGGTAGGAACATAACTAATCCATCAGAAAAAAACGCAAGCCTATTCCTGTTACGAAAATGTTTAAGGGCTTCGCCCCCCGGAATTTCAAAATACAATATTTTAACAATCTTGCACATACTCTTGGACTGATGGATCTGAAATTCGGTAGGAATGTAGCTGATAGCTCAGTGCAGACATTTACCTACTCCAGACACAAATATACTCAAGGGGTCTGGCCCAATGACCTTTAATAATGTCATAACACACCAACTACTCAACAAGTAGAGCTGAAATTTGATGCCTTAAAGGTAATAAGAAACAACATCATGGGGAGTCACGGTGTTGTTCTCTGGAGATTTCACACAGACCCTTTGTCGTAAGTGAGACATGAGTGGACGAGTCTACGCCTCTCTCTAAAAATATATTTTATGTAGCCGACCACTGAGCGTCTGAACTTAACAGTAAATATGAAAATGTGTTTTTGAGAAGATTAAGGGGTTGAGCAGTTTTCTTATGCAATTTTAAAAGTTGAGATTGGGACATTGAAAAACAAATTAAGTCTCAGAAAAATCTATCCTTCACTCGGCACTATCGATGAATCACAGGATTTATTGATTGACAGTTTGTTACACCGAGGTTCATAAACAGTTTAATCTGGAAAGTGCCTGGCTCTGTGATTGTGCCATCCTCACGTCCACCAATGAACAAGCAACGGAGATCAACACAAATGTAGGTCTATTCCAAAGGGAGGAACGAACATATACAATATTTAATACCGTTCATTTAACCATGCCCACTGTTAGAACAGTTCGTATCTATTGATTTACATTTATTTAAATAAAATCAAGTAGTCATATGTTTTTAAAACACATGACTTTTTCCAAGTTTAAATTGTTTATTTACAATTATAATGAAAACAGGACCTGGCCAGAATGGTGATTTTAAAAGTGGTTTGTCAATGTTTTTAAAGTTTAATGTTTCGTTACATTACTATTAATTTATTGGAATGTAAAGATTAATGTATCAAAATATTTAAAATGTTGAATTAAACAGGGTTAATATTTGGTTGTACTTGAGTTCTTTTATTTCTAAAATCGAATCCAAAGTGTTACGTGTACCGATTTGGAGTCACAAAAACCACACCGTTCACTACCCGACAGAGTTCTCAACTTGGCAACAGTACCCGAACTATTTGCCATAGTATATTTCGTTAACTTTAATTTAATTCTACATTAAAAGTGTAAAATGTAATTTTAATATTGTAAAATTATGTGGGTTGTTAATTTTTTTTAGTTAATCTACCATTTACATACAACCCGTACGAAGGACGGGTACACAGCTAGTAAATTATATATGTTAAAGAAAATTGTTAAAGAAAAATGTTACAGGATGAAGGAAGATTGCTCAAGTTTTTGTTCCAAGGGACTTGAGGTAAATAGTATCTCTTATAAAGTATTACATTTAAGCCTGAAATAAATATATGTCTCCATAAGAGAAACATGGGGACGGTAAGATGTCCTTAGTGAGAACACAGTGGATTTGTCCCAAGAATCCCCCTATTCAAAATTGTAAACTCCATAAGGAATTTCTTGAACACAGACAAAAGGTTTACTCGATAGATTTTAAAAACGATTCGTATCCATCTATCCTTATAATGTACAATATTGCTGTCCTAACATTTCAGATTAGAAACAGGAGTATCAGAACAGCAAACAAAAATATTGTTTCAAATAAAAAAGTGGCCCAAGTGTTTGTTTAAACATGATATTTGACTGTGTAAAGGTTTTTAAAGAGGAAATACGCTCCCCTCTTGTTAGCGTACTTCGTTCGAGCTCGTTTAGGTTATATCATTATCTAAAGGATGAACTATTATCAGTGAAAATCCAAATAAGCAGTTTTTACAATATGTGAACAAGTTATAAGCTAATAAAATTAAAAACATAAAATGCTTAGGTGCTAGTAGGGGGCAATAGCCGATTCAAAACCAGCAAAATCCTCAGTAATCCTCAGAGGATCAATCCTCCCCCCCCCGTGACGTCAGCCCCCCCCCATCACGTGACCCATTAACCTAACTTAAACCTGGCACCTGGCGTGAGGAGCCTGAGGAGCCCCCCCCGACCGAAATCAGCATGTAAGTGAGGAGCCCCCCCCCGACATTCCCCATAGCCAAGCTCGGACCCCCCCCCGACCGAAATCAGCATGTAAGTGAGGAGCCCCCCCCCCCCGGTCACCAGCGGCACTTTTCGTGATGACCTTGAACATGAGGAAAAAACTTTCGAAACCTAATAACTAGCCTATTTATCCATCGATTCCCACGGGACTTTTTCCAGAGTGTAGGCCTATCCCAGAGGAAGCGAATGACGTAAGAACCCCATAGATCCGCCATTAAACAAGGCCGCTATTAATTTATAACCGCGTTTTCCTTATGGGATCTCAGCTGTTTACCAACCGATTTTGACGAAACCTCACCACATGTCAGGCGGCGGCCTAAGTAAACCATCGCTTAAAGAAAATTGAAAATCCACCGTTAAACGGACCCGCTATTAATTTTTAACCGCGTTTTCCTTATGGGATCTCAGCTGTTTACCGACCGATTTTGATGAAACTTCACCACATGTCAGGCGGCGGCCTAAGGAAACCATCGCTTAAAGAAAATTGAGAATCCACCGTTAAACGGGCCCGCTATTAATTTTTAAACGCGTTTTCCTCATGGGATCTCGGCTGTTTGCCGACCAAACTCGATGTGACTTCGTTACACGTTGTATGCCGGCTTGACCAAGCCAAACTGCGAGCGGCTCCGCGGCGTCACGTGTCAAGGTGCGTGCTAGGGCCTACCGCTACCCCTGTCGTGGACCGCGGTGACATCACCTCCATGCCTACGTGCCGTCCGGGCCTGTTTACTCATTAGCGGTTCCGAGAACTGTTTACTGCTTTCACCGCCTACTGTACGGTACGTAGCTATGTTACTTCAGTGATTGTCATCGCTTCCTTCATTCAGTTTGTGTTTGGAGCCCAGTGTGTGTAGACGTTCTACTTCAGTGCTGTGCTAGTCCTTACCGCACCATATTCCGAGATCTGTTAAATGTAAGTATATGTAGTCTTATAAGTTGTAGTATGGACCGCCTCAGGCCGTTTACTCATTAGCGATAATTACCGCGATTTCGAGAAATGTTCCACCGCCTTCTACTGTACGGTACGTAGCTATGTTACTTAAGTGATTGTCATTGCCATGGCCTTGACTCTTGTCTACCACGCATAAAGTATGTGTTATTTTACCAATGAAGTGTTCTCGTTGCGACTAATTTGTAAATGCAAGAGACTTATCATATTCGTTGTTGCAGATGAACAACCAACACATGTGCGAGGTCTGTGGCCGAGCCTTCAGCCTGCTCGGAAACCTGAGGCGACACGTGGAGTCCGCCCACAACGCCAGACGTCACGACTGCCACGTCTGCGGTAGGCGCTTCACAAGAGGCGACAACCTCCACCGCCACGTCGCCACGGTTCACGGACCACACGCCGCAGCAGAGCCCCAACCGCAACGAGCGAACCATGCCTGCCGACTGTGCCCGGCCATCTTCGCCAGCCTGGAGGACGTGCGCCGCCACATGCAAGCGGCTCACTCCGCGATGCCAGCAGCAGCTCCTTCCTCCTCCTCGAGCCCCGATCGCCACGTGGAGTGCGAGCGATGCGGTGGACGCTTCGACCGAGACCTGGAACTGAGACGACACGTCCGGACCGTCCATCCTCCCACGTTCCGTTGCTCCTACTGCGACCGCGGGTTTACCCGTCGCTTCAACCGCGACCAGCATGAGTCTCACAACTGCCCTGTTGTGAGGAACCTGGCTGAAGAACCATCCGAGCTCCGCTGCGTGTACTGTGACAAGGGGTTTACTCGCCGCTTCAACCGCGACCATCACCAGTCTCACAACTGCCCTGTTGTGAGGGACCTGACCCAAGACCGACTGCCTAGGTTGTCCTCTCCTCCTCTTCCTCACAGCAACCAGTCGTTGCGCCAAGGAGCCAGCGCCGAGCCCCGACCGCGCCAAGTGCCCAGCGCGGAGCCGCGACCAGGACCGAGCACCGAGCCACAGCCAGGGCCCAGGACCGAGCCCCAGCCCCGCCCAGGACCTAGCGCCGAGCCTCAGACCATCGATGACGAGATGGAGGGTGGCGGCCGCCCCATGTTCCAGCTCGTGCATCGGGCCTTCCGGAGTCGCCTCCTCACCTACCGCCTGGCCCGGCCGTTAGACGCCTTGCTGACCGTTGAGGATGCGCTGACCCTGTTGTTTGACGAGGTTCTGGACCTGATGGAGAACGTCATGACCCAACATCCGAGCATCAAGGCGAACATGGTCCTGGAATGTGAGTTCTCCAACATTCACGGGGCCACCTGCCTGCACTCCTTCAACACGAAGAACGTCCCACTGACCGAGGCCTCCGACTTGGAGGCTTTCCTCTCCGTGTCGTTCGAGACGATCGTGAAGAAGAAGGAGCAGTGCGAACTGGTAGGCAGCGGCTGGACATACCTGCGTATACGGGACCTGGACGCGCGCGACGTTCATGCATCCTCAAACCTAACTTTAACCTGCGTCTGCGCGACGTTCATGCATCCTCAAACCTAACTTAAACCTGCGTCTGTAAACCTAACCTAAACCTGCGTCCGTAAACCTAACTAAAACCTGCACGCACGCACGCATTGACCTACCTTTAATAGTGTAGTCGTGGACCGCGGTGACGTCATCATCCCGTGCCTACGTGACTGCCCCAGGCTGTTTACTCATTAGCGATAATTGCCGCGATTTCGAGAATTGTCCACCGCCTTCTACTGTACGGTACGTAGCTTTGTTACTTCAGTAAATGCAGACGCGCACCTTCAGTTTGTCTAGTGATGTTGCAGAGTAAACACAAACATGGCTAGTGCAATCGAAGTGGATGAATCAGTCCAGACGTTGTTGAAGGAGTTGGAAGCGATGGAAGGCTACAGCACCTTGTACTTTTCTCCACGAAGTCCTGAACAACCACCGCCAGCACCATCACTGAAACGGTCAGTCGCCACACCATCGAAGCTGGCGACCTGGAAATGTCCATACTGCGAGGAGTCGTTCACGTCGCGAGATGGACTTCGTCTCCATCATCGTCAGCACCACCTCTGTGTTAGAAGGAAGCGAAGAAACAATCGTTCCTCACAACCGAGATCGTTCATATAAACCTCAGCAGGAAGAGGTCCGCAGAAAGTCAACACATGTATTGATAGCAGTTGCATAAACGAAATTGAAAGTGGCAATGCTCCGGAGATATCTGAAGACTTTGCATCACCATCATCCAACCAAATAACCGAAGGGGGAGGTTCCCAGAACGTCAGCAGTTGCATAAACGACAACAGTAGAAGTGTCAATCCCCCGGAACTACCTGGAGACTTGGAGCTTGTGGAAAAAGATTCGAACGATTCACCACCGACTGTCAGATGGGTCGATTCCGGTTATCAACAGTACAAAATCCCGCCAATCAGGGTAATGTGTTCTTGAACATCCAGTTACATCATAGAGGTCAGTATACACATGGTTGCAACTTATATTTGGATGAAAATAAAGACTATGAAATCTACATTATGATTATGAACATCATAACACGATTGGAAAACCTTTGGGTGGACCGTTATTCAGGAGTCCCCAGAGTCACTGGTTTGACACATACAGTGAAGCCGGTGGTGATAAAGTGTGCAACTGGTAGTAATGAGGGTATCACACAATCGGCGGGGACTGCTTCCGCCCGCGATGAACACCACCCAGATTGAGAAGCGCCTGGTGGCAATCCCCGGACTGAGCTACGTGGCGGTCTCTACAACAGGTATCGACTCCAGGGCTACGGTACTTCTGTTTATGACCACTACTGCCTCACCTACCTGTACTGTCGGGCGGTCCTCGGTATACCACTCAGCGACTACGTGCAGCTCTTCGACCCGGTCACTCCCACCGTCAACGACGCACTGGTCCGCAGGCTCTTCTACTCCATCTTCGCTTAAGACTACTTTTGTGTAAATACCTTTTGAGTTCTTGATTGTAATATGTTTGTGTGTATAGTCTTATTGTGTTTCAATAAATGTTTTGTTTCTCGTTAACTGTTGTTTTCACTTGTCCTTCTCTTTAGTGTTTAAGAACGAATATCGAATTTTTAACAATTTTGAAAGTTTTGTTTTGAAAACATGATAGTTTTACAATTTCATAAAAGGTTAATTTTGAATGTAGTTTCGACAAATTCGGTTTGCATTAGAGGAGTCTTTTGAAAGTAAATGTCAGGGAAATGCAAGGGGTAGTAACAACACAGATGTATGTTGTAAACTAAACTGTTTGACTATATTTGCTTACGAATACTATTTACAAAGTTAACCTAGTTCTATTTACACTTAAATCTACACCGGGAACTCTTCGTCCATGTCCTCCTCCTCGTCCATGTCCTCCTCCTCGTCCACCTCCATAGGCCCGCCTTGCTGCTCCTCCTCGGGATTGCCTCGCCTTCTTGCTGCGGGCAGTGGTGGAATGTCCTTATGCCCCCAAGGTAAGGTGTTGATACCATCGGCCAAGATGTAGCGTTTATCATTGGCCGGGCTCAAGGATAGCTTTTCTACTTGTACGGTGAAGACACGGTGCAGGTACGACTGGAAACGGGTGTTGACGGTGGTTTTCAACACCCCGTCGAACAGACATTCCCTGTAGTCGTCGGGGGTTAGGACGTTTTTAACAACCCCCTAAGCGACTCCCTTGGCTCGCTTGATCACCTTGGATCCGTTGTCTTCGTCCTCAACGTCCATGAAGTAGAGCTTTGAGCGCAGGCCGAGGTACTCGAACAAGGATCGGCCGTTACACTCGTCCTTGAACTTGCCAATCACCTTGTCGTTGTCGGGGCTGTAGCAGGGGTGGGACCTCGGGTAGGCGCTGGTATCGAAGTCGTCCAAGTGCTCCATCATCTCCCTGTAGATGTTCCGGGATAGGATGTCGAACACGAAGCTGTCAGTGTCCATGTAGTCTACTTTTAAGCGGTCACCGTAGCGGTCCTTCATCTTCCGCAGAAACTCGTACATGAGCCACTTGCTCAGCTCCAGGACAGACATGCCGACGTATATGGGCTTTTCCAGGACGATGTTGACCCTGGCGAGGTGCACGAGAGCTACGTCCTCCGTGTAATACGTGCGGTCCAGGAAATTGGACTTGGCCACGTACTTGGAGAACTTTTCCGGAGTGCAGACCAGCTTGACGTTCAGGCGCTTGCGGACGTTCTCGATGGTTTTGCCAAAGACCGCGTTATTCATTAACTTGAAAAAGTCTTGCTCGAACTTGGTCTTGGCCTTCTTCCGCCGTTCGGTGTTCATGAGGATGTAGGGCTCTAGCCACCGAGACTGGCGAAACGAGATCGCCCTGTGCACAGCCGCAAGCTCCAGTCCGTTGTTCAACACCTGCTGCAAGACCCTGTAATGGCAGACGTAATGCATCTTGTCGTCCAGGGTGGTCATCAGTTTGGGGTATTTCCCTGTTGGCGGACGCTTGGTCTCGCAGCAGTAAGGGTGGTCCTTGTGCAGGTCGTGGAGGTGGGCGGGGTAGCGGAGGTCCACTTCGAGGATGTAACCCCGTTCCGCTTCGGCATCCAGCGCGCCAATGTCCAAGGAGTCGATCTCCTCACGGCTGATCCACTGGAAGTCTCCGGTGGGCAGGTACTGGGACATGGCCCAGCCGTAGAGGTTGTTGGCGTCCAGGTACAGGAGGTGGCGTGTCGGCTCGTCGGGGCGGTAGTCCGAGCACCGATCGTGGTTGGCCTTGGCGTAGCGGGTGACGGCCTGAGAGATGCCTCCTCGGATGCCTTGCTCCACGAAGTGGTACATGTCGAAATCCTGCAGCGTGTCCAGCTCCACGTCGCAGACCTTCAACATGACGTCCCAAGCGTAGGATGGCAGGGTGTAGTAGTGGGCGGGGTCCAGTCCGTACTCGGCCAAAGAGGTGTCACGGAACTGCTTGAAGACGTCGGTGAGGAGGGCGATGTCGCAGCGCAGGTACGTGTCGGCGTAGTCCTTGAGGTGGCGACACTCGAAGGCTCGCCACACGTTGAGGGCGTGTTGGTAGTCCTCGTTCTTGACGTCCTCCAGGGTCATGGTGTTCCTAAACGCCTCCTTGGGCAGCAGCTCCCTGGTCCTGTACAGCGTTTCGTACGATGTGACAAAGTCGTAGGGGAACACGCCCTTCCTGCGCACCAGGTCGAACAGCCGGTCGTCGGGGAACCGCTTCCTGGTCTCGCGCATCTTGTCGGTGGGCAGTCCCGCTGCCAGGCTGGCCAGGCTCATGGACAAGAACCTGTAGGTGTCGAGGAACCGCACCGCGAAACTGCTCTGTCGTTGGTTGTCCCCAGGCTGGCCAAAATGAAACCGCTTGGTGAAGGCGATGTAGCGCTCTTCGGTGTGCGCCAGCACGTCCACATCACCGGGGTCGATGGCCAGCTCCCGCACTACGAAGTGAGCGTCGTAGTTGGACAGGTTGTGGAAATAGCAGTTGATGACCCGCTGCTCCCTGTACCGCAGATTGCACGAGCGGTGCGCCGCTTCTCGGAACTCGTAAGGCGGGGCGTGGTTGTGGTCCCGCACCTTGACGTCCAGCTCGGTGAACTCCTTGCCGCAGAGGTAGCAGCGGGTCGCTGCGAGATACTCGTCCATTTCCTGCCGGGTCAGAGAAGGGTGCAGAGCTCTCGTGCTGAACAGGAACTCCCGCAGGCTCAGCACGTCCATCTTGAGCCGTTCCATAAGGACCTTGGACGCGTCAGCTCCGAAGTATACCCGCGGCTCAAACTCCTCCAGGCCGAGCGAATCCACGATCTGGTAGGCGAAGGCGTACGGGACGTGCATTTACAGGGGCGTCGTGCCGGGCGGCGGCGCTTCCACCGGGTCAACAGCGACAGGCTGCAGAGCACACTCGAAGTCCGCGTAGATGCTGAACCTCTCCCGCCTAGTGTACTCTGGATGGGTGAAGCGGATCTGCTGCTTCTTCGGCAAGTCCAGGCGAAGGGGAGCCTTGGCGTAGCAGTAACGCCTGTGCTCCTCCAGACGCTGAGCGCCCGTCAACCCTAGCTTGTTGGGTTGATTGTCGAAGTAAGCGAAGCACCGCTTACAGACGTAGATCCTATGCCCGTGGTCAGTGAGCTGGCGACGGACCAGTCGACTCAGGTCCGTGATGTATGCGTAGTGGCTGTCCCCGTCGGTGGTCACGTACAGCAGGTCCCTGTGGTCTTCAAGCTCTCGCTTGCAGATCTTCAAGGGGTAGACCCTATCCATGAACTTGGGAGTTCCGTCAGGGCGTCTTCCCACCATCGCGCGCTCGGTCCCGTAGACGTTTACGCTGATGTTGTTCTTGCCCTCGAAGGTCTTGATGTCCTTGAGCGTCACGGGGAAACGCAAACCGGTCCAGTCGTAGCGAGCGATGATGTCCGGCGTGTACGCTGCAGGTATCTCCGCGTGTCGCGCAACGAACTTGGCCAGGATAGCGTACATGAAGCACATGTCGTCGGCGTTTAGCACATTGACAACAGCGCGCGTGTCTGCAATAGCCCTTGGCAGCTGGAGATACGCTCTGCCTCCGAGCGGCGTGTACTCGTTCACGCGGATCTCCAGGTCCCATATACGCAGGTATGTCCAGCCGCTGCCTACCAGTTCGCACTGCTCCTTCTTCTTCACGATCGTCTCGAACGTCGCGGAGAGGGAAGCCTCCAAGTCGGAGGCCTCGGTCAGTCGGACGTTCTTCGTGTTGAAGGAGTGCAGGCAGGTGGCCCCGTGAATGTTGGAGAACTCACATTCCAGGACCATGTTCGCCTTGATGCTCGGATGTTGGGTCATGACGTTCTCCATCAGGTCCAGAACCTCGTCAAACAACAGGGTCAGCGCATCCTCAACGGTCAGCAAGGCGTCTAACGGCCGGGCCAGGCGGTAGGTGAGGAGGCGACTCCGGAAGGCCCGATGCACGAGCTGGAACACGGGGCGGCCGCCACCCTCCATCTCGTCATCGATGGTCTGAGGCTCGGCGCTAGGTCCTGGGCGGGGCTGGGGCTCGGTGCTGGGCCCTGGCTGTGGCTCGGTGCTCGGTCCTGGTCGCGGCTCCGCGCTGGGCACTTGGCGTGGTCGGGGCTCGGCGCTGGTTCCTTGGCGCAACGACTGGTTGCTGTGAGGAAGAGGAGGAGAGGACAACCTAGGCAGTCGGTCTTGGGTCAGGTCCCTCACAACAGGGCAGTTGTGAGACTGGTGATGGTCGCGGTTGAAGCGGCGAGTAAACCCCGTGTCGCAGTACACGCAGCGGAGCTCGGATGGTTCTTGAGCCAGGTTCCTCACAACAGGGCAGTTGTGAGACTCGTGCTGGTCGCGGTTGAAGCGACGGGTAAACCCGCGGTCGCAGTAGGCGCAACGGAACGTGGGAGGATGGACGGTCCGGACGTGTCGTCTCAGTTCCAGGTCTCGGTCGAAGCGTCCACCGCATCGCTCGCACTCCACGTGGCGATCGGGGCTCGAGGAGGAGGAAGGAGCTGCTGCTGGCATCGCGGAGTGAGCCGCTTGCATGTGGCGGCGCACGTCCTCCAGGCTGGCGAAGATGGCCGGGCACAGTCGGCAGGCATGGTTCGCTCGTTGCGGTTGGGGCTCTGCTGCGGCGTGTGGTCCGTGAACCGTGGCGACGTGGCGGTGGAGGTTGTCACCTCTTGTGAAGCGCCTACCGCAGACGTGGCAGTCGTGACGTCTGGCGTTGTGGGCGGACTCCACGTGTCGCCTCAGGTTTCCGAGCAGGCTGAAGGCTTGGCCACAGACCTCGCACATGTGTTGGTTGTTCATCTGCAACAACGAATATGATAAGTCTCTTGCATTTACAAATTAGTCGCAACGAGAACACTTCATTGGTAACATAACAAATACTTTATGCGTGGTAGACAAGAGTCAAGGCCATGGCAAATTTAATGTTAGTACACGGGTTTCCTCGTTTATTAAATTGGTTTTAGCAAAGAACAGATTATTCAACTTCTATTAACAAGCCAGACCTCTCTTTGCACATTCTGACTTCAAAGTTACTGAACGATCATACCTTAAATGAGAAGCTTACTATAAAGGGGAATGTAATAGTCTTCCACACTACAACTTCTAAGAGCTACATATACTTACGTTTAACAATCTCGGAATATGGTGCAGTAAAGGCTAGCACAGCACTGAAGTAGAACGTCTACACACACTGAGCTCCAAACGCAAACTGAATGAAGGAAGCGATGACAATCACTTAAGTAACATAGCTACGTACCGTACAGTAGAAGGCGGTGGAACATTTCTCGAAATCGCGGTAATTATCGCTAATGAGTAAACGGCCTGAGGCGGTCCACACTACAACTTATAAGACTACATATACTTACATATAACAGATCTCGGAATATGGTGCGGTAAGGACTAGCACAGCACTGAAGTAGAACGTCTACACACACTGGGCTCCAAACACAAACGGAATGAAGGAAGCGATGACAATCACTGAAGTAACATAGCTACGTACCGTACAGTAGGCGGTGAAAGCAGTAAACAGTTCTCGGAACCGCTAATGAGTAAACAGGCCCGGACGGTCACGTAGGCATGGAGGTGATGTCACCGCGTTCCACGACAGGGGTAGCGGTAGGCCCTAGCACGCACCTTGACACGTGACGCCGCAGAGCCGCTCGCAGTTTGGCTTCGTCAAGCCGGCATACAACGTGTAACGAAGTCACATCGAGTTTGGTTGGCAAACAGCCGAGATCCCATGAGGAAAACGCGTTTAAAAATTAATAGCGGGCCCGTTTAACGGTGGATTCTCAATTTTCTTTAAGCGATGGTTTCCTTAGGCCGCCGCCTGACATGTGGTGAAGTTTCATCAAAATCGGTCGGTAAACAGCTGAGATCCCATAAGGAAAACGCGGTTAAAAATTAATAGCGGGTCCGTTTAACGGTGGATTTTCAATTTTCTTTAAGCGATGGTTTACTTAGGCCGCCGCCTGACATGTGGTGAGGTTTCGTCAAAATCGGTTGGTAAACAGCTGAGATCCCATAAGGAAAACGCGGTTATAAATTAATAGCGGCCTTGTTTAATGGCGGATCTATGGGGTTCTTACGTCATTCGCTTCCTCTGGGATAGGCCTACACTCTGGAAAAAGTCCCGTGGGAATCGATGGATAAATAGGCTAGTTATTAATTTTCGAAAGTTTTTTCCTCATGTAAGTTTTTTCCTCATGTTCAAGGTCATCACGAAAAGTGCCGCTTTTGACCGGGGGTGGGGGTGGGCTCCTCACTTACATGCTGATTTCGGTCGGGGGGGGGTCCGAGATTGGCTATGGGGAATGTCGGGGGGGGGGCTCCTCACTTACATGCTGATTTCGGTCGGGGGGGCTCCTCAGGCTCCTCACGCCAGGCGCCAGGTTTAAGTTAGGTTAATGGGTCACGTGACGGGGGGGGGCTGACGTCACGGGGGGGGAGGATTGATCCTCTGAGGATTACTGAGGATTTTGCTGGTTTTGAATCGGCTATTGCCCCCTACTGGTGCTAGTTAACACTTATCGAAACACATTTTACAATAAAAATTTAAAATATTAACCCACTTTATAAAATTAATAGTCACTTAAATATTCGAATAGGTTATAGCATTTATGATACGAATACTAACTATGCTACTGTATCACCATTTACACGATTTTTACAGAAGAAGAAATCCTCGAATACTGCAAACGTGAATGGGTAAACATCGAAAAAATGCAAAACTAAGAGGATGCAATGAAGGGAAGTGACAATAGCATATAGAAGGTAACAGGAGAACAGTTTGCAGTTGAATCCCTGAATATTGTAAATGTAATTTGACTATTTTGATAGCCTTCCCTTTTCTGTTGTAATTTGCACTTATATGGATGCAAGATATTGAAATCCTTAAATATTCATTATGGTCTTATTTTTAAATATAAATTTAAACGTATGCCTGAACTTCATGATAACAGGTGTAACATCACACAATAAGATTACATATCATATCATATCATATTACATAGATATCATACGGGATCAAGTACTATAGGCCTGGTTACACCGTCCTTGTTAAAATCTTAAACTTTCATATTTAAAATGACCCAATTGCACAACGGTAAATATAAAACCTAAAGATTTGTAAGCACGGATTTACCATCAGACAACTTTTTTTTAATAAGCGTTTTAAATATAGTTTTGTTTCTGCCGCTTGGGAGTCATTCAGGCATAAAGTCAGCTGTTTTTCAACGTTTCTAGTTTATAACTGTCCTTAGCACGGTGTCTTTATGATATAATTATAATTTAGGGACCCCAAAACAAACATTTATTATGGTCTCGGGCTTAAATCTTACTGAGCCTCATAGGGTAATAAATTCTTCCTTGTTGGGGAAATTCACTAGTAAAAGATGAAGGAGTGGGGGTAATCCGCTTGAATAAAAACATTTAGAAAAAGGTAATTAAACTGAAAGTACAGTCCTGAAATACATGTACAGCGCCTTATTCGGTATTACTGTAGTTAGAATTTCGCTAACGTAACTGGTGGTGCCTTTGATATGACGGGTTCAGTGCCTGGAGCGTCCACGTAGGTTAGTTAGCTTTACATAAAAGTGGTTAAATACTCCTTAACAAGAATATCATTGATGTTTATAAAACAATTCAAGCCGGGTGTGTGTCATTAGATTACGTAACACAAACTCATGAATCAAATTCTCATAAATGCTTGCCGAATTGATCTAGTTCTTAAATAATGTATATTGTAAATAGGTAGACTTTGATTGTGAATTGTAAGCCTATGACCCTCTCAACCACACGAAACAATCAACATTTAGCCTGCAATTATACAATGGTAATCATGATGAGGTCCAACACAACTGCGACGATTGTTGGAGGATTAAAGCGTGTGAATGGAATATCCAGCCAACCAGGCTCACCAGGAGGATATTCAACTGCCAGCTTGGTTAGCAGTTTAAGTCATACAATGTGTGTAAGATACATTTAAATTCAGTTGTTGTTTTATTCTGATTAAAATATAATATTATTTAAGGTGTTAATTGATCTATACATTTGTTGTAAGTGTTAAAAATTGCTGCCCCTGATGTAAACACACCGGCATAAGTGTTCGCACAGAATTTACAGGCTCAGAAAACTTCAGAAATAACCAGGAACAACAAAAATCTAATGATTAAGAAGATCTCTCACAAAACCAGGTAGTTTTTGATTTTGAATAAAAGTGTGGGAATGTCAGAGGTTACCACCAGTATAATCTGCTAGATCGAAACTGCGATAACCACATCTGCATCGCGAGACCTCCTTATGCCTGTGTCCGGGTCCACAGCACAGCCAAGGTCGACTCTACTAAAGGGCGGAGAGCTGAATTCGTGACGTCACGGTCTGAGTGCTACGCGGCCGGCGACTCCCGTAAATAACATACGGCGTGCCTTGACATACACTGCTTTAAACTGGTCTACTGTCAAAACCCTTCATCCTATTTCGTTGAAAACTTAACAAAATAATGAACCACTGCATATAATGAATAATGCGTAAACATGTTTTTAAGCATTAAATAAATATTTTTAAGTTTATATAAATATAGTCAAATCTCTAAGTAGTGTAATGTCATTGTATTTGTATTGATTTCGCATCTCTAAATGAATTTTTGAACTTGTCATTATCTCAATTGTCTCTGTCTATGTTCAGAAATATAAGTATTGTATATGGTTTTCCTGTAAATTCTAAACCAAAGAGTTTTATTTCATTCTAATTAGATTGTTTTCATAGTACTGTAATAGTTTATTTGCAATCGTTGTATAATTATTTATTTAATGCAAATAATAACAAATTATTTTATTTGATTAGATTTGAAGTAGTGTAGTAATTTTATTATATTTTTTATTACGTTTCGAAAAAATCGTAATTTTTGAAATAAAAAATGCAGTTGGTTTTTATGTTAGGTTGGGTTTTATCAAAGTAAGAATAACCAATCATAGTAAAAAATTACAAACATTAAACATGACAAATTATATATTATAGTTATAATAATAATACCCCTTTTCACTGTCAAAACTAATCTGGCTGTCCGGGTCACTGAATTTTTTTGATAATAAAACCTTCGTTAGAATGTATTACTAATGCGTTTTTAGATGCTTGGAAATATTTTCTGTTTGTGGCCGACAGCCATTCTAGCTTCCAGTGTTCATATCAAGGAAAAAGGAACACACATAAGTGCATGTTCCATCATTACACGCACTTTTGTAATTGCATTTTCCCTGCCTGGCACACAACAAACACGAGGCATCTCAGACATTATTTATTAATTTAATAAGCGATTCAACAAAATACAAAACTCCACAAGTCTAAAATCCTTACGATTCAACTAAAATAGCAAAGGTGATATAAAATAAGACAAAAACACCGGCGCCGCCAAAGCGTAACCGCCAGAAGCGTGGCTAGACGGCAAAGCAAGGCTAGCGGCGCTGGTTGAATTGAACGATGCCCCGCTCATTTACTTTTGATTATTGAACAAACAAAACAACTTATTAAAAAATGTGAAATAAAAGTTGTAGATAAACTAATTATCTACAACTTTCCCGCTAGAAGTTTACTTCTACCTCAAAAACAAAAAAGGTTAAGCTTTGTGACTTTTTCGTGTCCCACTATTACAAATCATAAATACTTTTAGCTAATACAAATTCGAATATTTGCTTAGGTAAATGATTTTTAAACTGTTGTATTCCGTATTTCATGCAGGTTTCAAATATATAAGTTTCATTCCAAATAAATTACAGTAAAGAACTCCAGGAGCATGTAATCGAAAGCGCGCTCCACTTACACCGTGGCTGTATAGAACTCAGACTGTGACGTAGCGGCTAGGGGAAGGGGGAACACTCCGGCCTGTAGTAGAGTCGGCCTTGGCACAGCCTGTAATAATTGGTTGAAGGTGGGGAGGGGAGTCAGTGGTATTAAGTGTCCCTCTGGTCCGTCTGGGTTGATTGCGGCTTTGGTAGGGTTTTAATATATCCGGTTCTGTTTAGAATTTTGAAATATGAGAAAATGAACTAATATACACATCAACAAATTAAATACATACTTATTTGATTGGGAGGATATAAAATGATTATTCAATGGGTAATTCAAAATAAGATCCTTTAAATGTAGAAATTTACACAGTTAGCAATATTCAGTATCCTTCCCTACAAATGTGTATCATTACGTAAAAACATTCGATGCCCTTATAAATTATCAGGTAAGAAATTTAACGTAATTCTTTGATTAGTTCTGGACACCGTGGAGTGAATGGCCGTTATAAGTTCATCCTACAGTCTGATTGGATGAGAAAATCATGCTTTTCCTTCCTCAATCTCAATTTTTCGTCGCAAAAAATTGTTTTTTTTTCGGCACAAATGTTTTTTGGGTGGAGTAACAATTACATGTCTATTACATGTACGTCAATTACATGTTGGACATTTAACATTTAAATGTCTAAGGAAAAAGCTACTATAAATGATATACTAACATACTGTATCGTAATCGCTGAAGGGATCTTATAAATAACACTTGTAACATATATTTAAAAGTTAAGTTAGACTCGCGACATGTACCTCACTAAACAGAGAGGCAGTTAATAGTTATTCAAAATAACAAATTATGAACAAATTGATTAAAGAAAAAATCTATTTTCATAAAAATTACAAACTTTAAAAACTTTCGAAACAGTTCTAAGAACTAATCGGTTAGCCTGAAACCACAAGTTTCTTTCAGAAACTTTCTAGTTACCAAATTACTTGCAAACACCACTTTCCATCAACTATGAGTCAAAGCAGTAATTACTAGATGGTCTTCAACCAATTACTAGCCCCACATCAAAGTTTGACCCTGTACTCATTAGAACTTTCCAAACCCTACGTACAGTTTGTAATACAGTGTATGATCAAATTATGAATAAATAGGAGCAAAAGGATAAGGGAGTTGTAGATTTATAAAGACTTTATGCACATGTTCATACTGCAACAGCCTTGACGGTTACACCTAACATTATTGTATATCTGTTTATTTTAATCGTGGAGGGTGCTCTTACACATTCGTTCACGCATTATAAAATTGAAATTGAAATTGGTACTTAAATTGAACATATTATTTATGTTTATTTTTATTTTAACAAACCTTTTTTAACTACATTAAATATTTAATAATATAATACATTTTTAGTTTCCCTGTTGTTTTTTTACACCTACACTTATTACTATGATAAAGACTCTAACAGTAAATTAGGAAAACACATTTACACGTGTGTTATTTACACTTTGCTTAGCACAAAACATGCTAAGGAATACAATTCTATTGCTAAGCAATTCATTTCTTAAAACCATTTCTCTTTACCCACCTACATTTACTTTGATCTCTTTATGCCAAAGATCTCAGATTCCGAAGCGGGAGTGTTTTCAAAAGAGACCAGTTAAAGCTTTGTACTATTTAGCAAAGGATTTTTCAAAATTACTGATGGCTCTAAAATATATTGAAACAAAAATATAATAAGCCATTTTATATTTTCTGTAGGTAGAAAGTTTCGGTAGGTTTTGTATTCTGGGTTGTGTATTTTCCCCAATCTACTGCGATAAAATATACAACATAGAATGAAGAATACAACTCTTATATGCATAATTTTTAGGAATAACTACCTAGTAAATATGAAAGTTTATAGAAAGTGATCTACACAATTCTAGTTTACTTATTTGTTTCGGTAACCGTTCAAGTTCTCCTAGTACACAAATCCTGGAGTTGTTAAACTCGTCTTCAAACTAAAGAGTTTTGTCTTCAAACACACAGTATTATAAATGTATTATCTATCTTCTTATCTATTTTCTATATTATTATTACGCTACATGCAAACTTTGAAAACACTATAAGGTTTTTTTGTTTTAAGATTTACCCTCACATATTATACACTAAAACGTACGTCTAGGTGGGCAGATGTGCAAACTGGCTTTAGATTTTCGATTTAGGCCTCAGAGCTCTGATCCAAGGGACTTCCAAGTCCACATGTTATTCACATGAAGGAATGTAATATTTAGTTTATGTCACATTTGTTTTTTCTTTATTCTATTATATTAAATAAGCAGCTGTTATACACAATATCTCTAACTACAGACTGTTATTGTTTTGTTTACTATTTCACTACTTACTATTCTCGCTGCTCAAAACAGGATACGCAAGATGCGCATAGGAATTTCTAGTTTAATTTGTGCTCATACGAAGCAAATTCGAATATGTACATAAACCTGAGGTTTGAGATTTTGATTGAACGAGATAATGTTTACTTTCTAAACCAGTCTAGGGATTTAAATTTAACTGTCTAAAATTAGTTATAAGTTTACAGCCATAGCTGTGACATGTTATATATTTATGATAGCGAGGAGACACATTATAAAATTTAAACGGTCTTAGGTTTAGTTAATAGTTTGGGATAGAATCAACTGAAAGTTTGATGAGATGTGATTGTAAACCAAGTTTATACTCCACTGAACAAAGTTTCAAGTAACAAGAAATTACTAATCTCGAAAACTGTTTAGTGAGAAGTAGGCGAGCTTTTGTTAATTTTGGAATGAAGTTGATGTTAGAACAGTGTTTTTGAAATCTCTTTATTACATTCATAATAGTTTTCTTTAAAATACTTATAAACAGGAAATAAAACTAACAAGAAAAAATGATTAATATTTCTGTAATAACCTCGGAGAACAGAGCTTTCCTTAAATAGTTATTTTTATTTATGAGATTCCATTTTTTTACAGCAAAATATTAGAAACTGCAACTAGTTGACTACCTGGTAATTTTAATTATGAGTATTATAAACGACATAAAACAAGTTCTTAAATAACACTTTAGTAATTATACAATTATTAAACAATAAGTACAAATTACGAGAAGTGTAAAATAATTGTTGAGTTAAATCTCAATTAAAACTCTCTGGCCTTTGCCTTCCTGAACTGCAGCCTAAGCGTTTATGAGTTGTTTAATTAAAACTTCGGCAGAAATTCTCCGTTTGAAAACGTTTTCATCACAGCCATTCCTATATTTTGCAGCCTAAAAGTCTCAAAGATACAATAAGCTTGTAAAACATTAGGAAAAATCACATGATTACATAATATTTTGTTATACAAACTTGCAATTAATTACAAAACATAATAATTATTTTTGGAAACCTATATCTGTGCTTAAAAACTTAAATTTACATCAATCAATCAATCAAAAGAACACAATATATTTTATTAATAAAGCACATAAGTTATATAAAATGGTATAGATTACATAAGTTATATAAAATGGTATAGATTACATAAGTTATAGTAATTTATTAATACATAACTTTGAAAACAGATTGAGAAAAGTTCAAGACTAATAGCTAAATGTTATAGATATCATTAACAATATTGTAGGTACCCTTATTTGAAACAAGTAAAATATCATCTATTTTTTATGGTGGAATAGCTAATGTTCCCTTCTCCACACGAGAATCTAGTACCCATATGTTTTGAAAAGTTTACATTATAATCAGCTGACTAACTAAATAAAATATAACTACATAAGATTAACATCGGAACTTTGAAGGCCTGTGGGGCGAAGGCCTTTAGGTAGATGTTTTTAAAACCCCCAAAGGCAGATCGAGAGGGTAATAGCTTTCGACTGATATGTATATAAAAATATACCAAATATGTATATAAAACAATGGTTTTATAGGTCGGAAATTACCGAACAAAAATCAATAAATTATTTTAATTATATAGATAATTTATTGGTAATTAAATTTCGCTTTTGAAAGTTTTTTTGCAAATGAATAAAACACTGTATTCCTTTATGTAAGGGCTTCTTTATATAAATAGATGTGATGTCTATTGCATGCCAGTTGGTTAGCTTTCCTTGTTTTATACTGATGATAAGTATGTAATATTGGCAGTAAGTGAGTAGATCCTCGGTTTGTGTCACACAAAGAACCGATGTTACTCAAAATGTATGACTATTTGATAATGAAAAAAGAAGAACACAGGTATAGCGTGAGACACAAAAGGCTGTCACAAGAACAGACACGCGACTAGATCCTTGGTTAGTTTAACACAAATTACCAAACCTATTCAGATCGTGAGACTATTATTCGATCCTGACAAATATATATATAGCGTGAGGCACAAAAAGTTGTCACAAAAACTGGCACGCAACTAGATCCTTGGTTTGTGTAACACAAATGGCCGAACCTATTCAGAACGTGAGACTATTATTTGATCCTGAAAAAAACAAGTATAGCGTGAGACACAAAAGGCTGTCACACAAACTGGCACGCAACTATTTCCTAACTGGTTCTTGGTTTGTGTAACACAAATGACCGAACCTATTCAGAACGTGAGACTGTTATTTGCTCCTGAAAAAAAGTATAGCGTGAGAAACAAAAGGCTGTCACAACAACAGACACGTGACTAGATCCTCGGTTTGTGTAACACAAAGGACCGTGATCCTATTCACCACGTGTGAACATTTGCACTAGGTGCGTCTTGTGGGTTTTACATTACGATCAATCCATTCTAGCCTGAGCATTGTGTAATACATTGCACCCAATATAAGTTGTACTACATATACAAACTATCATATTTAATTTATGTGTAAACATAGTGTAAATATAGTGAGTAATATATATAATTGAAAGGTAGTGAAAAACTTGTAAAAATTATAACAAAACTATGAATTATGTTAAAAACTGTACTTCAATCCTCACATCTTAAGAATTTTTTATTAGAGAAAAATGTGATATTAGTAATCTAAAATAATTATTTAATATGTTTTAACCTCCTGTATCCGTAAAATAGCTGCAGATTTCTATGTAAGTCTCAGTTATAAAACACTTATTGTTAAAATATCGTTTACGTTAAATAATGAGTACGAGAACATAAGACTAGGAGCATCAGATGTTTCTTTAGGAAATTCAGTTGTAACAGAATTAAGGCATTAAATTGTTTAAATCCTGAAGTTAATTTCTTATTTGAGGAAAATTACAATATTAAATTTAATAGACGTGATGATTTTGCAATAATACAAAATACTACTAATATGTTTTTGGCTGTAAGAAAGCCGGTTATATTGAAGTTATTAAAATAAAAATAACATTTTAAGAAGGATATTCCAGTCTCCTTGGTGGATCTCAATCCTTCTGTAAAATTGTTTGTACTAAATCTGCTGTTAGTTTAAACTATTAATACAATTTCATCTCAACTCAAATTTAATCGCAGAACGTGGACCGATTTACCTTGCTTGAAAAGTAAAAACTCTAATGCAGTTTGTAAAAGCTATTACAAATTCATTTGTTCCTTGACACTACTGAAATTACTGATGCTTCAAACTTATAATGAGTTCCTGTTATAGCGTCCATTCGGAAGAATTTATTTTATGAAACACTCTTATTCAAAATAAAGCATGTTAATTAGTTTCAATACTATTTTAAAGAAAGTTGCAATTGCCACACTGTTTGTAAAAGTATTTTTTATTTGTCAGCATTTTTGTTTAAAGCCTATTGATCAACCAAAGCAGAGATATTCAAGCTAGCTATTTTTGAAATGTAGCCACTTCCTTGTACTTTACCCTCGTAGTTTTGAGACGGGATGACTAAAAGGCTGATATATTTGTTGTTCCACGTACAAATCATTATAGAAATTAGCTTCCTTTGTCTGATTGAGATAAAACTTTTAATAACACGATGTTTGTGAATTAAAATATTTGGAGTCTTTGTGATGAAGTCATTGTATGGACTTTATTGAAACCTAATTGAGAAAAATAATAAATCTGTAAGATTTAAAAAAAACCGCCAAATGCGAAAAGCATGTTATTTTGAAATGGTAAAAGTTAGAATTGTCGAATTCAAAACTAAATTACCCATAACCAACTATAGTATCGGTATTAAGCTATTAGTGGTTTACAAGATACGCTGCATTGTTAAAAAACAAACAAATACACACTGAACCACAGCACTGAATACTAATACCATCAGGGAGGAAATGCGTTGAGAAAGACCGTATGTTTATAACATTTGTTGTTAAAACTGTGACAATAAAACTGCATTTAACTGCAATTGACAATATCGACAAGACTGCACCTCAAGGCAATTTAGTGATTTGTGGTCCATAGTTGATTTGACATCGCCAATGAATCAATAACTCGTAATGGAATTGGTTATCTCGGTATCTCTTGGCCGTTGCAATGTGCTTATTGATTGTAAGATTTAAATTTATTACATTTTTCCTCACATTACATAATTTGTTAAAAGAATACAACGGATTACCTTAAACAAAACGTATTGCTTATTTATGTGATTATAATACGTGGGAAAAACTAGAAAACTTAAAAACCATTTTCTATAGATTTCTTTTTAATTAAAATATATAAATAATTAACATATATGTGTTTAAGGATGAAATTATTGCATAACGAATATTTGAATAAAATACCTTAATAGTATAAACTATTAAACGCTAATTGGTTTTACGAAATACACTTTGTGAACGGATTAAAACAACATTTGCAGTAGATGGTGGAGAAAATATTTCGTGAATAAAATCATACTGTTGATACACCATACATGGAGTGTTAGCGGGTTTAACTACTAATCAAGTCAAAAGGTTATATTATGTCTGTCATGAAAATAAGATTAAGTTAAATTAAATTCGAGTGAATAAGCTACAGGAAATTCTACGAAGAATTGCTGAGGCTTGGCGTTTGGTCTGAGCCAAGCGTGAGTTAATATAGAATGAAAATCCAGATTAATTAAACTCTTTTAAACATAACGAGCCTGTTACTCTAAACCGAACAAAGTGGTTCTATATTACAGCTTTGCAAAATGATTAACTATTGAACTTCCATGTCAGTAGTTTGTTTAGTTTTAATCATCTTATAACATATGGTAATATTGTAAAACTGTATTATATAGCACAAATAACTGTTTAGTAAGCAGTAAAATTAAAGTTGCCCTGCATTATAAACATAAAAGTACAAATTAAAAAATTGGGGTGGCTTATATTCTCCTAATCAGTATAGATAATTGAAAACCACTTTGCAGAACTACAGATATTTTCGGGGCACTTTAAACAATTTCTATATTGTTGACATATGCTCAGAACAACGGAGGAGTTGTGTTTACAAAACTTACCTCACAGTATTATGTATATAAACAAATATATGATTCCTGGGAAATAAGAAACATGTCATTGCTTGACTTTATTCGAAATAAATAGACATCGACAGTAAAATAATAATAAATTACAACAAAAAACTCATGGATTTGTTGTTATATTTATTCCTAATCATCCTCTGTTTTTCTCAACTAATGTGAGAAAAAATCTTTCTTGTCATGAAGTGCATCCATCTACCTCCACATTAATGAATGTACATTCATATTAGTTACTAACTTGTATGACCAATTAAATACCTTGCATAAATCAGGATTAATTAAATTATTTTAACTAAGTTGAATTATATTTACTAACTAAAAAAAGGGAGCTAATTAGAAGCAAAGTATGTTATTACTATGTGGAAAAAGTTGGTCTACTAAACCAAATTTAAAGCGATGTGATGGATTGCTTATGATTAGATGTTTATCACAATAAAACTGCCGATATGATATGATTTTGCAAAAGACATTGCCGGCATTCTTAGTTTATTGTAAATAGTATAGAACATCTTGCTTATTTAAAATAGGAAAGTCAATTGAGCTCTAAACTAGAACCATTCTGAAGCATATTACCCCAGAACAGCTCCATTGTGGAGACTACACTGTAGAGCGCTCTTGCTGGACACCTCTGATGGATCAATTAGTAAGCGGATGATATCTCGACACCCTTTATCCTAAGGCTAATGGCTCTACCATACACTAAAGAGGTTAACTATGGCTGTGAACGGTATTGTGGGGTGAATTGGCGTTTCTTTGACACAATAAAATAGAGTACTACGTCTGTGGCTTTGAATATGGATGTTTAGAAAATATTACAGAGAACCGTTAAATTCATCTAGAAATATTATATTAATTTAAAATTAATATTTTAAATACTTTTAAAGTTTTAAATACTTTGGAGTAGATTGTCTTTAAACAATTTATCGCTTGGCCATTTTTTCATTTAGCTTGCACGAATCTTAACATCTTAAAAGTATTGTGTACATTTTAAATTTTAACGACAGACAAATTTGAAATATTGTAATTGAATTCAACCTGAAGATGGAAATATTTTTACTTCCGAAACCGCGGTCGTCGGTTTGGACTGTTAAGAGCTGAAGATGGAGGTAAAGAAGCCTTATTTTATTAAATATATTGTAGTAATTGCAAACATGAAATTTTACTCTATAAAATATCATAACAATCGTAATATTTAATTTAATTCCATTTGTTACACTAAGTAAACTACAAAAAATTAATGGTCGGTCTATGAAATTTGTAAAAAATAATAACAAATAATTTATCTAATGATGCTCCGTCTATCTATGTTCGATGACAAGGCTTTACAGAACTTATACCCCTCTGAACCCACAACTTCCTTCCAATCGCATACTAAAATACTTAAAATCCTTAAATATTATAGGATTATTATTATTATAGGATAACTTAGCTTTGTATTCGATTTGTTTTCTATCAAGTATATTTGATTAAGTTTCGAGCATTTTTATTTCTTAGGGATTTTCAAGTTGCAAATAATTTATTAGGGATGATTGTGGGTAATATCTGCGTCCACAACTTGACTGTCTACAATGTAATAGTTATAGTTAATTATGAAATGAGTAGACTTTGTGCTTCATAGACAATGTATCATAATTTACCTAAATTTATGTTGTTGTTTTTTTTAATTAATCGTCAGGCCAACAAGGTTTTTTACATTATGATTTAAGGGATGAGTATTTTATGATAACAATCACATTACTGTATGAATCTTTTTACTTTCAAGTTTGTACTCACTGTTTTAGTAAAAATCATAATTTGAGATGATAAATAACTTATGTAGTCTATTTTTTTAAAGATACATGAATATAATAATCCTATAATATTTAAGGATTTTAAGTATTTTAGTATGCGTTTGGAAGGAAGTTGAAGGTTTAGAAAGGTATAAGTTCGATAAAGGCGGGTCATCGAACAAAGCCCTTATGTAGAACAGCCCTTACAGCACACTCGGCTCACTGCGAGAGTCCATTGCAAGGGTCCCTAGCGTTCGATCTGCACTCTGTGGAATGGTCACAGAATATTGGCCACATCTCCTTCCGAGTTTTAGTGATAGTTAAATTATGAAAAAAAGTATTTTAAATTATTAAAAATCAAAATTTAAGCTGCATAATTTTTATACTTAACTGTTTTTCATTTGGAAATGATCAATTACATAAAAGTTGAAGAAAATAGGTCAGTTATGTAATTTATGTAATCAGCATTCATGTAGTACGGGACTACTATACAGAAAACCTGAATTTTCCATATAGTAATAATAGCGGTCTTCTTGATTGACCTTAGTTAAATATAAATTGATATTTATAACTAAATTGATATTTATAACTAATAACATAAATATATATTATACAAATAGTACATTTCTACAATTACAATGGTAGGTAATAAATTCATAGTTTTAGATATGTAGGATGAAAACCCTTTATTTTTTTAGTGCATTGTTATATTTTTTAATATTTTGCAGCTATCTTCAAACTAACGAAAATAAACTGCTACAAAATCTTACAAATAAGAAATTAACTAACAACATAGCATTTAAAACGAAAAACCTAACAAATATACCTAAATAACTAACTAATGTATTCATAATGTTGAAAACATATTTATTATATGCATATGTTTCCCAATGTTTCTCTATTTAAATAGTGGCCAGTCTCAAAGCGCACCACAATATCCGACTTATAACAATGCTCTACTCCAATAATACCAAGTGGTAAGGGGGGAGGGCTAACCCTTCAAAGCCAAGTATTTGATACTACTTTCATAGCCATTTCGAGTATGCGATACAATTAAATTGTGCTGAGTAACTGTAAAACTGACAACTAAGAGACATATATATATATATTTCACATTCAGCGGACTGTTGCAATATACAGGGTTAGGAAAGTCTGGAATATAGTTAATAACTCCTGAACTACTGGCCATCATTTAATAAGACTAAGTGTTTTTTCGTATTTTATACTGTCACCCACGTCTACAGGTATTTTAGTGATTTGTTGCATGACCAGGGGATAGTCAGTCATGCATGATTTGTTGCACGACCACAGAGAAAGTCGTAACATTTAAAAAAAGCCTATATCGAGTTATACTTTATTTTAAAGGTATTTTTTAATAAAACATAACGGTGCACCTCCAGCTGCCAAGGGTTGAACCAGTCGAAAGTTACACCTTCTAAATTTTTCAATATTTGGTTAATTTAAAACAGCTGGCTTTGTTTTGTTTTAAATCAGCTATTTATTTAATTTAAATCACGTATACAAATTTAAATTTAAATAGGTGAAAAAATTGAACACAAGTTTTAAATTAAATCAGACAGCTGATTTAAAATCAACAAAACAAAGCCAGCTGTTTTAAAACTAATAAAATATTAAAAACTTTGAGAAGCTGTAAATTTTGACTGGGTCAATCCTTTGCAACCGCAGCTGCGCCGTTGTGTTTTATAAAATAATACCTATAAAATGAAGTGTAACTCGACATGGGTTTCTATTTAAAAATGTTACACCTTCCTGCGTGGTCCGTCCCATGTTCATACAACAAACCAGTCAAATAGGTGTAGACTTAGGTGACAATATCAAATACAAAAACACTCAGTTTTGTTAAATTGTAGCCAGTAGTTCAGGAGTTATTAACTATATTCCAGACCTTTGCCCAATGCTGTATACTTAAACTTGGATGTACATTAATAATTTAAAGAAACTGTTATGTTGGGATCGTATTCAATAAATACACATGAGCAGTTGATTACTTTGAGCCCCTTTAGCAAAGATAACACTCTGGATAGTGACGACTACAAAAGGAAGCAGCAAGAATGACCTGGAGATGTGTTGGTTTAACACAAAGGTTTGTAAACAAATCCGTCAGACTCGTGTTGAAAACGCGTGTGAGGCTTCCACCTGATGTTGCTGATCGGTTCACACTTCTGTCTTAAGTGTTTGTCTAACGCTTGTATAATTGTGTGTTACTTTGATGGTAACACGTTTGAGATACAAATGATCAATGAAAGTTAGATGTTCGTACAGTAACCACTTACGCGTTTAGGGTTTAAGACCTACTTTTGTATTGGGTTGAATCTAACTCGTCAGTAAATTGAAACTACGTTGATTAAGTTATTAGTATTGGGTCGCTTAAATATTATAACAAGCCCATAGAATAGCGACTAAGAAAATCTCCACGTCCATGCAAAATTTATAAGAAGCTTATTTAAAGGACACCTTTACCATTTTCAGTTGTAAACCAAATATTTTAGAATGATTGCTTGGTTTAATACTGAAATTTGATTTGTTTATTGAAACTTATTTAAAGGTTTTAAGATGAAGTGTTTAACTAAGTAACTTGAAACAATACCAAATAATATACTCAAGGCAGGGCAACATAGTGGTTTGTAATTTTCTTAAAACTCATACTACTTTTTAGCTTTTAAAGTTATATTCTACTTGAAGACTTTTCGTTTCACAAACATAATAATACAAATTCGAATATATTTTTACTACACTTTCGGAGCCAGTATTTATTATCTCTACACCGTATAAATAAGTAACATTGCTCAAATTGTTCACAACAATTATGTACGTATAACTTAGTATTCTTATAATGTTATTTTGAATATTATAATATGAAATATTACATATAATTAATATATTTTGTTTCCCTTATGTTATCCCTAAAAGTTGGATGATCTAAAAAAACAAATAAGAATATAGTTATAGTGGGATTAGTCTTTCTTTGTGTCTGCGCCCTTTAACTGCATAGAACCGTTCAGTGCACTAGGAACACGAGAGTATAACTCAAATGTATTCAGCTATAACTGAAATTAAACCAGAAATCTGGTAAAGCAATATAACTAATTTTCTGTCACGAGACATTTCAGCCGAGCAATCAGTGAATTAGAGTGAAAGAATATAACTGTAAGTTTAGTTTCTTGACTGAAAGGTAAAATCTTATAAACAATTTTCAAAACCTATTATAAAGTAAATTGCCTGTGTACAGTTACAAGCGCTACTAACTTTTAATGAGCTGTTGCTTCCCGTCCCGCTTTGGTTGATTTATTCTTTAAAAACCTGCCTTGTTTCGTACTGAAATGTTTTGACGTATCCCGCTTATTTTAACAATCATAAACAAATAGAATTTGTGCATTTCAGATGATTTATGTAATATGCCACAAGTTATTTTCAATTTAAACCTTTTTAAATATATATATTTGCAAGCTACTTTGTAGAAAGTGCCACTTACGACGTAATTGGCTTTTTTATGTGCACGAAAATAAATAATATAAAGCCTTATGTTTTTTAAACAAATAAAAAAAGAAAAAAGAAATTGGATTGAAAATATGTTTTAATGGGGTTAAGAAACATTGTAAATTAATAAAATATAATGTTTTATTTAGCTTTGCCTGTAATTATAAACTATCCCTTGTATGATAAGATTTCAAAATATAGTACAACTGGTTTATTCAAGCAAACTTTTCTTGTTTTAGCGAATTTCCCCTATAGGGAAGAAGCTATTACCGTAGGTCTCATGGGAAGACTTAAGTCCGATACCATGATAATTTTTTGTTTTGAGGTCCCCAGATGACAAAAACACTATTCGTTCAAATTTATATATATGTATATATATATCTATATATATATATATATATATATATATATATCTATATATGTGTCCGTGAATGCGATAACTTGAGTAAAAAACGTCCGATTTCGATGAAATTTGGCTCAAATGTGTAAAATGTCATTCATGACTTTAAGTTCGAAAACCAGAAAAATCGGACCATGGGAAGGGGGGTTTATGGGGGTTTTAAATTTTCCAAAAATCAGTTTTTTGCATTTTTCACCCTACAATTTTTTAAAAACTTAATTTTGGTTTTGACCATGTTATAGAGCTTAAAAAACAAATAATACAGTATTTTGAATTATTAACCTAGGTTAAGTGGTTGCGGAGAAAATCCAAAAAAACCTACTCATAAAATCTCCCATGTTAATCTTACGGGAAACAGGTTTTTGGCATTTCCTCAGTTTATTTTAATTTAAACTTCACATTTGCTCTTAGAAATCTGTTCAGTTCCACAAAACAATCATTTTGGTGTTTAAATTGTGATTCTACACCCAACCGTTGCTGAGATATTCAATGTGCTCAACACAGTACGTTGTCCAATGTTATCCTTATGGAGAATAAATAAAATTTGATATCTCGATTATTTATGAATGTATGTTGATGAAACTTGGTATGTGGCTTCAAATAGTACTGGTATATTGATATTTGCACAAAAAATTGATTTTTTGCTGGTTATTCCTGTAGCAGCATACCTGCGTACTCAGCCCCCATGTTATTCTTATGGAGAATAACTAAAATGTTATATAGCGCTTATTTATGATTGAATATTGATGAAACTTGGTATGTGGCTTCGCCTAGTTAAATTATATTTATATTAGCATAAAAAACAATTGTTTGTGTTCCTTGTTTCAGCAAACCTACGTACTCATTACCAATGTTATTCTTATGGAAAATAATTAAAATCGCTTATATGCGAATATATTTTTATGAAACTTGGTACGCGGCTTTATGTGGAATTCAGACAAATATTATGCATTGGAAATTCGCTGAGTACGCAGGTTTGCTGCGACGGGGGTATTTAATTATTTTACTTATTTTATTATTTTAAATCTCATTGAAAAACAATACAAAAATAACGTAAATAAAAATATGGCATTAGAAGTTTTAGAATATGTTGTAATGTGATATTTGCCAATAACTGCATATTTACGATATTATGTTATACTCAACGTCATGTTAAGCCTACTATTTATGTAGGCACAATAGCACAAGTACTAAAACACATTCAACGAACTATTGTATGTAATAGAATATAACTCATTATCAATTTGTTGAAAATCTCGTTAAGACGAGGAAATCGCACTTTTAACTAAACACAGTTACTTTTATTAAATACTTTTCTTGTGAATGAAAACTTTAAACCCCAATTAAAAGGTTTTTAAAACTTCGGAAGCCTCGAGTCTACAGCAACGTGTTACCGCCAACTATTTCAAAGCGTTAAAAACTTTTATGGCTTTTGCCTTTTACTAGGCCTGCACTGCAGTTTTGGATCTCAAATTTGTTAAATATCAATGTTACTTAATGTTTCGTACATAATGACAGTACCTAGACAAATTGAGCTTCAATTTGTCATTGTACATTGAGCTTCAATGTACCATTGTTAAGTACTGATTAGCTTCCTCCGCTCAAAAACCAAAATCTGATTATCTAAGGATTATAACTTTGATTTAACACATCAAAACCTTCATAGGGTATCCTGAATTACCGCGCAATGTTTCTTTACTATCTGATGAATGACCCAGGAACGTGTAAGGGAAAACAAAGATACAAAGAAACATACATTTGTATACGATGATAGATTAAACGAACGGTGTGAAAGTAAATGATATCCTTCCAGACATAAAAGGCGTAACATGCCGTATAGTGACGAAAACGCGTGCAAGGTAAATAGTGCATTGTAAATAAATAGCGTTAGCTCAATAACTAATATGTCGTTTCAACACTGAAAATATGAATATTCACAGAAAACTAGCGGTTACTGTGATTGTTATTGACCGCAATCTAAAGAGATGGTGAGCATCACAGCGTTAGACTCAGCATTATCCCCTTAGCAAATGATCGCTGGTCATTCTACGAGTCCCTTGCGTTCGATCAGCATTTAGTAAAACAGTTTCAGCAACTCGGCCTTGTTTTTTTACTGTAAGTTGTGGGAAATAATTTAAATTTACGATTCTTTAATTAGTGATGATAAAAAGAAAAATTCCAAGTCATGAATATTAATTAATTAAATAGGATCAAGCGGCGAGGGAAGGTAACCATTTTGTTCATTGAATAAACAAGTCTATTTATGGGAAATTGTTTAACGATATTTAGAGTTACTTAGACTGACTTTCAAATAAAGCATATATTGTGTATTTAAAATCCCATCAGTTTAAAAATAAGTCAAATATATTTAAAAACCTTTAGTATATTTATGCAAAGATTCACAAACCCGCAGTTGTTCATAAATCACTGTTAATCGAAAGTTATTGTATTTTCCAATGACAAGATTTTTCAAATAATTAAGACATGTTCACCAAGAATCTTGCAGCCCTTTAGAATGCTGGTTGTTGTCTCAAGACACCAGCTTCTGAGACTGCGGAAGATTGATCTCCAAGGCAAGTTCCTCCCCAAGTGTTAACAACCTTCATCAATTAGTCGCGTTAGCGGATATCTCTCCATGTTGAGTGTCTGAGAGAGTGGATGCAACTCTGACACTAGGCTGGCCAACGAAAAATCACCAACGTAGTAACGAATGAATACAATTGTTTGTGTTTGTTATTGCAAAGTGAATTTTTTTTAATTTTGTGACAAGTTGTGTTTTAATTGAAAGTTACATAATTGTTGAACTGTTCTTACTGGGAAAGTTCTGATGATAATGAATATTAAGTGGTGAAATTAAATGCACAGGTATATTTGGCTAGATAATAAAGACTGTGTATTTGGCAGGCTTTTGAGTGAAAGTTATATGGCAGTTAAAAGTAAGAATTTTGAATTTACAAATGAGTGGTTGATTGTGTGTAGTTATCTGCGGAAAGTAGCGTTATTGTATGTATATATATATGTATTTCAATTTTCATTTTTTAAAGTTAACTATGTAATCTATTTATAACTCTGGTGGCAAAAGTTTTTTTTTAAACACAAATTGTAATTTAAAAGAGTTTTAGACTGTTTTTGTATACTAAATTAGACTAATATTACGGCAATAGGGGCATGAATCCTAATATAGGAAGTAATATGAGCCGTGAAAAACAATTTTCTAATATTGAAAGACTCTCTAACAATCTTAATAAACGAAATTTTAATTCAATAAATCCGATCTGACGATGGATAAAATAGAGAAAACCGAATTAGAAACTAGATTAATGTAGTTAATTAATACATGTTAAACAAATGAAAAAATCAGGAATAAATGGTTTTTATACAGGCAATGAATTTATTATTTCTGATTTTAACTGTCAGAATATAACATCTTAATCCGGTTGGCAGCATAAAAAGTTAAGTTGAATTAAAAGCTCAAACGATTCCGCCGTTGAAGTTTCTGTGGTTTAGGCACTTAAGTTCCATTTAATTAAAACTTGCTTTCGTTGCAGTTATAAGCGTTTTACATGATTGCTTATGACTCTAATAAATGTTGAATTTTAAGTTTTAATTATAAACTTTTTCAGGAACAGACTAGCAAAAATGTACTGCTTTATGTCTTTCCAAAATAACTTATCATTTAGATCTATCTAAATCTTTATAAATCAAATTAAAGTTACTTTGGTACAATTCAGTAACCAACCGAAACGTAACTGTCAATATTGTAATACTCTTTAATGGATTTTATAAAATTATAATAATGTTTTCGGCAAGTTTCCAGCTTAATTCTGAAGTTGCACGTGTAAGGGAAAAAATATTGAGTAACCGCAAGACCGCACTAGATATACAGGCCGTGCTGCTCCCCACCACTTTTGCTCACGTCACAATTCTAGGCGGGCTCGAAGCGTGAGAAACTGCGGCCTTGGGGAAACACTACCTAAGTGAGTGTGCGTCAAGATGTTTGTTTGCATACTGTCTTTGCCCCTGTAATTGAACCTATTTGTTGTACTGTGATACGTTGTATGTATCAACAACATACATTACTTAAAGATCTACATAGTTGGATAAAACGAATTATTTTTCGCTTACGTGAACTATGCCTAGGTTGAGCTAACAGCTTGGCTTTATAAGCCCTTACTGCTGCTCACACCAATTCGCCCTTTAACGAGTCTGCCTGTCTATATTAGTCTCTGTCCAATGATATGGATGTTGTTTGCATCACACTCAATTTAAGGGATTATGCAATCGGATTTTCAGTTCGATATAATATTTTGTAGTTATTTTGTAATACACTTTTTCGTTCCTGGCAATTAAAATTCGTAATTAATTATTGGTAGTTAATCATTTATTATTTTTTTTGCCCTTAATTTTCCTTTTTGATTACATAGTGCGTGGGACATTTATTTCAAATATTAAAGTTACGTGTCGAGTCACAGTATTGCTAAGTTTTTTATTTCTTTTTTAATTGGTCATCATAATTTCTTTTATTTATAAGCGTCCCCTATGTTTGGGTTATTGTGCCTGTTGGCGTAGCTTTCGCAGACATATAACTTTGTTATTATTTCTGCTTGCAATCAAATGACTGTAATGATTTTGTAAATATAATAATTGATTTACCATATAATTTTTATATAAGCTTGGCTTTTTGTTTATCTGAATAACTATATTAAGTATGGAAAGTTGCATGAACTATATTTTGCATTGTCTATGTCTGTAATAAAATGGATTATTTACTTGTATATTTAGTGCGACCTCTAATCGAATCGGCTGATAAAACGAGACTAATCGAGCCTATCTTTGGCAGAATATAAGACATTTCATAAATAATTAAAGGGGCTAATCATTCATAAAACAATCTTACGGTAACAATGTCATAGCTTTAGCATTTTTAGAATGAATATTAAAAAGGTTCTGTTGAGCTCTGCTCAAAGAAACGCATGTTAAAGGAAGTTTGAGCTTTATTTGAATAAATACTTATAGTATAATCATCCAAGCTAGAAGAAAACCTTGAGAGAAACGGATGTGATCATCATGGGGTAGTCGAAGGGGATGGAAGCATACTAAAGGTTCAGCTGGAAAGATTTTCCCTATTTTAGCCAGTCGTGCATGTTTAACAATCGGACAGTTAACAGGTTTGGAGCTTAATTAAAGAAAATAAATAAATCATAACCCAATATTGGCAATACATTTATTAATCAGTTATTGTTATTTATTAATCTATTCCATGCCCATTGCCCCTACATGGCTGTATTAGTCTAACAGACAAGAGATGATCATATGTAATTCAATTACCAACTGATCAATCACAAATGTCCGGTCTAGAATACATCACAGACCACATGATGGAACTATCCCAGGTTAATATGATTTGACTGTGTGCTGTAATAATAACTCAATGTCTACTTCCAAATCGATATCGTCAAAAATATTTTTTTCAAAACCCGTGTTCAAACACAGGAGAATTAAATTTAGTGAAGTTTACTCGCTACAGATTAATATTTTGGAAGTTGTTCCTTTAAAAAAATACATTTTTATATTACATTTTGGAATATAATTGTAGTTATAAACAGACTGGTCCTTATTATATAACTAAGAAATCTGAACACTAATGGTGTGGCAAGTATAGTTTGCATGGTTTAGGCAGTGCTATTAAAGCATGAGTGGTCTAAGTTATACATATTCTAAGCGTTATAACTTAAAGCTTCAAAAATACATAGTTTTAAATTTGGTATAGTACTGGAACTTAAATTTAGTGAAGTTTACTTGCTACAGATTAAATATTTTGGAAGTTGTATATTATTAAAATACATTTTTATATTTCATTTTGGAATATAACAGTAATTATCAACAGACTGGTCCTTATTATATAACTAAGAAATCTGAACATCAATGGTGTGGCAAATATAGTTTGCATGGTTTACGCAGTGCTTAAACATGAGTGGTCTAATTTATAAATATTCTAAGCGTTATAACTTAAAGCTTACTGTACTGTAAGCTTACTGTTACTGTGGCTTATAATACTGATAAATCAGCCATGTTCGGTATAAAATGAAAGAGGATCAAAAAGGAATTGTAAGATATATTTTAAAATAATGATGGTTTTCAGAATTATATGGTAAAATTGAATACAGCTTATTTTGTATAATTGGGTCTATAAACGCTGTACTTTACATACAAAACATGTTATTTATATAATTCATGTAAGAAAATGTAAGAAAACAAACTGCCTGAATCTAATAAAACTTAAGCTACATTTAAAAAAATAGAGAAATGATTTTTTTAATTTACCGTTACATTGAACAAACATTTTAAATTGTTGACGTGAAAAAGTTATAGGAAAATAAGATCAACTAAAAATACTCGTAATAGCTCCTTCAAAGTTTGAATTCGTTGTCGCAAGATTCCAAAGTATATTAAGAATGAAAAGCAGCTCTTGGAAATAGTTTGAGTACAAAAGCAAGGTATCTTTATATAAATGCAAACATAAAACATAAACAAGTTTGTTGATAAGTTCCTCGTTTTTCCACGCTTCCTTACCACTACTGTCAAGGTATTAAGGCTGAAATATCTAAGTAATTGGACTTTCTGCTATAAATAACAAAGTAGGTACATTAAAAGAAATATCTGGTGAAATGTTGCACACATAACCTACGTGCTGGCTTTGCAAACATTTCTTTAAAACAAAGATCCCGTTTTTGCTTTTACTGTTGCTCTTTATTCCCAGAATAACTCCAACTTACTTGTTTGGTTTTAACTGAACGAGAAACATACAATTGATCTTTCTACTATATTTTATGACGGTGTATTTGGGTGGCTCTTTCAGCAATGCAATCACTATGGATTTAAAAGTTTGTCAATATATTTAATATGCTAATGCTATGAAATTACGTGGAACTAGACTATTCTGGGGTCACAGATGTACGTACCTTAGGCACTGAAACCGTGAGGCTCACAATATAAACTGATTGATGTTCCCATCCCTTTCGTTAGTGTCAGCATATCGATTAAAATCCATCAGGGTTTACATATAAACACTTGATGAGGAGATTTGGATGGAAAAATATAATTCAATTGTAAACTAATAAACATGCAAATTTTGTTTATACCTAGAAAACAAATGTAATATAAATGTTGAAAATCCTGGCATATTGCTGATATAAAATTAAAAACAATATAATATTAAAACATGTATATAGTGGGAATTCTATAATTTCCTAAATGTACAAAAAATACAAACTGATTGTTTGCAGGAGCATGGCTGTTAAATTCTGATAATTAGGTGTATAAAACTCAATTTCAAATGGGTCCTGTAGGATCGTTTTTTAAACAACAATTAAGAAAAAAAACGTAATTCTTAATAAACCTAACAAAAATTAACAAGATAAATTTAATTGTTATTCATCTTCTAGAGTGTAAACATTAAATAAAACAAAAACAATATATAATTTGTCATAACATGTATTAAACCATTGGATTAACAAAAGATGTACCTGTATCAAGAAACATCAATCATATACTATTTATCTATAATTCAATATATTAACCTTTTATTCGATGTGCATTATTTGACTATGTGTAAGTTCCTCATACATTTAAAACATATCAAAACAATTTCTGTGCCAAGTCAATTGAATAATAAAATAGTTTTAGTTTGAAAAAGTTATAATTTAAATTGCTCCGATCATAATCTGACGAATTACACATATATATTTATATATTTAATAAATATATGTAATATATTTGTCAAGAATGTAGAATAACAGTTGATACAAGTTTTATAACTGATTCATAGAAACATAACTCCGATCTGGATTATTGTTTGGCAATTGGTATGGCTACAACTCGATACATGCAATTAAATGAATAAATAAAAAATATTTATAACACATTTTTTAATCATACAATCATTATTTATACACTATACTTAAAATAACAGTTATACATCAATGGTATCAAGTAAATGTTTATTAAAATTATATAAAGTAGATATTATCGAACCTTTTATACTCTAAAGTAAAAATCAAAACTCTGCTAAGTTTTTAAATTCAAACTTATAAATAAGATGGAATCGTTATAACTCATTAAAAGTGTGGAACGCTAGTCAGATATCAGAGAAACATTAGTCAAAGCTTAGTACATTATTATGATAGTTATTTGTACCAAAGTTCTTGTTTGAAAATTGGAAATTATTGAGTTTTATATCTCATAAATGTCATTGCACCAAGCAATGGATGTAATTTGAGGATTCGTTACGCAAATGAATGTTTAAGCCCGGAACATTGTTAAAGTTCTTTCGTTTGAATTACAATTTATGCGTTTTTTTCTGTTTAAAAGGAAATAAAATGAAACCATTGAAGATATGTCATTGTGATGTAGTTAGTTTCGTAAAATAATACAAAAAAGTTTATTAATTCATTTTACACCTAAAATTACTCTCAATTTATAACTGTAATTATTATAAAATTGCTTGTTGAAATAAAGTTATTACTACAAATTACAAATTATGTACTCTCTTGAAATACAATCCACTTATTCCGAGACGAAGGATGGTCATGTGCACCTATTCACACGTTTATAAAGCATTTTTTCACACCAACTGTGTGAACACACGTGAAATCCATTAGGCCGTGCATCTTTCTTTAACTAAACCACTCACACAAAGTAATGTCTTGCAGAAAAAATAAATTAAAATGCTAATTGTGACATGTTTATAATCAATGGGAAATCCCCCACTTACAATTTGAACATGTTACTGTGATAAACCTCTATTCTATAGCATGTCTATATGTTTAATATTATTTATAACGGTGTTAACATTTAGAACAAATTTAAAACTCCCTAAGCCTACACACCATTGGAATTTAAAGGTTTGATGTTTATCTAATTAAAACAATGATTTTAAACTAATGCAGCCAGAGGATTATTGAATACGTGTTCGTTAGCCGAAAATGCTCATGAGGTCCCCTCAGGTTGACACAAAAGCCGCTCTTTCAGTTCTCCATAAAACTTAAATTTACTTAAATTATTTAGTGAACCAAAATACAGTGTTTTTACCAACACCTAAATTATGCGGTCTACAGTAGACTGCTTATAAACAAAATGCAAAGCAAATTAGAAAATAAAGGTTGGTAGCACTTGATTCTACAGCTCAAATATTTTTGTCTCCTCCAATTGTAGAAACAGCTGTTTTATTGTATTTTATAATAACAGTTTTTGTTTAGTATTCGAGTGTTTCCTTTTAAAGACATATTTCAAAGTGAATATGGATAGGTAGTCTCATATCATGGCCTCCTAGCGGCCCAGACTTGACTCCATGTGACATTTTTTGGGGGATATGTGAAAACCATAGTTTCCTCACAACAAATTGCAATATGGCTCTTGTAAGAGAAAGAATATATGAGGAAGCATCCTCAGTAACAGCGGTCATGTTTCACTGTGTGTCAGTTGATAGCAGACATTATTTAGAATAGTGGAAATATTGAAATTTACTAGTTTTCCATTATATATAAAAACTGTTTCTTATAAGGATTTCAATAAAATCAATATTCTTTATACCTTCTTTGGGTTGTTTGTTATTAATGCCAATATTACAACATTTTTTAACGAAAACCCTGTCATTTTATTACAAGATTTAAAAAAAGTGGTTAAAAGTTTGCGATCGATAAATGGGTGGGTTTAAATCGGACGACTTTTAAGAAAATGCCGTTTTATATTCCAGTAGATAAGCATTACCCAAATCTCAACTTGATGGTTTCAAAGCATGATGAGCACTCAGTTCCCCGCCATTGCGGCAAGGGTATTGACGTTGAGTTAACAGGTGGATGATTGCCACAGTTACACTGTCATAATTACTGTATGTCGCCAGGCTACGGCGACACAAAACTCCCCCTCGTAAACCATTGTTGAGATAAAAAACTCTCATAAATACAGTTAGTTTTAAGGTATCATAATTGGTATATCAAAATATTTTATTTCATTATACGTTTTTATTAATATGGAATACTTTGTTGTAACTGGAATTTCATGCATTATAAAACAAAGAAATGAATAAACAAGCTAATAAAATAATAATACATAGTTATATTTGAATGTAAATATATATATATATATATATATATCCGTAATAACGTTGTAACTATCATAGATATTAATTTGCTATCAAAAAATATCATATCACAAATTCAAACTACTTTTCATTTTCATATTGTCCTTTATTTATTTTTTATAAATAAAAATATGTGGAATTAATTAGTTTTTAGTTATTCACATCTAAGAAACATGTTTTTAAAAACTTGGATGTGATACTTAACAAGTTAAGATGTCAAAGAGAGCATTGATGCATATTTAATATAACCAATGAACTAAAATAAAGTTAGATGTCTTGAAAGTATTAATGCTGCATGGATGGAAAGATAATCAAGATATTATTCTTTTGAAAACACCAAAGGGAATCATTCACCTAAACTGAACAGGAGATTGGTGATATTGTCATGTCATCGAGAAAAAAAAACACTGCACATTTTAAAGTACATGCAACCGATACACAAATTAATAATCACACAGTGTTACCAATCCGACGCCACGTTTCGCCGCACAACGATGTCAACGTGCGGTGTTTTCAAGAAATGTTTAGTGTAACAAAATTGCATCCAACATTATACTGTTTATACACATAATAATTAGTTTACACATGACGTAGTATGAATTTATTTAACAGTAACTTCAGACTACGAAAGTACTTAATCAGTGTTAAAATAGACAATTATTTCCTTTTTTTGTGTGTATACGCCAGTGGTATTTTGAATCATGATATGGAACTGTCCAAACCCTGGTATTGTTACTATCTAAGGTTGATCTGTTCTTAGAAAACATCATTAATTAATTGCCAAATGACGAATGGCAGCTAGGTACAGTCTCGAACCTTCTCCAAATGCTGCAATTTTGATCAGGATCGATCTGGCGAACCTCGGATTACGAGGCGAACTCGATAACCACTACGCTACCCAACGTTTTTACTTTTAACTTTCAAGTGATCATTTTGAAAAGCCTGCTTACGTAACTTAACATCTATTGTGGACTAATTATATCAACTACTTGTATCAAATTTAAATCTCTAAAATACATACCTTTACTTTACTTTGCATATACTGTGCTGTACTTTAATGTATACTATTAATAGTTTAGTCATTTAGTTATTTAGTAAAGTCATACAATTGTTTTTAGTGACTTTACTAGTGAACCTGTCAAAAGAAGCTGATATTATGAAGCAACAGTGACTCAGACAAGTTAATGCTCCCTGATTGTGGTTGGGGGAGGTGCTGGAACGCTTCCAACTGTGGTATTAACTAACCGTCAAATTATGAGGGACGTTATTAAATCTCTCACTTATTCTGCGTGTTTATCATTTTCCCCCAGTAGTTTCCCGAATATAAAATTATATATTAATGATAATAGAGGTTTACGACGAAAAATATATTTTTTAATGCCAAAACGTGGTTTTATGCAGGAGAAGTGAATACTCTTTGACCAATAAAGAGCAAACGTTAGTTCACGGAATAAGAAAATGTGGAGCGACATCAATATCAGAATATTATTTTTATATTGAATATTGGATTTAATGGGATAAATCTGTGTCCACCGAGATCGTCATGTCCGAGTTCGTCACATCTACGAAAATCAATGAGCCGTACTAATTAGGGTCGGCCGTCTACCTGCCCCGCCGGGTATGTCATGCCTCCGCTCGAACGGGAACAACTTATCCTAGTCACAGATCACAAGAGAACGGTCAAATACCGTTCTGAATCTTTACGCTCATAGTTTACTGATGTTGGATCTTCATGTAGCTGACAATTACAACTAGCCTGTACATTTCGCCGAGCAATATTAAAAGTGTTAAATATAAGTTCAATTAACCTTTTATCCATGATAGGATTTGGTTGTTATATTTATTAAATTCTTAAATTGTAAGAATGTATTTAACATATTTTTAAGTAAGTAATTGCGAAAATATCATATCAAAACTTCTACAACTTTGGTAAATTTAAACTGACAGCTGTAGTATTGTATTTATTTTATCCGCACGAATACCAAGCCCTTGCTTATGAACAAACATGCACATTTGCATTTTTTAAACTCTATTTGAAGTGTAAACAGCAATATTCTTTAACAATTTTAACATTCCGCTTTATCAGTTGATAGTTGCTCTAATAATGAAGAGCCCACATGATTTAATAGTTGACGGAGTAAACATCCTGAAAATGTAAAATAAGCGAAAACATTATTAAAATTAACACAAATAAAAATGCAATGTTATGCTTTGCAAAAGATGAATGTTTATCTCAGCAAGGCTATATACCCTTATCCAAGGTGGTCCTGAGGGCGGTGACCGCGGTGAGTCATTTCCCACCCTTGCATTCCTCTACTCCAGAGGTCGACCACTCCAGATTCCAAATCACAGTTTAGACACCCCTCCCCTTAAAATATGCGAAAGAAGGTAAGTTTGAGAACCAAATTTACTCATTCTGTTTTGGGACACCACCAAGTGCAATGGAGTTTTCGGTTACTTCTAAAGGGAAACCTTGCGTATTGTACAATGGTTACCGGTACACTAATAGGATTGATTCAGAACTGTATTTGACCGTTCTCTTGTGATCTGTGACTAGGATAAGTTGTTCCTGTTCGGGCGGAGGAGGCATGACATACCCGGCGGGGCAGGTAGACAGCCGACCCTAATTAGTACGGCTCATTGATTTTCATAGATGTGACGAACTCGGACATGACGATCTCGGTGGTGACCGATAAATCAGGGCTCATCATGAAGTATTGATTTACTCCGGAAATGAAAATAACACACGTGTATGATAACCATTTCAAAAGACACACTACAAAGACCAATCAAAAAAGACATTACCTATCAAAAAGTTAAAAGATGTAAATTGCTTAAAGACAAGCTAAGAAAAGCTACATTAAACCATTATGACCATACTCATAAAATAAATAGCCTACAACATGAGTCTTTAGCCACTTGTATAAAGAAATTTATTTAATACTAGTTAATAGAACTTATATTTGTAATATAAATCACAAAAATGTATTTTAACATCATTTTGGACGTATGTCAAATTTAGGCCTAATCGATTTTTTCCCTTAAATAGACCAAGAGTCTAAGGCACTTTTGATGAATGCACAATTGTTATGCAATTAAAGAGGGATTTTAAATACACATTTAACAGAATAAATTGTATGATTATTGCATTTTTTATAGATCGAAATATTTTTGTTACCGGTTGCGCATTTTGTACAACAATTCTTAAAATATTGACATGGAAAAGTGAAATGACTTTAAATCAAAATTTAGGTAAAGTACAGACATAATATTATTTGGTAATAAAAATTGTCTGCTAGAATAAAATAGCAGAATTGACGATCAAAACAATTTAAAATAATAATAAGTCGTCAATAACTTAAAACAGAGCATCATTTTACCATAGCAAGATCAAATTGTTAAACGCATCCACTTAATGATTCTGTGTTCTGTGGACGGATGCTCCAGTAGTAAAACTAAATTGGACCCATTAACTGGTGTCAACTCATATATCGGTCAGCTGAGTTTGCATTAATAACATACAATTATAGTTAAACTGTAACACAATAGTTATTTTTAAATTGTATAGAACTTAAGGTCTTTTTCCAGTACATAGTTTCTAAATGCTACAAGTTGTTGTAAACTACTGCATTTTTACACTAAAACCGAAATTATATTTATTGGAAGGTTATCAAATCAATTGTTATCCAAGTAAAGTATAATAAATGAGATTAAAACCTTTAAACCTTCAGTAACATAATAAAGGGTTTAAGTTGATACATACTAAATGTGTATTAGCTTAAGTTTTTCTGTTCATATGTTTTATTGTTAATAATGACTAGTAAAACTAACTTCATTGAAATTATTTTTACTCTAATCGCTTTTAAAGCACAACGCTTTATTTAAGTAGAGCTTTTATCTTAAAAGGGACCTAAAATATGATAAGTTAGAATGTTACTGGTAAATAAATATTGTATTTAAGATAGTTTGTAATCTTTCTTAAATGAACACTGATATTCCCTTCATTGTATAATATTATCATGTATAAATCTTTTAAAACTTGTTTAAAAATAACTCGTTTAGCGTGATCATGCGCTGTAATGTATTGTTTTCCGTCTGGTTTTCTGGCTTCCAATAAATGTTGTAATTGTTCTGACTTTTACCCGTGCTTTTCTTTGTGTGGCAAAACAACTTGTTTATAGAGATAGGTAACAAATGCATAGGATAAATCAAGGCAATAATATTTATCGATAGTTCAAACTGACTTTAGTTATCAAACTTTATTCTTTGATTCCAATTTTAAAACTGAATATTGATAAAATGCATTCTAAGTCGTTAATATTTCGTTTTAAATCTGGTGAAAGCACTCTAATGTAATTGCATATTAAATATTATAATATTCATTTCTTATACAGAAATATCCAGATTATAAACTATCTCTTGCAGTTGATTCATTACCAGGTACCCATCATATACAGGACCGTCCACACACGGTTAAACTGATCACACACTACAGCAAGCAGTTACTTCGTTTAGTGAATTAAATTAAAGACAATTGCATTACTATTCTATAAGAAAAAAATTAAGAAAACCTTTTTTTAAGATTTATTCTTATTTAATACAATCACTGTTTTATTATTCCTATTCAAAAGAGGTGTTACTTAGTATGCGGAGTATTTATCTTGAGTAGCCGTAAAAACTAATTTAGTCTGGAACAATGTTGAAAATAAAGTTAAATATTGGAATATTGCAAAACACACTGTTTTTTGTACGTCAGTATAGGTTAATTATAAGTTCGTCAACCAAGAGCTATTATGCTGCTAATCCTGTAGGCCATATGACCATCGGAGAGGACCCATATTGCTGGGCCCAACGATCAAAGTGCTTCACATTTAGTTGACGACGCGACGTCGATAAAATTGTCCCCGTTTCAACCAGGTCATAGGGCGGCCTTTGTGCTTTGCAAAGTTTAAATTCAACTGAAAGGCAATCTCATTTGTTTATGAATAAATACATGCACACTCAATCAATATTACAGTAATAAACTATTGACATAAACCCCAATGGACTTACATTTTAACATAAATAACATGCATATACTATTAAATAAATAAATTTCACGTGTATAAATAATTTAGATTTATGAACGGCATCAGCTAATTAATTTGTTTGATCAACTACAAATTAATTTCTAATTAATTAACTAATGAACAACTATTGCGATTGATGTACTACACGGTAATATATCTCAATATGTCATGCAAAACATGAATACTAAATAACTTAACGTGCAATACAAAATTGAGAAAAAAAACATTTAATATTTTAACACTCAATGAGCAAAGATGGAAAAAGTAGTAAACTTTTCAGATGTGTTTAATTTATTTTTTTGTTTTTGTTTTCAATGTTTGTAATAAAATATGTAACAATAGCGCAAACTTGAAGTAATTGGTCATCTCTAATAACATTGGAGTATTTTTTAACAATGGATGTATCATCCAAATTGTTAGCCTTTAGAATAAGTTGCTTTAAAAACACCAAGGAATACTAAATAATATAGGGGGGTTGGGCTCTAACTGTACCGTAGCAAGCAAAGTAATTATTATGATCATATATCGTGGCAGCGTAGCGTGTGAAGACATAAACTGTTCTTGTGATACAAACGTTGTCTAATTAACGCCGCATTAACGCGTAATATATTGCGTCATTCGATTATATTATACTAATATACTGACTTGTATTCAATTTTATTGTTTATCAGCCTTCAAACTAACTGAATAAATTTGACGAAATTTACTTCATATGAATTCAATCAAGTGGTTCATATGATCAAACTGGCTATTGCAGTTTTGGTCTTTGATAGACCATCTTCAGGCAGAGAATTCGAATTAATGTATTCATGAAGTTAAAATTAAAGACTCATTATAAATAAACAGTAAAATTTGTACACAACACATTCTAGACTGCAAACCTCTGTGTTCCAGACTGAGGACAATAGTTTGGCTGAAAGGAATTGTTAAGTGTTTCTTTTTTGAAGTGCGTGTGTGTACGTCTATGTATTAATTACGTGTCTTCAATTTAAACTCTCGTGATCTCATGCATTAAGAAATTAACATCCATCCCTTGATGATAGTCTATTAGATGATGAAACTACATCAGGCAGATGGTTGATATAAGTTGTTTAAGTCCTTACATCCACCTTTTAGGATTTTATCACACCGTATCTCAGCAAGATAAATATTTAGTTGTAATTTATATTGTTATTATTATTGAATGATGTATTGTATACTTAAAACTAATATACAGTGTATTTTATTTTATCAGATAGATTTAAACATTAAAAACTAGTACTGAGTTTACTGCAGGCGTCTTTGTTGTAAGTATGTTCTGTATGATTTGTTTACATTAAAGTGCAAAACAAATAAGATTAAAACGAGTGACTTTTAATTCTAAACAAGGCATTTCCATTTGAACAACGTCAGTCCACGATGATTAATCGAGGGTGTACTTCACATGTTATAACAATAGATGCATATTCATGAGTATATCTAGGATCTGTGATCTGGTGTAGAAAGCCGCGTATCAGTCTTATATCCTCCTGTCTTCCCGTCTTACAAGTGGCGATGTCTCCTATCCATGCCGGTAAGGATTATTTATGATGTGCATTACAGTGCAACTGAATCTTCTTACAGTAGCTCTTTTCTAAAGCAATCCGCAATAGCAATAAACCTCTTTTATGCATTGAGCCCATGCTTAATTTCAGTGTTTATGTGAGAAAATAAGGCACGTAAAATATTTAATTTTTTATTTATTTTTTATTTTTGTATACACATAGGTTGTCTGAGACAATTGTGTTTATTATATTTCGATCATTTCTGTTCGCTTACTTTACTTTATGTTATTTTAATTTAAGTAATGGAACCTCAAAACAGGCATTGCCTTAAGAGGCCCAATTGTTTTCTAATTATTTTATTTTTATTTTTATGTCAGCCTGACAAGTAAAATGGTCATTTATTATTTATTTAAGTTACAAACAAGCTGCGTAATTAAAAATAAAGTTACAACTATGTATTTTCGTTATGTATCATGAGAAAATAAAAATATTCTATTCTATTCTATTCTATTCTTTAAAATATGTTTATTATAAAGCTTTTTGGATTATAATTTATAATGGTTCGTTTTGTATTTAGAAGTCTATAATTACAGCAATTATATCGGTATAATGGGTGTAATCATTCTCCTCAAACGGAGAGTTTTTCGAATAAAAAAAATTGTGTACTATTTCCAATTACTAAATACTTTGTAATATTTATTTTAAAAATAGAAAATTTAAACTTTAATCGTATTGACCGTCTATTATTTTCTCTAGTTTTTTTTAAATTGTGCAAAAAGCAAAAAAATAAGGTACCAAAACATTTTTCTCTATTAGATTTTCATGTTTAATTGTTTTGGATGACAAATTCTGCAATTTAACCAATCCTATAGCCTCGTGTGATAACTGGAGTGAGCACATATTGCTGGGCCAGCGATACTACTCTTGTGGTGATGATTGAGGGGGGGTGGCATCCACAACAACAATATAAATATTTGCTCTCACTAACGAAAAATCCAATGTGCCTATGTGCAAATCCCATCAAAGGTTACATAGACTAATCCCATAGACTTTGAAGCTGGTGTGTTGTGGATTTAATGGTTTACGGTCCAATGATCAAATCATATTGAATCCAACAGCTAGATGGCATGAAATGATGGAGAGTTAAAAAGTTGATTAACAGGGAAAAGACAATTAACTGCAAAATTAAATTTTGAAAATTTCAATCCTTAATCAAGATTGAAGGGTAGGTGATGTTTTGTTAAAATATGATATTGATAAAACTAGATAGCAAAGTTGTGAATATAAATATAAAAAAGTTGTACATTTTGCTACACATGTGTTTTGTTTCCATACATATTTTGTGCATATTCATATTTGTTACAAATTTAATTCTCTTTTCGATCAGCTTTAGATAATTTTGCGTAATCATTTCTATAGATATAATTCTTTTATGAACTCTCTCCCGTAACTTAAGAACATTTTTCCTATTAACAATAAAAATAAGGCCTATTTCATAAAATTTCCTGTCTAAGCATCTTTTAGTATTTTTGTATAAATACAGCATAATAACCCCGTTAGGTACTAACTTGAAACTAGGTATGTTTATTATAATACTTAGGGATATATTTGTTATTGAACAATGACCTTTCTAACTTGTAATATTTCAAAATAGTGGCTAATTAATTGATTACATATTTTTATAACAACACATTTTAGGGATTTTTTTAATAAATTGAAAAAGTAAAATTTTACAACAAATACTAATCACAGAATATAAATTGCAATTTCTGTGCTAAAATCGTGACAATTATGAGTAAATGACCAGAAGTTACCATTATTTTACTCATCAAGATTGCTTTTGCTTTGCAAATGTTTTTTAAACTTTTTTTCTTTTTCTGGTAATCATACTTATATTCGACTGAAAAATATTGGTGTACCCTGACAAATTACTATATACGGTTTTTAAATGTCCTTTGGTATTGTTAGGTGTGCTGATCAACATATTAAATGTTTACTTAATTTTGATTACTGGTAAAAGCCTGTTTTCAAAAATGTTGACTGATATGACGTATGATAACTAGTGCCTACATATTTTGTTTTCATTAAGTAAATTCTTCCTATTTCTTTTGAGAGTCCTAGTTCTTAAATAACTCAATTTAAGTAATTATCAACTCCATCATAGTAAACTTGAGTGCTGTGCAAATTTCTTTTGGCTATTAACATTGAGTTTGTTTAATCCTATTAATATAAATTATTGTTCTAGTATAACTTAAATAAATGGTTAGGAAAAAAGGATCTAACAAATTATTTTCCTGAAGTTTTAATTAAACAACAACTAAATACTGCAGACCAGGAAGGCAACCAGAGAGTTTTAATTGAGATTTAATTCAAAACAATCTCTTGACTTCATTCATGAAAAGCAACGAAATGTATTTAACATGTAACGTCCATTTTTTTAGGGGGGGGTAATATTTTGTTGGAAAACAAATATTACAAAAATCTAATGAAATATTAATTTAAATTAGGGGATATGTTAAATTCTAAAACGCAATCGATATTAAATTCTAAATTATATTTTGGCGAAATTCGGTTAAACGCTTTATTCATCATCAACAATTGGCTCGGAACCTTCTTTGTTCTTATCACGAAGACAAAAGCAAGGGAAGCAGTGACGTGCATAATCGCGTGCTGGAGTAAATCGCTTCCGACGACCACCGTCAGGGGCGCTGCAGAAGAATCTTCGAGATCGCTGGAGGCACGAGCGGCTGGACATTCGCTCTCTGACCGCCGCGTTGTCCGTTTCGGTTCATCTGCCCACGTCGTCGTCCTGCACCCACTTGGTGACAACCAGTGTCCACGTTTTTGTCTTCGTTTTGGTAAGTTGACGACTCATCTACGCTAATAAAAGTAGTTTTGCTGTTCATAACGATTGTTTTCAGCTTGCCGCCCGCTTTATTTAAATTAAATTTAAGCGTCGTGATTGCGTGACTCACGCCGCGACAGGTCCGCTCATTAACGCCCGCCAACTTAGTAGCCATTTATGTAGTTGCTTCATTTATAGTAGGGTAGTTATTAGAAGCACGCTTTTTCCACGTAAATTTTGCACTAATTTCTTCAACAATAAGATTTACATAAGTTAAGTTACGCTCACGCCAGAGGCACGTGACGCCTGAACTTTCCTGCACGTTTTGTCACGTTATGTCTTGTCTGTTTGCTTCATTTTTGCTAACTTGCTAATTCGCTTTGTCTGAGTAGTTAACTAACAGAAAAGATACGAGCTTAAAATAAAAGAAGAAACAAATTAATTAATCGAGTTTTATTATTTTCCTAAATTTAACTTTTTTAATAGAACGGACACGAACACATTTTAAACGTAACGAATAGCCACGGTGCGAATTCGCCCACCGAAGACAAAGACCGGAATACCAATTCGGGTCATTCCTGGTGTAATGAACGTGAAGAGCTGCTGATCGACACTGCATAAAATAGTTTAAGTAGGAATCTGTACTGGTGTATTTTATGCTGGCTTAATTTAGTGATAAGAGTATTGTGTGTCGACGATTTCAGGAAGTCTACATATACGAAAGGATATTTGCTCCTGTTTTAATGGTATAAAGAGAGTTATCGAAGATGTTATCAATCTGCGACGCGCTGTAGTAAATATCCACGTAGGGAACACGTTATCGCTACCGAGAGTACGCAGGTGTTAAATATCGTAGCTACAGTGGTGAACAAAGTCTAGCTGGTCGTCTGAACTCCGTATAATTAAATTCACGTTTTCTACTACCGTTTACATTTTTTTTAATCTTAAATTTAGTTCGATAAATCTCTCCTGGGAGCCAGCAGTATTTATGTTATTGCTTGGCGAAGGGAATTAGGTCTAAATTCTAATAAATAAAAATCATTGGAGTTAAATCGGTATTTTCAAATTGGTTTTAAATAGATTAAAATCTCGCACGATTGGCATTAAGTGCGTTTTTATTTTTGTAAAATTTATTTTCTAAATTCAACCCCAAAAACCTTTTACGAGTGGCGAGGATGAATAAATAAATGCGAATCGCTATGGCATCTTTTATGTTTTGATATTCTGAGCCAAGACAACTCGTTTATTAAATACGAATAAAATATTATTCAAGTGATTGTCGGTTGAATAGTATTTTACGAACCCTGGACTACTCATAGTAGACTGAGCGATCTCGGTATTTTTCTTTGTGACACAAGTTAGCTAATTGGAAATAAAATAAAATTTTCTTTTCGCAAATACTGTCGTTACAAACAGTTTTCGTAATCTGCGCCAAGATTTTTTTATGTTTTCTGTACAAAGCATTTTTCTTAAAATATATAAAAATGTATGTTATTATTATTATTATTACTTTGTAATAAGTTATTTGGTTTGGAAATTTGTGTTATAATCAATAGCAAGTAAGGAAATGTTGTACAATTAATTAAATACTTGCTATTTTACTGAACTGGTGAAATTAACTTATCTGCTTCTCGAACTAATTCGATGGTAGATAGGCCTACTTTAGGAAAATTTAGTATGCTCATAATTGTTGATTGCTTTTGACCTAGAATTTTTTTAATGTCAAGATCACAGTCTATTAAAAATAAACATTGATGACTAAACAAACAAAAGCATCTCTGTCACACTAATGGAAAGTACTTTAAAAGTACAATGATGAATAATTGTGATTAGACTGGGAATAACTCATAACATAGCAAAGAAACACCGGGAAAATGTTATTATTTAAATTAAATATTAGAAAACAATTAGTTTGTATTTATAAATCGCTACTTTTGCTCCTTATAAATATACAGATAGAATGAATCAGTTTAAATGTTGTGATAGTTTAACACTTGAAACAGCCATTTCCTTTTTAAATAACAACTGCATATAATGTTCATGATTTACCGGGATTGCATTGTAGAATACACACATGTGACTGTGTGTCAGGTCAGTTATACTCAGATATATCACAAGTGTCACAGTCGGGTGCTGTTATCTGTCGTGTCTGATAATGATATTGGTCCGAGCAGCTACCAAACAATAAGTGTCTACGTTTACATGATATATTTATTATGTTTTTGCCAATTTTGGTTATATGTAAAGTCTTGTTTTATCTATATTTTAAATACATTGAATCTATTTCATTTTATGCACTAGTGGCTAATAAAAATTTCCAAATAATTTTCTTTATAAAGTACTTAATAAAAGTAAGTATTGTAAAGTAGTTGATTTATTAGATCACTCAAAATAATTTGATTTTAATGATTCATATTCCTCTCTTTATTCCTTACTTAATAAACAAATTCCTTATATTAAGCGCAGAGTAATAATTAATGGAGCTTTTCCTGTGCCGTAGTGGAAGTAATTATGTACATATATTGTGGTATCTCGGCGTGGAGATATAAACGTTCTTGTATTACGAATGTTGTTTAATTAACTTTACTATATTTTGTTATATGGTAAACTATAAAAAAACTAGTTTTTTTTAATAATCGACCTTGAGTAATTGGTATTAATATTTGTAATAAATTTGTTTGCGGTATCATGCTTCCTTATACTTGGTTATTGTTTCGTAAAAATTGTAAGAATAAATTACTTACATCACGAAACGAGCAGTTAACAAACGAGAAAACACGAAAAACCATATACAAAAATAAAGAGTATTCTTTTGGTTCGTCTCGTAAACTTGTGAATGTGTTTTGTGTTTTTTTATGTTCCTTTCGAAACCAAGAGGTCGACAATTTCATTATAAATGAGCAGCTGAAAATGGCGTAATAACACCTAAAAATGTCCTGAACAAGAATAACACATTTTGAACTACTAAATACGTAAGTAATTTAGTCTTACAATTATTCGTACAGCTCAGGGGTTAAAACCATGGATACAAAATAACTCCTAAACGCTTCAATGGCACGCTGGACATATTCATTGGTAGAAAGGTTATATAAACTAATCCAACCAAACAATTGTTAATATGACAAAACAAATTAAAATTAATTCATTTCGAATTTAATTAATGTTGTCTTACAATAAACAACAAATCACTCGATATTTCAATTCGGTATAGCATTATATAAAATCGTAAGTCAATAGTTACAATATTTGAGTTAAAATCGATTGTTTAGGGTATTCGTTGGTTGGTGGACGCTTATCGCACAGTTCTTAAAAGTGGCTTGTGCATCATGAACGATAACACTGTCAATGCTGATAAGCTACAGTACGATATTCAACCAAATACGCTTAGGGGGCCTATAAACCTTGTAGGTGGCCAACCAATCATGTCACTCCCTGATGGCCTTTCTTTTTCAAAGTAACTCAATCATTTAAACACGTAAATGCAAAATAGTAAGCAATTAGTTAAACAAACAAATCTACAAAATGTCAACTAAAATGAATCGTTAAGTAATTGAATTTAATATTTTCGTTATTTGTATAGTAATATATATTCATATAAAATGTATACAAAAATAAAATGTGTTTGTTTGTAATGCTAACTATACTAGTATAGTAATACTATGTAATAAAACCTATTTAAACAAAGTATATTTAATAAACTAGTGGCAATATAAATTACTATTTCTAAATTAAAATGTTTTATTCAGATTTGTTACATTTGTATTTTTGTTTTGGCCCAAACATGATTCGCCCAATACTGTATGACTGGCCTTGTACCATTATATATATATATATATATATATATATATATATATATATATATGTTTACTATCTTCTATTTTAGTACAGTGTCAGAGTAATTATGTAGACATGTTTAAATATGTGTAAGACTTACATCCCGTTATTTATGTTTGTTGTATTTAATATTTTAGAAAATGCAAAATATAGTGGGACATTGACTAATATAATTAATGTAGCTAACGCTCAAATGTAAATTTGTCAAAGTTATCATCTCAATAAAAACTGTAACGGATGAACTTATTAAAATAATATATACTTGGTTACCTCTTGCTAATACTTTTACAAACGAATTCTTAAAACGTCATTACTGTGAACAATTTTCTCAGAAGGCGATTTAACAAGACATCAAAAGGGACCAATTTGTTTCTAACTGCTTGCCCATTGTGAGTCTTCTTTGTAGCAATTTAGTGAAAAAATATGCGATGAACAGCAGCAAAGGACCTAATAATCCTCAATTTTGTATTTTACGTTTTTATGAATCTATTCAAATATTCTATTTTAATATCTCATGGCTTGTAAAAGTGCTTATTACAATATTATTTTGTTCATATTACTGGGTGATGACAGTTTTCACTAAGTTTACGATTATCAATTCACAAGATTACATTAAAATTGCAATATCATATATTTTTTGTACAGTGTTACTTAACCCTGCAACGATTTAAAAATATATTCCTATAAAATGCATATGATATTGACTATTATTTATTATTGGTTATAAATATATTTTACAAATATTTAAGAAATTTTAAACATATATTTATCAATATTAAATATACACTATATAAATAAACTTCGAACTATTTTTTCACAACCTAATACACACAAAAGGTCAAAGCTATCAAAATACATTTTAGTTTCACTAAGCGTACATAATTCACACACTTCTCACACTTGCGGATAAATAACAATAAACTCAAGTTCATACGTGCAAGGATAATATGTGAAGCACGATGAAAATTAGCTTATCAATCTTGAATATACCTTCTAACAATGTCTGAAGAATTCATAATATTTTCTAAAAGTATTAAGAAATACAATACTTGCGCTTTATTTTATAGTAGCGCATAGAGCTATGATAGAGCTTATAAATACACAATATTTAATTTATATACAATGTAACGTTACCGTAAATGAAAAAAAAAAAAACATTAAAGTATCTACAACGAAATGAAATATAATAAATACATAGATCCTGTTGAATTAAACCATGTTTTAACAGTAATTAATCTACTAATATTATAAATGTGAAATTGTGGAAGTATGGATATTCGTAGTTCCATATACGCATAAACTACTGGATCGATCACGCTAAAATGTTGCATGAACATTTCTTACCTACCACATTTACATATAGACCTGATAATGTCCACATACAACCTTTAGGGCTCCACTCCACGGGTCCTGTAAGTCCCAAGGAAAATATTGTGGGAGGATATCATTTATAAAAATACCAGCTGTAGTTGTTTGTCTGTTAGGGCACAGGTTGTCATATTGTAAAACTAGACAAAGATTTGATAGTGCTGGTCAGGTTAATATTTCAATGTGATTTAGTTTGACGCCATAAAACCCGTTGCTTTGCTAGAAAATTCACATTTCTTGTAAATTTGATGACTAATTCCTTAAACACATTATGAGAGTAAAAATTGAGCAATGCGATTTGTTGATGTGTAATTTGTCGTGTACCTAATAATCTATAAAACATGTAATACATCTTCAAACTCTAACCGGTCAAAGAGTTGTAGTTTATATACAAATTAACGAAAAGCAAAGATTAATACAACGATGAATTTACACTTTAATTCCAATTTTAAATTCATGCTATTAAAAAGTTTGTTTGAAGTCATTAATTTAGTGAACAAAGCAATACCTGCTTTACTTTTTTCTCTCTCCAGAAAAAGTAATGTACGTATTCCTTGTCATTGCTGATTTCCTTATATGAACAAAATAACTGTGATTTGCGGTAAAAATAATATATTTCTGAAAAATTCTTATCCAAGCAGGGAATATTACAAACATAATTAAATACTTCTTATAACTTTGAGTTGTTGTCATGATATTTTTCTTTTCACGCTGCTTTCTTGAAATCGCAAAAGGAAGTTTCTCAGAAAACTGAGGTAAGTTATAAACTGTTTTGTGCTTGAAATGAAATAAATTATAACGACAAGGAAAATGATCAAAATATGATTTCTGTCTAAAGAACCAGTGTTATTAATGTTTTATTTGACACTGTAAAACCTCAGCTTGCTATACTCAAACAAAAATATTATCTGGTTAAGGTATTTTCTATCATAAATATAATTTTGATTGGAGAATTAAGGGAATTACCGCGGACGACCATGGACGCCACGGATGCGGTGTGAAAAGGCTTTAAAGTTTTCAGTGAAACTTTTATTGCAAATTTTACTTGTAAAATGTATTTAATAAATAATGTTATGTTTCACTATTAACTACCCTTTTACAACTGCGTAAACATTTGATTGTTGTTTTTAGTGAATTTCCCCTATAGGGGAGAAAATATTACTGTAGTCGGCATGGTAAGACCTAGGCCCGGGAGCATAATAATTTTTCGTTTTGAGGTCCCCAGATGCCAAAAATTCCATCCGTTCAAAACTGTATATATATGACCGTGGGTGTGGTAACTATCGTAAAAATGGTCCGATTTTGACAAGATTTGGAAACAAAATGTAAAGCAATATTTATGACTTCAAGTTCGAAAACCAGCAAAACCGCTCCATCCAAAGGGGAATTTTGGGGGGGTTATGTCCAGCAAAAACGGGGTTTTTGATTTTTTTTACATATAATATTGTAGTAAATCAAATAATCATTGTCACTATTGAATTCAGCTTAAAAAAATAAACAATTTGGCGTTTTTATCATTTTTCTTCGTCAATTGGTTACAGAGTTATTGGAAGTGCACTACACAGTACGTTGTCCAATGCTATTCTTATGGAGAATAAGATAAATTTTATATCTTGCTTATATATCATTTTATCCTGACGAAACTTGGTATATTGCTTCATATTGTTGTGGTCTAATGATATTTGTACAATAAATGATTTTTTTTGCCGATAAATCCCGTAGCAGCAAACCTGCGAACTCAGCCCCATGTCATTCTTATGGAGAATAAGTAAAATGTTATCTCCGTTAACTATGAACATAAATTAATAACATTTGGTATGTGGCATTACCTAGTTGAGTTATATTGATATTTGTATAACAACCTATTTTTTGTGTTCCTTGTTTCAGCAAACCTGCATACTCAGCCGACATGTGATTCTTATGGGGAGAGTAATTAAAATGTCAGAAATCGTTCATTTATGCATATATATATATTTAACAAAACTTGGTATATGGCTTTATGTGATGTTAAGATACATATATTTGCATTGGAAATTCGCTGAGCACTTAGGTTTGCTGTTGTATTTTTAATCTAGTTATTTCGAAAAGCCAAAAACCTTTTTCCCTTAAGATCAACATGGGGATTTTATGAACACGTTTTTTTTATTTTATCCACAACCACTTAACCTAGGTTAATGAATCAAAATACTAAATTATTTGGTTTTTAAGCCATATAAAATGGCCAAAACAAAATTTGTGATTTTTAGAAATTGTAGGGTGAAAAGTGCAAAAAACTTATTTTTGGCAAAATTTGAAACCCCATAAACTCCTCTTCCCACGGTCTGTTTATTCTGGTGTTCGAACTTAAAGTCATGAATGTCACTTTATACATTTTAGCCAAATTTCTATGAAAATCGGACGTGTTTTACTCAAGTAATCGCATTCACGGACACATGAATAAATTTGAACGAATAGTGTTTTTGGTATCAGGGGACCTTAAAACAATATGTTATAATGGTCTCGGGTTTAAGTCTTACCATGAGACCTGCGGTTATAGCTTCTTCCCTATAGGGGAGATTATAGCAAAAAAAATAACTTATTGAAAAATTAAATGTTACAGTTTATAGTGTGAAACTAAACTACTACTGGTTAAACTAAATCTTAAAATAGAGTCAGTTGCTAACCGGTGATATCTTTTCAAAATATTCCTCAAAATATCATTGGTTTAAACAGGCTTACTAAAGACGATTTAAAATCCATCAAAAGAGACCGATTTGTAACTAACCTATTGCCTATTGTATTTAAACTTTGAAGCAATTTATTGAACAAATCTGTAATAAAGTGTGTCGAAATAACCTTAGGCCAATATGATATCCAATGTTCTTCTATGTGTTTTAAAGATTTTGTAAAATACTTTTACATCATTATAATATATTAAATATACCTCACTAAGGTGGTGGTAATTAAATGTCAAAATATTGGTTTAATGATTTTTATAGATATTTTTATGCTTATAATCACAGAATTTCATTTACGATTTTAGATATTTGTAGTTGTTTAGATATACTAGATAATTTTAAATTATTACTTCTATCATTGCAATTTTATTTATCATCCTATGGGTTATGGAAAATAATATAACTTTAATCTATTTAATAAAATAAAAAATAAAATTGCAATAACTTATCATCACGGTCTGACATATATATATGTAATTGTTATTTATTTATTGGAAAAAAACCACAAAGAGATTTGAACCTAATTTCAAAGTTACTATTAACGCATATATTTTGTGGGGAAATTTAAGTCCATTTTCATTTGGAAATATTCAATGTCTTGAAAATAGATAGTTTAAATAACTCTCCGTAAAAATTGCACATTTACAACTATAAATAGCCTACATGTAGCAGTGAATAATTTTAAAATACAGAAGATTAAATATTTAAATAGCTAATGTAACGATCAATGGTTAAATATATTTATAATCATTGTAAAAACTCTTTAAACAAGATATCAAATTTATTACTAATGTAATACATTTTCGAAAATTTGTTATTAAAATGTATAAAGGGAGTCACAAAAAATGTCAACATCAAATGGAAACGTCAATGTATTATACATTCTGACCTTTATACTTAACGAAGAGTTAGTTCCCAAATTGGGTCAATAGTAGATGGAAGAGAACAATAGACGGCAGTGGGAATCGTGGCGAGGCACATTGAACGGTAGTTTAGATAAGAGAGCTATGACATCAAGCGCACCACTGACCAGCTGATGCAGGTAAATCTACATTCTGACCCACCGGCTATTGCACAGGGAGTCCAGTTCAAATTTATATAAGAGCCCAAAACATGGAATGATTTTACATATTTTAGTTCTTTTTATTTTGCATATAATTGTAATTCCACACTCTAAGAGAGCTCCACACCCGGAAAAATAGACATGAAGACATACGTAAAAGTATCTGTGAAGTGGGCTGAAAAGCAGCTTATCAACTTAACTCTCCCCTCCCCCAGTACCACTCAATCTTAACTCCCCCCCCCCGTCATAATCATCAGAGTGTGTTGCTGCTTCTCTGCTGTAGTAATACCTCCAGAATAAATAATTATTAAGTGAGCCACGTCAAAAAATACTACATACTACAATCTATTCAACTGTTGAACTTAATTAAAATCCCTTAAATAGTTAGCGACATAGAATAATCATAAATAATAAAATTTGGTGCGATTATAGTTCTCATACAATTTTATTTATATTTTACTCATTTAAGGTAATGCCATTTTATTTATATATCGTTTTAACAACTTATTTAAACTAATTTTTTGTACTTTACATGAAATATATAAAATGGTAAACGAAACTTCGAATCATCTACTTTAGAACAAGGGGGTCTAAAGTAGTGGATACAGTATGATTTGATTCAATACAATTCTTTCTTGGAACCAGTAACAACACAATGTTGCATTTGTTTTGTCAATACATATAGTTCACAAAAATAACATTGTCTGCACATCGTCAATTACAAAAGCACTTATATATACCTATGGCTGTGGTTTACCTGTCAGGGTATCAAATTTGCGCAACTGAACACGAACAGTCACTACTATTGGAAATAACGACCTTTACGGTCGTTACTGTTACGACCGTTTGGATACGATACTGTAATAGAATACAAATAATACTAAAATATGTCAAACAGTAACAAGTTATAATGTCATTTGAATCATGTGTTAAATTTTGACAATCTATAAAATATTAAACATACTCCAAATGTCACGATACAAGTTTACTGGGACATGCGTTTACCTCGACTGTCAAAGTGATTGACAGAACTGTTACAGAATCAACCAAACAATTTGCAATAGTGGTAATAACACTAAATTTTGAAATCATGTTGTTTTTATTTACTCTTTCTGTAAATTTTCCAATAAAGGTGCACCATTTTAATTGGTATAAATTATTTAAATTTAATATTTGAGTAAAGACAAATTACAAATAACCTTGAAACACAAGGTAGATTATCTAACTGTAGAGCAATAAATTAAATGGACTATGCTATCCCAATGATAATCTTACTATCACCATATACAGTTTTAATAAAGGCTTTTGAATGAGTTTTAAATTTTCCAATTTATATATAAATTGTTTACGTGTATCAACTAAAAAAATCAAATAAACATGAGATAGAGGCAGCAAATTTCCGTAAGACCCAAACTAAGACATTTACTCAAAAAAATAGATTACCAAACTCCAGAGTTAACAAACAAATGTGTCTGCAAATAAAATGCAGTTACCAAAAGGTATATATTGATAAAAGTTGGAGAACAATAAATGTTAGAATAAGTGAGCAAATTGGAGACGATAAAAAAGAGCAATACCTCAAAGGTAGCAGAACACACCCGTGAAACCGGTCACAGCGTGGTGTTCGAAAATGCCAAATCATTACAAAAAGTATATTATTTCTAAATAACAATTAGACAACCAATAAAGATAATTAAACACAAATTTACTAAGCAATGCACCAGGGGAGTGGATATAAATTCCCAAAGTCGTGGCTTCCAATTGTTAAAAGGCATTAATTTAAATTAACCCAATTGATCACCATACGTATTTTCTACGATGTACATATATTGTTTAAATATCAGATTTTTTAGTTCTAGGTTATCATATTCTTCATTGGTTGTTTTTAATTTTGTTAAACCATCTTATCGTTGAAGATGTCCAAAGTGGCATTGGAACCTTTAGGAGACAAAACATGTGTAAGTAAGTAAGAAAATGGAACACATTGTTATTATAAGTATTTATAAATAAAAAGTGTTTTTTTTACAATATTAATCTGGGTAAGCGTATAATCTTCTTCTACGAAAAGACAAAATTTGAAATATAATAATGCATACAAATTATTATGAATGATCTTTTATTTTAATGACGTCTCCTGATGTCACCCACTTCACATGATCTTGTCTCGATTCCCTTGATTACGTCACTCAGGTTCAGGGCCTAAACTGATACATGAATATTCAGACAGTGATCATCTACATACGATAGTCTCACAGGATCTACAAGCCTAATGTATTCTAAAGTAACACAATCAGTCTTACGGCATTTTATCATAGAATTTGTTATTTTATTTTAAGTCTTTGAGCAAAATTATCTGTCAATATGTAAGAAATTTGATAAACGTTTTAATACTAATTATATTTCTTATTATGAATTGTTTCGTTATTCATCCTATATCATAAAAAAATAATTTTTGAATCACATTATTAATTGTTTAGGAAGACGGATCATGTTAAATACAGAATCAACGTGTTTACGAAAAGAGTTTATTCCTCTGAACTGTTGGCTACTTTATTGCAACAGTTTCTTACGTTTCAAAGGTATATCTTCGTAGGAATATAACACGTGCCTTCGTCTGGAAAAGCATATACCTTGACAGTGTATTGTGTGTGAGGGGTTTGGTAGAGGGTGAGTGGTCAGGGCTGGGGTTGTGTCGCGTCAAATTATCGTTGAATCGACCTGCAATAACAGCGGAGACGTAGTCTTGAAACGCCAAACTACGTTTATGTCCAACAAACAACTCAAAACATAATAATATTATTTTTATAATATTTTTAGAGATTTAACAGTAATGCTTTCTCGGGTTTCTCAGTTATTTTTGTATTGGTTTACTCAACATATGCAAACGCAACCACTAAATGGTAGAACTGAAATTAGAATAAGTAAATCAATTTTGGTTAAATAAAAACCGAGTAAGACAAATACTTGTTAATACACTATTGGGTATTTTAGATGTGTTAGTTTTTTTTAAACATATGTTTCAGTGGCTTCTGGCTATCTTTGTCATAGTAAATGCTAAGTTGTACAGTAATAATACAAAATATTTCATTTAAACTTAACTCATATTGGAGGTTAAATATTTTGAATCAAAAATGATATGCACGTATAAAAAAATATACAAAGTTTATTAATTAAACCACAAATGATTAAAACAACATATAACAAACTTTAATCCTGTTAAGTTAATGGTTTGTATTTAATAATAGATGCCAAGACGTGACTTGTGTGAATCCATCTTCTCTGTATTTATTTTCAGAAGTTGTTTAAGCTTTATAATTTTACAAACTTTTCTTTTCAAATAAGAATCATATTATTTTATCAGTTTGTAATGAATAGATTATAAAATATACTCGACAAAATTCAATTGTATTATTAAATGCAGCTTATACAAGTCATAAATTCTTGAGTAACTTATTTTACGGATCCATCTTCAAGGATTACATTTTAAACTGTAATTGCAAAGATTGAAGACAATATATTTTTACCATGTAATTTGAATTAAAACAAACATTTTTGTGTAAAATATACTTACGATTAGTTTAAACCAGCCCCAAACCTTCTCACCTGAAACAAAACAATTTAATTTTTAAAACAATGCGCAGGTATGTAAAGCTTCAAAAAGTCTTAAAACTAAGTCTACCGTGAACGAATTTACAAATATTTTATATTTTAAATGTCTTTTGGAAAATAGTTAACAAGTTATTTATTAATTAACACTTATATACGCTACTAAAATTAAGATAAACTAAAATTATGATAAAATCAATAGTGTTTTGAATAGAACAAATTATGTAAGTAATTTCCCATCTCTGTAACTAGCCATTTATTCTGTTAATGACCGTAATAGCAGTAAAGTAAATAGATTCATTATTTGCTTGAATTAAAAAAAATATATATATTTTACACTCAAATATGTAATTAACATTGCATGTACTTATCAAATCCTGTAGCTACAACAAGATAACACCCACACGCAATTTAGTAGTAATCGAAAGAAATTAATACATTGAATATACGTCTCTGTTAAAGAACGCATTATATTCTTCGTAATAACTATTATAAATTAGATTGGTTTAAGGTTAAGAAATAGATAATAATTAACTTTTAATGTTATAGAGTGGTATTAAAGTTACCTCAACCATCACAATATAAAACAAAACGGTAATAATACGTTCACAACTTAAAATACGCAGACATTGTACTAAAAATATGAAAAATATGGTGTTATGTCAAAGCGTGTCTGCGCGGCCATAGACTGAAGTTGTTATAGTAAAATTTGATAGCGTCCTGGTCGGGCTATTTTTTGGGTCTTCATTGACAGGTATTCTGAATTAACTCGTTAATTTAGTTTAAAGCCTAATGAACACAATGAAAAGACAAAACTTGTTATAAATAAATGTTGTACAATAAACCTGATTCGTTTTATTTTTTAATTTTATATTTTCCTCTAAAAATGTACACATATGTGAATACTTTCAGACCATTTGCTAATAAAGGACAACTAAATTTAAATGCCATTTTATATTTGTTTTTTTCTTCAACATAAATTTACCTAAACATACCTGTTAGAAAGAGGTTATATGAAATTAGAGCTTTATGGAAGTATACTAAATAAAAACAAATCAATATAGATTTTTAAGGGCAAAGAAGTAAATCCACAGTTACAAACCGTCATAGGTCTTCCATCAATTCCTGGGTTTCAAACAGCTTTTTATCAAGTGACGTTGCCACGCGTGTCTGAAGCCTCTTTCTCTGACATCGGAAATAAATCATGCTTTAAAGTCACTAAAGCCACCAGAGTGATGAATATTGCGTTACGTATACATACTAAACCATTTTCAAGTTTCTTTAACATATATATGTAAATATTAATGTTAAGTCATAACAATTTAATGCATGACACAAACAGTAATCAACACAAACAGTTTTATTAAATTATTAATTTATTAAACATAATATTTCTTAGGGCTTAAAATAAGCAGTATTTCTTATATTCATTCAGAGTATGATGTGGAAATTTCTCATTATTTGGATGGAGAAATAACAAGTTGCAATATTCGTGTATGATATATCAATGGAATATTTTCCATGTAGGTAAAATGGAAAGTTTTCAACTAATATTAGCTTGAAAACGAATTTGTACTATACTATTTTTGTATTAAAATTGATAAAATTCTAATTTGATCTAGTTATCTCACAATGAAAAAGTTATATAATTTTGTGGCACCTACAGACTGCTCAAAACCTATGAATTATATACGAACTATGATTTTGATAAAATAAAAAAAACAGAAATATAATATAATATATAAAAACGTTGGATGTTATAAAACATAGTGTTTTTAGTGTAGGGAAAATGCTGCGAGAAACACGAGAAGAGCAAATGTTAAGCTGAGCGCTGAGAGATTTGTTTGACTCGTTCAAAGGCCACAAAAAGCCCGCTTTTCACGCGGGAATCAAGAATTTTGTTGCCACTTTGCCGCCGAAATCTGACGCTAGAGGTTATTTCTGCCTCGAATCTTTCTTTATTGGATTTTTCTAAAACTTTTTATTTATCAATTGGTTCAATCTTACCTTCATTTGTCATTTAATCGTTAGAATCGTTCGCAGTATTGATAATACTACTCTAAGTGAGCGTAAATATTAAGATTTCAGGAATTTGTGAACTTAATATCAGCAAAAATAAGTAGAGAGAAAAATAAATACTTATGAACAAAATTTGAAACAGGTATTGTTTTAGAGTCATATTTAACTGTTTACTTATTAATATACGTTTGATATAACGTTTAAGAATAAAGTTATAATATTCTTTTACAAACTATACCTAGGTGACCCCTTATTTATGTTTCATTACATTTTAAGAACTGGCCTAGCAAACGAATATGTATATAAACTATAGACCATACAATCGTCTGTTCAGTAAAAGTATTTTCATAAAAATTTAAATGTGTTTATATTATTTATAATAAAGATATAACAGCATACTTATAAAAAAAATAGGTGGATTAATCAAACAAACAGCAGGTACATTAAAACCAATAAACTACTAAGTAGATAATAAAATAACCCCGTAGCAGCAAACCTGCGTACTCAGCGAATTTCCAATACCACATAAAGCCACATATCAAGTTTCATCAATATACATTCATAAATAAACGATTTATGACATTTTAATTATTCTCCATAAGAATAACATGGCGGCTGAGTATGCAGGTTTGCTGAAGCAAGGAAGACAAAAAAGGGGTTTTATACAAATATCAATATAACTCATGTAGGTAAAGCCACATACCAAATTTCATTAATTTATTTTCATAATGAAGGGAGATAACACGTTACTTATTCTCCATAAGAATAACATGGGGCTGAGTACGCAGGTTTGCTGCTACTGGAGAATTTGGTAAAAAATATTTTTTTGAGCAAATATCAATGGTCCACAACCAGATGAAGCCGTATACCAAGTTTCGTCAGTATACGTTCACAAATAAGCGAGATATAAAATTTTTATTTTCCTCCTTAAGAATAACATTAGACAACGTACTGTGTTTAGCACTTTCAATATCTCGGTAACCAATTGACGTAGAGAAATGATCAAAATACCAAATTGTGTGTTTTTTTAAGCTGAATCCAATGGTAAAAACTAAAATTTGACTATTTCCAAAATTATATGTAAAAAATTCAAAAAACCCATTTTTGGGGTACAAAACCCCCCAAAATACCCCTTCGGATAAAGCGATCTGGCTGGTTTTCGAACTTAAAGTCATAAATTCTGCTTTATACCAAATTTATACCAAATTTCATCAAAATCGGATAATTTGTACGAGAGTTATCGTGCTCACGGACACACACACACACACACACACACACACACACACACACATATATATATATACAGTTTCGAACGAATGGTGATTTTGGGGTCTGGGGACCTCAAAACGAAAAGTTATTATGGTCCCGGGCCTAGGTCTTACCATGCCGACTACGGTAATAGCTTCTTCCCTATAGGGGAAATTAGCTAAAACTAAAATCGTGTTTGCCAATTATGAAGAAAAAGGCAAAACGGTAAACCAAAATAGTTCGTAATGAGAATTACCACAAAAAATGAGTACGTTGAAAAAGTAACTTGGGTAGATGGGAAAAGTATGTATTTTTCAAAGGAAAGCTTCTCCGCTAAAATATTATTAATTGTTCATTGGACTATTAATTAATGATGTTTTCTAAGAACAGGTCGACCTTAGATAGTATCAACACCAGGGTTTGGACTCTTCCCTATCATAACGTAAAAAATGCCACTGGTGGAAATAAAAGAAGTCAATTGTAGTCTAGTTCCAAGAGCCAACATAAAAATGGAAGTTCCTTGACTGCGATTCTTGAAATTAGTAGTCAGGTATGTTAAATGATAATCTATTGGAGCAGAAAGAGCCTTAAGCGTTTATATATAATTAAAAAATATTATTCCTGTATGTATATGAGTCATAAAATGAACATTATCTTATTCATGGTGCAATTTGGTGCAAAGGTTACACAAATTAACTAATGGGTTATTAAAAAAATCTAAATTTTAATAAAGCATAGTTTTATATTCCATCATTATATCATAATACAGTACAGTATAATACTGGATTTTAGGTCTTTGTTGAATAAAATATTCTTTGGCACCGGTTTCGAGATAGGAAGTATATGTATTAATTAAAAAACATGAATACACATATTTATGGATAAAACGTATGTTTAAAAAAAGAGAACAATAAAATGGATACATAAATGGATAAATATCTAATTTCTCATATCATACAGTATATTCCTCTCATATCATTATGGCACAGTTGACAGTTTTGTGTTCAATTAAAACAACAACAAAAAAAAAATTATTTGTCCATAGAATGACACCCCACCTGCCAAGCTATTAAAATAATCTAAGTGGATTAAGAGATAAATAAAATGAAACTTTAAAACACTAAATACAAGTAAAACTTTGGAATCTGTTATATTTGTTAACTTAAAATTATGTACAAACTGGATTCTTTTTAGTTACATAATATCGTAAGTTAAAATAAATTTAGATTAATTATTTATTTCACATAATAAAACAATAAGTAATTGCATTGAGAAAACATGAAAGGTTCATAAATCTAGAATGAAAATGTAGAATCGGGGAAAAGGAAGGAAGAGATAATTGTATACTGTTATAGAAAAGTACTGCTCTTTGTTGGACTGATAAAGGAATCAAAAACAGGGAAATATTCCAACAGAGTTATAAGTATTTGAATAATTGATGGAGTCGGATGTAACGATGCACTATCTTAGTGACATTAGACTATTACAGTTTTTGAGCTAAGAATCCTGGGCAGAGTCAATTATTTAAATTAATAAGATGAAAATAATAAGAGGAATAACAACAATTGTTGTCAATACGTTGTATATATTCGTAGGGATATTGGTAATAGCAACAAATAATAGCTAAGGAAGTTTATACAGTTCCGTTGAAAAACGCAATTACTATAAAGGAAATTAAAACCAACAAAAATGTTTGTTGTAGTTTTACATCATATCTTCTCATTTATGACATATAATACCTATTAATTTAATACGTAACTAACGAATTTAGATTTCGATGTTACAATACTAATGAAATATAAATTAAGCAGCTTAGTGGTTAAGATTATTAGTAGTTTCTTACATAATCATTTAATAATGAAGGTTTATACTGTCATTGTTTTAAGTTTCAGAAGAGTCCCTTGTCTAATCATACAGTAAGTTCTTTGGAGAATTTAATTACTTGGAATGTTAGTAAAAAAAAAACTGCAATCAACATTAATAAAACAAAAATAAAAATCAACTGAAAATAAGGTAATTACACAAATTATAATAAATATGTAAAGCTCTGTATTTAGATTCATTGTTAGTGATGGTGAGTTTGTGTTTTATAAGACATTATTGCAGACATTTTCCGTCACTGATTATTAAAGTAAATAAAATAAATAAATAAAAATATAAATAAATAAATAAATAAAATAAATTTTTATGACGTTTCGATATTTCTTTCACCTTAAAATGGGATCTGACTCCAGATCCCGAAATGTCGTAAAACTTTATAATACAAACCTATGATGGAAAATGTCCGCAATAATTTCTTGAATAACATTGTAAAGCTCTTTAGTAAAGTTTCAAATATCTTCATAGACAGTAATCTCGTTGAATTCACACATTCGACAACGTAATTTTGCCAGCTCAAATACTACATAGTAAGTACTAGTAAATATTCCATTTCAAGCTGTCGAATTTTTAGACATCAAATTGCGTTTAACCAGCTACAGTTTACCACCGTATGATTACTGTTTCGCTGTTGGTTCAATATAGCCAGTGATGGTTTTGGTATGTGGGGTGAGGAATGCATAACATGTTTTTTTTGGGTTGGGGATTAAGACTATTCTTGATATGTTGAAACTAGTAGGTTATATCAAATGTAACATTCTGATTTGATATTGTTAAACACTACAGCCACTACATGTAACCATTGACTATGTATACTGAAGGAGACATCCCATCTATATGACCCAGCTCTCCCTGCTTTGGTGTTAGCTAGAATTAGAAAGTGAACGTAGTTCTATTTGGTCACCGACAGAGTGTGCTGCTGTTAACTATTGATTTTAGATATTTATCTTAACTTCTAAAATATCTCCACCCGATGATTATCTTATGATTGCTTCCTGTCACACCAACTGATGTATTATCCCCTCCTTGACATGATAATTAATAGTTACAAAAAGTGTACTCTATTGGTAATTAGTGTAACTACGCCCTCTTTGAATCCTGGCACACACAAAAGTAGGGACAGATTTTACAATGGCAAAGAGAAGTCTACTTAATAATATATAGTCAATGATTGTAACACAAACACACAAACAATGACCACAGTTCGAAATGACCATTATTACAAACAAAACTCCTATCAATGAGCTTACCCCTCAGATGGCATACAACATATTTTGCTAACCCTAATTTTCTTTTAATACAGAGAAGTGACAAATAAACCGACTTTCAAAAATAATTACGGTTGGAACTTAATTATGGAACTCAAATCTGTAATGTTAAATGAATCTTGGAAATGTGTTTTTTCATATCGGTAAATATTCTGTGAACTATACTTAAAATGTTATAACAAACTTAGAGTATTCATTAACAATATTCCTGTATATTGCCTATTTGCGGCCCGAAGGAATATTGTTTACACTTTAGTAACTTTTAGGGCAGGACAATCGACGGTCAGTCATATTAGCTTTATGCTAGGATGAAGTATAACTGGATAAAGCTATCAATGGACTAAAACCGTGCTGGTCCCCGAGGCCGCTTGGTGGCAAAAAGTTGTACTTCATCCGAGCATAAAGCTAATATTAACTTTATATTCGGGTTGACTGACGATTTTTCAACCCGAGCCGGCTGCCGTACCATGTAAAACTAACTTAAGTTATGCCTCACTGTGACTCTAAAAATAAAATTAAAAATAAAAATAAATATAAAAATAAAATAAAAATGTTGTTATCTTTGTAAGGGAAACAAGTACGATATTACCTTACCGCTAGTTAAACGGTTTTGACAATTGCCGCTCATGTAAATTGTTTGTAATAAAGCAAATACCTAATTTTTATTAATGGAGGGGAACAATAGAATCTATAAATAAAGAGCACTACATTAATTGAATTTCAGTCAAGATAGTTCATTCATTCCAAGTACTTCCACTCCTCGAATTCAGTTTGCGTAGAGCGGATTTCGTGGAAGTGTGCAATTTCACGAACTCCGCTCTTTAAAATAATCTGTCCCGATTACGATTAGCCCTACAAAAAAATGGTTTGTATGAAAGTTAATTTTTGGAATGTTATCTACAACTTCCCCCTGACAGTTTTTACCTGACTAACAAATACAATTTTTCCTCCCTTGCTACATTTTTTAACTCATTCTTGATAAGGACTAAACATATTTCGTGTTTAACTAATTATTAAAGTTATTTATATTCTTAAAAACTGTAATGCTTGCTGTTTGATTTTACATTTCAAGCTGTAAAATTCCATGTAAAGTAAAATTATCATCTCAGTTTGATGTGGGTTAAATGTCAGTTGGAGTGAAGCACTGTTCTGTCGTTTGACATCGGGGTCTCGCGGATATAGACTCTTTTGCCACCCAGCGGGCTTTATGACGGCACGGTTTTCGGCTCTCCTTAGCTTTGCAAGGCGCTATCCATTTTCTACTTCATCCGAGGCTTTATGTTAATTCCCTATTATAAATTGTATATTTTAACTGTAATATAACAATTCAAACAAGAATAAAATTTAGTCGTTAGCGATTTTAGTTAATTATTTTAGTTTACGCAACAACTATAATCTCACTTGTGCTATGTTAAGAAAAAAATAAACCATTGGAAAAACTAGAATCAGTTTTTCCGGCTTGAGAAAGTGTGAGTTTACAAGACTGCTGATAGTAAAAAAAAACGAACAGAACAACAGACAAGTAGGGGTTTAAAATAAATCTATGCAGGGAGTTTTACATTGCAGCATGATATTTAGAGCTAGGGTAGGTTAAAGGGCTTCTTTTGTGAAATTGTTTTGTTTCAAACAGTTATGTAAAACTCAAAATGTCACCCATTCTGACAACAACTATATCTTTAAATTTTATTATAAAACTATTTGCTTTCATCTTCTTGGGTTCATTCATATAATGTAACTAAACGGTTCCAATCTAATATTGACGTTTTAAATTAACTTTATAATCTTTAGTTTATTAGGAGTTTTACTAGAAAATATCTTTCTCACCGAACAAAGCTACATCAGCATCACAACTTTTACGTAGAAAAAGTAAACCCAGTGAGCTGGCCTGATGATTAGACCGCAGCGGAGATAGAGGTTTTGATTATATCCGCCCCAGAATTGGCAGTTTGAGGGTTATTAATGCAAGTTGCCTAGCAAAGCTGCAAACTGTCATTTATCCATATAATTGGTTTATTCGTTTAGACTGTTTGTATTGATAATTATTTAAAGTAATACAACATTCACCGATTTACCATTTCAAATTAATATTTGACTTTAGCCAATATATCACCTAGGTTTAGTAATACTTTTTCCCTAAATTTCAACGAGCCCTATTTTTACTGTCGTTATGTTAGTGCTGCACCATCATTAGAACTGTTAAATCAAACATTATTCATAGTTTTAAAACAATTAATAAGCTTATCAATATCATGATTTATTCAGAAATCGTTATTAATTACCAACATATATTGATTTACAAAGCAAACAATGAAGTTCAAAGAAGCTTACGAAGTTTACGAAAAGCTTGGTCTAAGATAACTTACCAAGTATATAGGATGCATCAAATCTTAGTTTATTAATTTATTATATTGGATTTATAATATCCACAAACAACTAATATGTAATTATTATTCTGTGTGTTAATTATTTTGAACCTTTTGTAAAACAATGTAATAATAACAACAAATATATAGCATAACGTTAGTCATTTTTAGTGACGTATAGTAATTTAAAACATGTACATATCGAATTACGTAAATGTGTACCTGATAACATTAGATATATGTATTTCGCTAACTTACCTATTGTGTTATAACAGTCTGATTAATTATTTGTTATTAGTGAATTTCTTATGGAAAGTGAACTATTACCCGCACGGTGAAACTTAAGCCCGGGACCTCCATAGAAGTTCTGACATGACTCTCTGAACACGTTTTGGGGGGGTCGTTCAAAATTGTATATATTTGTATATATATATATATATATATATATATGTTATAATGATTGATTAGGGCTACTAATATTATTAGATAAACCTTTATTTTTTAACAAGGTACCCTTTTTCTATTAAAACATTTTATTTCAGACTGACATTTTTCGTGCGCCTAGGCCATTATCAAAGTCTCTCAAAAATGTAACCTCACATTTAAAATAAAATAAATATTAATCATATAATAAAATTAAATATTTTAAAGCTGCATATGAATTGTTTGTCATAATCCGTAATTTATTAATTTTGTTGTGTTATTTACTTTGAATACTGTATTAAATTATTCATTACGTGTTGGCATTCTAGGTGGTCGCATATTTTCTCCGATTTAATTATAATTTGGTAGAAACGTTCCTTTCTAAAATTAGTTGAACAATATTGTTGGGCAAAACAATCGGAAAACTCTAAACCCCTTTTTTGGGATCAGTCTTTAAAATTTTGAGTTTTTGGGCCCAAAAAGGGTCAGAAAAGCCCCAGATGTACAATGAATGCATGCAAAAAGATGAAACTTATTCACTCAAAACTTTTAACCCCTCTCTTCACAGTATAGCAAAACTACTTACTGAGTTATTAAAGAAAATGCGTATCGAACGATCACAGTACGTGGTCTTATGGAGATTTTACATTAGAAAAGCCTGTCATTCATATGTTGGTGTACTTTTGTCATCCCCAGCAACCCCACGCCTACTTTAAAGCCTGACTGAACTTTCTGCTAACTTTATAATGCCCAAAATTGTATTCCCAGCTTTGCAGGTAAATGAAACCAGGAGCATCAGAACAGCCAAAAAAATCAATGTTTTCAGATTTCAATAACAATTTGTATAAATGTATGTTTTTACACTGATTTTGAGTTTTAAAAGTTTATTATGTGGAAATTCACTTCCCTCACGTCAGCGTACTGCGTGCAAACTCGTTTTTTTTGTTAAAGTTTTGTGCTCAAACACAGAGTCAGAAAGAAAATACAAGCGCTGTAAACGCTACAAAATAAAACTGCAATAAATCTGTTTGTTCCATAAACTACATTATTCTATATACACATTAAATAAACATTATACGTTTTATGGCTATCGACACAAATGCTAGGAACCAATCAATTTCCTTTTATATGACAGTTTAATTTATTTAAAATATAAAAAGCTTGTGTTGAAGTAAGTAATATTTTGAATGAATTCCCAATAAACCATCCATTACAGAAAGTTTTTTAACAATGTCCCAGCAATTCACGGGATGTCTCATGAATCGTGATGGCAAACATTTGCAAGTTAAATGTGCTCGTGATACAATGTTTAACAAATGAATGCCTCTGGTGTAACGCACCAGATCCTACGAACGCATCAATGTTCCTACCAATTAAAAGAGCCTAAAGAATTGCCTTTTAAGCTCCCTGATGGGGGAAAATGTGAGTACTTTTACCTAGTGTCACTAATTCACAGGTAAATTATTTTAAATACTAATATCATAAAATCAGATTTGAAAGTGTATGAAAATGATGACTGTTAATTGCGGTAATCTTTACGAATATACAATGTATATCCTTATTATTCATTCTATAAAATAAATTATTGAAGAAATATTGCGAAGGAAAGGAGGTGGCACAGTACAAAGGTTTCGGCCCAAGGGACTCGGAAAAAATATTAGTTCCTTTGAAATTATACATTTAAGCCAGAAATAAGGTCAAGTTATCTCCATAATAGAATCATGGGTTTTGTAAGGTGTCCTTAATGAGAATATAGTGTTATACAACAACAATCCACCTCGTTCAACATAGAAAACTCCATAAGGAATTTCTTAAAAACTAGTGACAAAATTTTACTCAACAGATTTTAAAAACGATTCCTATCCTCCTAACCTTATAATGTACAAAATTGCCATCCCAAACTTGCAGATCGGAACCAGGAGGATCAGAACAGCCAAAAATATACTTTAAATTAAAAAAAGGCCCAAGTGTTTGTTTAAACATGATATATGTTTGTGTAAAGGTTTTTAAATTGGAAACACTCTTCTCTCAGGTCAGCGTGCTGCGTTCGAAATCTTTTAGTTTATATCATTGGTAAGAATCCAAATAAGTAGTTTTGCCAATTAATATGTGAACAAGTTATAAGCTAATCAAATTAAAATCATACAATGCTTGTGTTCTAGTAAACACTTATCTAAACACATTTTACAATACAGATTTAAAATATTGACCCAATTCATAAAATTAATACTCACTATAATACTCAAATACATTATAAAATCTATGATACGAATTCCAACTATGATATCAGCATTCAAACGATCTTTTCAGAAGAAGAAATTCTCAAATACTAAAAACGTATTTGTAGTAAATAGGTAAACATAGCAAAAATGCAAAACTAAGAGGATGCAATGAAGGGAAGTGACAATAGCACATCGAAAATAACAGGAGAGCAGTTTGCAGTTGAACCCCTAAATCTTGTAAATGTAAGGCGACCATTTTGATATAGCCTTCCCCTTTCTGATGTATTTTGCAGGTTTATATAGCTGAAAGCTGTCGAAATGCATAAATGCAATATGAGTTTTGTTTTTGCAAATGCATATTTAAAAATATGCCTGAGCGTTATAATACCGGATGTAAATTCACACAATAATTAATATTACAGAGATATCAAACGGGATCAAGTGCTATAGACCTAGTTACACTGTTCTTGATCAAAAACCTAAACCGTCATATTGAAAACACAATTTCACAGTGGTAATTATAACACCCAAAGATGTGTAACCACGGATATCCCATTATATTAAATATATACAAAATCAGTGTTTCCTGTTCCTGCTGGTCAGGGGATTTTCAGGCATAAAGTCAGCTGTTTTCAACGTTTCCATTTTATTACTGACTGTCCTTAGTGCGGTGACTTTATAATTATAATCTAGAGACCTCAAAACCAAAAGTTATTATGGTCTCTTGCTTACGCCTTAACGTGCCCATACGGTAATAGCTTCTTCCCTATAGGGGAATTTCTCTAAAAGGAGATGAAAGAGTGAGGAAAATCCGCTTACATTGAAGATTCTGTACCAAAATGTATGTACACCACCAAATTCGGTATTACTGCAGTGTATAAGTTAAGTTAGTTAAGTAAATATAAAGAATTTCGCTAACCTAACTGTCAGCAACCTTGATCTGACAGGTTCGGTGCCTAGGGTGTCTATCGTCATAGGGCTGACCGCTTTCCATAAAAGTAGTTAAATACTCCTTAACAAGAATATCATTGATGTTGATCCAACGATTCAAGCCGGGTTTGTGTAAACCAAATTCTCACAAATGCATGCCAAATTGATCTAGTTCTTTAATAATGTATATAGTACCTAGGTAGTCGTTGATTGTGATACCAATTGTAAGCCTATATCCATCTCAAGCACACGAAACAATCAACATTTAGTCTGCAATTATACAATGGTAATCATGATGTGGTCCAACACAACTGCGACGATTGTTGGAGGATTAAAGCGTGTGAATGGAATATCCAGCCAACCAGGCTCACCAGGAGAATATTCAACTGCCAGCTTGGTTAGCAATTCTAGATATACAATGTGTAAGATGATTTTAACTGCAGGTTTTTCCTGGTGAAATATGATGTTTTTCAAGGACAATATGTTATTAATCCATTCGTTTGTGATAAGTGTAACAAATTACTGCTCCTTGTGCAAACACACCAAGATGTAGAGGCTCAGAAGACTTAAGAAATTACCAGGAACAACAAAATCAAAAGAAAACATTTTCCATAATCAGGTTGTTTTTACTTTACCTGCGTCCGGTACAGCATAGCCCTTAATAATAGGGTTGGTTGGTGGGGAGAGGGTAGAAAATGTTCAGTAGACCTCTGGTCCGACTAGGTTGATTGAAGCTTAGGTAGGGTTTTAATGTTTCCAGTTGTTTTGAGTTTGACATTTAGACAATGAACCACTGTAATATGATAAACTTATTTGGATTTGTAGGATATACCAAAAACATATTCAAAGGGGTATATACAAATAAGGGTCCTTCATCGTATTAAACCAACTAAACAGTTAATTAATTAACCGTTTATTATTCATCATCACAAATCTTTACTGCTTGAAAATTCACGTAAAAACATTTTACGCACTTATAATTTATCTGGTAGGGTATTTAACGTAATTGGTTGACTAATTCTGAACACAATGTGGTGAATTAGTGTAACGAATTGACCCTACAGTCTGATTATTTGGCAAAACTCATGGTTTTCCTTCCTCAACCTCAATTGTTCGTCGCATAAAATGTTACACTAAAACAGTAATTTTTTGGCAAAAATATTCGTTGGGTTGTCTCATTAGTAACGATAACAATTTAAATATCTTAAGAAAAAGATATAAAGTGATACAATGGCAAATTGTATCGTACTAGTCAAAGGGACATTTCCTAAACAAAACACATGAATCATACATCTAAAAGTTTAGTTGATCTCACAACAGGTACCTCAATTAACAAAGAGGCAATTATTAGTTATTGAATAGAAAAAATAAGAATAAATTGTTTAAAAACTAAATTTATTTTAATACAAATTACAAACTTTAAAAACATTCGAAACAGTTCGAATAACCACTCGGTTAGCCTGAAACCACAAGTTTCTTACGGAAACTTTCTAGTTACCAAATCTCTTGCAACCACCAGTTTCCATCAACTATGAGTCAAAGCAGTAATTACTAGATGGTCTTCAACCAATTACTAGCCCCACATCAAAGTTTTGACTCCGCACTCATTAAAACTTTCCAAACCCTACGTACAGTTTAATGAATACAACGGATGATAAAATTATTAATAAGTAGGACCAAAAAAGGGGTAGCGGATTTATGGAAACCTTTTTTTACATTTTCAATTGGAATAGTCTTGATGTGTATACCTAACATTATTATAAATCTGCTTATTTTAGTCGTGGAGGGTGCTCTTACACTTTTTCACATATTATAAAGAAGTCAGTATTTTAATTAAAAATATTATTAATTTTTAATTTGAACAAACCTTTTTCAACTATATTAAATATTTAATAATATAATGTATTTTTCGATTCTCTGTTTTTTCACACCTATGCTTATTACTATGATGTAGACTTTGAAAGTAAATTAGGAAAACACATTTAAGCCTGTGCTACTTACACTTTGCTTAGCACTACATAATAAACATTCTAAGGAATACAATTCTATTGCTAAGCAATTCATTTCTTAAAACCATTTCTCTTTACCCACCTACATTTACTTTGATCTCTTTATGCCAAAGATCTCAGATTCCGAAGAGAGAGTGGTTTCAAAAGAGACCAGTTAAAGCTTTGTACTATTTAGCTAAGGGTTTTTCAGAATAACTGACGGCTCTAAAATATATTGAAACAAACATATAATTAGCAATTTTATATTTTTCTGTAGGTGCAATGTTTCGGTAGGTTTTTTATTCTGGGTTGAATATTTTCCCCAATCAATTGCGATAAAAAATACACCACAGAATAAAGAATACAACTCTTATATGCATAATGTTTAAAAATAACTACCTAGTAAATAGGAAAGTTTATAGAAAGTGATCTACACAATTCTAGTTTACTTATTTGTTTCGGTAACCGTTCAAGTTCTCCTGGTACACAAACCCTGAAGTTGTTAAACTCGTCTTCAAACTAAAGAGTTTCATCTTCAAACACCAATTATTATAAATGTATTATCTATCTTCTTATCTATTTTCTATATTATTAATACGCTAAACGCAAACTTTGTAAGCACAACAAGGTTTTTTTGTTTTAAGATTCACCCCCAAATATTACATACATAAACTTGTGTCTAGGTGGGAAGAAGTGCAAACTCGCTTTGGATTTTCGATTTAAGCCTTATAGCCCTGATCCAAGGGACTTCAAAGTCCGCATGTTATTCATATGGAGGAGGGTTTATTTAGGTTTTCACATTTGTTTTTTCTTAATTCTATTCAATTAAATAAACAGCTGTTATACGCATTATTTCTACCTACAGACTGTTATTGTTTTGTTTACTATTTCACTACTTACTATTCTTGCTGCTCAAAACAGGATACGCAAGCTGTGCATAGGAATTTCTAGTTTAATTTGTGCTCATACGAAACAAATTCGAATATGTACATAAACCTGAGGTTTGAGATTTTGATTGAACGAGATAATGTTTACTTTCCAAAGCAGTGGAGGGATTTAAATTTAATTGTCTAAAATTAGTTATAAGATTACAGCCATAGCTGTGGCATGTTATATATTTATGATAGCGAGGAGACACATTATAACTTTTAAACGGTTTTAGCTTTAGTGAATAGTTTGGGATAGAATCAGACAAAAGTTTGATGAGATGTGATTGTAAACCAAGTTTATACTCCACTGAACAAAGTTTCAAGTAACAAGAAATTACTAATCCCGGAAACTGTTTAGTGAGAAGTAGGCGAGCTTTTGTTAATTCTGGAATGAAGTTGATGTTCGAACAGTGTTTTTGAAATCTCTTTATTGCATTCATAATAGTTTTTTTTAAATACTTATAAACAGGAAATAAAACTAACAAGAAAAAATGGTTAATATTTCTGTAATAATCTCGGTGGACAGAGCTTTCCTTAAATAGTTATTTTTATTTATGAGATTCCATTTTTTACAGCAAAATATTAGAAACTGCAACTATTTGACCACCTGGTAAGTTTAACTATGAGTATTATAAACGACATAAAACAAGTTCTAAAATAACACTTTAGTAATTGTACAATTATTAAACGTTAAGTACAAATTACGAGAACTGTAAAATAATTGTTGAGTTAAATCTCAATTAAAACTCTCTGGCCTTTGCCTTCCTGAACTGCAGCCTAAGCGTTTATGAGTTGTTTAATTAAAACTTCGGCAGAAATTCTCCGTTTGAAAACGTTTTCATCACAGCCATTCCTATATTTTGCAGTCTAAGAGTCTCAAAGATAGAATAAGCTTGTAAAACATTAGGAAAAATCACATGATTACATAATATTTTGTTATACAAACTTGCAATTAATTACAAAACATAATAATTATTTTTGGAAACCTATATCTGTGCTTAAAAAAACTTAAATTTACATCAATCAATCAATCAAAAGAACACAATATATTTTATTAATAAAGCACATAAGTTATATAAAATGGTATAGATTACATAAGTTATAAGTAATTTATTAATACATTACTTTGAAAACAGTTTGAGAAAAGTTCAAGACTAATAGTTAAATGTTATAGATACCTTTAACAATATTGTAGGTACCCTTATTTGAAATGAGTAAAAGATCATCTATTTTATATGGTGGACTAGCTAATGTTCCCTTCGTCGCACGAGAATCTAGTACCCATATGTTTTGAAAAGTTTACATTATGATCAGCTGAATACCTAAATAAAATATAACTCCATAAGATTATCATCGGAACTTTGAAGGCCTGTGGGGCGAAGGCCTTAAGGTGGATGTTTTTAAAACCCCCAAAGGCAGATCGAGAGGGTAATAGCTTTCGACTGATATGTATATAAAAATATACCAAATATGTATATAAAACAATGGTTTTATAGGTCGGAAATTGCCGAACAAAAATCAATAAATTCTTTTAATTATATAGATAATTGATTGGTAATTAAATTTCGCTTTTAAAACTTTTTTTGCAAATGATTGAAACACTGTATTCCTTTATGTATTTCTTTATATAAATAGATGTGATGTCTATTGCATGCCAGTTGGTTAGCTTTCCTTGTTTTATACTGATGATAAGTATGTAATATTGGCAGTAAGTGAGTAGATCCTCGGTTTGTGTCACACAAAGAACCGATGTTACTCAAAATGTATGACTATTTGATAATTAAAAAAGAAGAAAACAGGTATAGCTTGAAACACAAGAGCAGACACGAGACTAGTTCCTTGGTTTGTGTAACACAAATGACCGAACCTATTCAGAACGTGAGACTATTATTCGATCCTGAGAAATATATATAGCGTGAGACACAAAAGGCTGTCACAACAACAGACAAGTGACTAGATCCTCGGTTTGTGTAACACAAAGCACCGTGATCTGATTCACCACGTAAGAACATTTGCACTTGGTGCGTCTTGTGGGTTTTACATGACGATCAATGTATTCTAGCTTGAGCATTGTGTAATACCTTTCACCCAATAAAAGTTGTATTACGTATACAAACTATCACACTTCATTAGTGTGTAAACGTATTTATAGTGAGTAATTGTATAGAATTGTAAGGTAGTGAAAAAATTGTAAAAATTATAACAAAACTATGAATTATGTCAAAAACTGTACTTCAATCTAAAGAATTGTTTATTAGAGAAAAATGTGATAATAGTAATCCAAAAAAAATTATTTAATATGTTTTAACCTCTTTTATCCGTAAAAACAACTGCAGATTTCTATACAAGTCACAGTTTTTAATCATTTATTGTTAAAATATCGTTTACGTTAAATAATGAGTACAAGACTTGGAGCATCAGATGTTTCTTTAAGAAATTCAGTTGTAAAAAATTAAGGCATTAAATTTTTTGAACCCTGATGTTAATTTACTATCAGAGGAAGATTACAATAATAATTGTAATTGACATGATGATTTTGCAACAATAATACAAAATACTACTACTATGTTTTTGGCTGTAAGAAAGCCGCTATATTTAAGTTATCAAAATAACAATAACATTATAAGGAGGATATTCCAGTCTCTATGGTGGATCTCAATCGTTCTGTAAAATTGTTTGTACTAAATCTGCTGTTATTTTAAACTATTAATACAATTTCAGCTCAACTCAAATTTAATAGCAGAACGTGGACCGATTTACCTTGCTTGAAAAGTAAAACTCAATGCAGTTTGTAAAAGCTATTAAAAATTCATTTGTTCGCTTACACTTCTGAAATTACTGATGCTTCAAACTTATAATGAGTTCCTGTTATAGCGTCCATTTGGAGGAATTTATTTTATGAAACACTCTTATTCAAAATAAAGCATGTTAATTAGTTTCAATACTATTTTAAAGAAAGTCGTAATTGCCACACTGTTTGTAAAACTTTGTTTTATTTGTCAGCATTTATGTTTAAACCCTACAGACCAACCAAAGCGGAGATATTCAAACTAGCTATTTTTGAAATGTAGCCACTTCTTTGTACTTTACCCTCATAGTTTTGAGACGGGATGACTAAAAGGTTGATATATTTGTTGTTCCACGTACAAATCATTTTAGAAATTAGCTTCCTTTGTCTGATTGTCTGAAATAAAATTTTTAATAACACGATGTTTGTATTGTACTCAGTGCTGTATACTTAAACTTGATGTACATTAATAATTTAAAGCAACGGTTATTTTGCGATTGTGTTCAATAAATACACATAAATGTTCACATGAGCAGTTGATATCTCTGAGCCCCTTTAGCAAAGATAACACTCTGGATAGTGATGACTACAAAAGGAAGCAGCAAGAATAACCTGGAGATGTGTTGGTTTAACACAAAGGTTTGCAAACAAATCCGTCAGACTCGTGTTGCAGATGCGTGTGAGGCTTCCACCTGATGTTGGTGATTGGTTCACACTTCTGTCTTAAGTGTTTGTCTAACGCTTGTAAATGTGTTACTTGGATGGTACAACGTTTGGGATGCAAATGATCAAAGAAAATAAAATGTTCGTACAATAACCACTCGTCAGTAAATTAAGGTTATTTTGATTACGTTATTGGTATTTGGTACCTTAGAAGTTTTGGTAAGCCCATAGAATAACGACTAAGAAAACCTGCACGTCCATGCAAAGGAGTTAAGAAGATACTTTGAGGGAGACTTTTGCCATATTCAGATGCTAACAAAATATTTTAGAATAATTTATTAGTTTAATCCTGAAATGTGATTTGTTTATTGTAACATTTTTAGATATTGTAAAATTAAGTGTGTATCTAAGGAACTTGAAACAATACCAAATAATATGCTCAAGGCAAGGCTACATAGTGGTTTGTAATATTTTCTTAAAACTCATACAACGTTTTAGCTATTAAAGTTATATTCTACTTGAAGACTTTTCGTTTTACAAACATAATAATAACAAAACTAATATATTGTTCTTAGACACTTAGCATTCACTTGTTAACATAAAAAAATAGTTCCTAAAAATACATGCTTTAAGATTTGTTCTGTTTTCTACATCGTTTATATTTACAACACGGAGCTAGTATTTATTTTCTCTACATCGAATTTACATTTTTCACAACAATTATATAGGAATAAATAAGTAGACTTATAGTTTATTAATATAGTTTGGTTTTCTTATGTTATACCTAAAAGTTGGATGATCTAAGAAAAACCAATAAGAATGTAATTGTAGTGGTATTAGCCTTTCTTTGCGGACTACATCTTTTAACTGCATAGAACCACGCAGCGCATCAGGAACAAGAGAGCATAACTTACATGTTTTCAGCTATAACTTAAATGTTTTCAGCTATAACTTTAAAAAATAAGCTTACATACCTTGTTCGCACAATGCACTAATTTATAAGATTACTAGTCTCGGGACTAGTTTTGTCTTATGATCAAATCTTGTTGTATCACAGAATAAAATTCTGCCATCGTCTTGAGCTTAAAAACATTTCACACTAACAAAACTAAACAAACACAAAACACAAAAACTAGTACTGACACACAGAAAAATTAAATATTTACAAATTCACAACAAGTGTACAAATTATTTCCCATTGTGGCCGACCAAGGAAAAGAGCTAGAATCTCAGCTATAATCGTAATTGAAGCAGAAATCTCGTAAAGTCATTTAATATAACTCATTTTCTGTCACGAGACATTTCAGCCGAGCAATCAGTGAATTCAAGTGAAAGAATATAACTGTAAGTTTAGTTTCTTGACTGAAAGGTAAAATCTTATAAACAATTTTCAAAACCTATTATAAAGTAAATTGCCTGTGTACACTTACAAGGCTACAAACTTTTAATGAGCTGTTGCTTCCCGTCCCGCTGTTGTTGATTTATTTTTTAAAAACCTGCCTTGTTTCGTACTGAAATGTTTTGACGTACACCGCTTTCCTTAACAATTATAAACAAATATAATTTGTGCGTTTCTGATGATTTATCTAATATGCCATAAGTTATTTTCAATTTATATTTTTTGAAGATATATAATTACAAGTTACTTTGTAGAAATTGTCACTTACGACATAATTGGCTCTTTTACGTGTACGAAAATAAATCAAATAAAGCCTTATAATGTTAAAAAAAACAACAACTTAGAAATGGGTTTGAAAATAGGTGTTAAGAAAAATTTTAAATGAGTAAAATATCATTTTTCATTTGGCTTTGCCTTTAAATATAAATTATCCTTTGTATGTTAAGATTTCAAAATATGTTACATCTGGTTTATTCAAGCAAAAGTTCTTTATTTTTACATATTTAAATTTTATTCTTATTTTAAATCTCATTGAAAAACAATAACAAAATAATTAAATAAAAATATAGCAATTGAAGTTTTAGAATATATTGTAATGTGATGTTTCCCAAAGATTACATATTTACGATATTAAGTTATACTCAACGTCATGTTAAGCCTCCTATTGCTGAAGGCGCAATAGCACATGTACTAAAACACATTCAACGAGCTATTATATGTAATAGAATATAACTCATTAGCAATTTGTTGAAATTCACGTTAAGAGGAGGAAATAGCACTTTTAACTAAACACAGTTACTTTTATTAAATACTTGTCTTGTGAATGAAAACTTTAAACCCCAATTAAAAGGTTTTTAAAGCTTCGGAAGCCTCGAGTCTACAGCAACGTGTTACCGCCTATTTCTAAGCGTTAAGAACGTTTATGGCTTTGGCCAATTACTAGGCCTGCACTGCAGTTTTCGATCTAAAATTTGTTGAATATCAATGTTACTTAATTTTTCAAGAACAGACACATAAATGTGTACGTAAATGACAACACTAGACAAACTGAGCTTCAAATACCACGTTGGTTTACGCGCACCGTCCCCATGTGTTCGTTTCCCGTTATTTTATACTGATTAATGTACCACTGTGAAGTAGTAACACTGATTTGTTTCGTCCGTTCAAAAAACCAAAATCTGTTTATCAAAGGATTATAACTTTGTTTTAACACTTCAAAACCTTCATAGGGTATCCTGAATTACCGCGCGATGTTTCTTTACTATCTGATGAATGACCCAGGAACGTGTAAGGGAAAACAAAGATACAAAGAAACATACATTTGTATGCAATGATAGATTAAACGAACGGTGTGAAAGTAAATGATATCCTTCCAGACGTAAAAGGCGTAACATGCCGTATAGTGACAAAAACGCGTGCAAGGTTAATAGTACATTGTAAATAAATAGCATTAACTCAATAACTAATATGTTGTACCAACACTGAAAATATGAATATTCACAGAAAACTAGCGGTTACTGTGATTGTTATTGACCGCAATCTAAAGAGATGGCGAGCATCACAGCGTTAGACTCAGCACTATCCACTCAGCAAGTGGTCAGTGGTCACTCTACGAGTCCCTTGCGTGCGATCAGCATTTAGTGAAACAGTTTCAGCAACTCGGCCTTGTTTTTTTACTGTAAGTTGTGGGAAATAATTTAAATTTACGATTCTTTGAATCGTGATGATAACAAAGAAAAATTCCAAAACATGAATTTTAATTAATTAAATAGGATCAAGCATAAAGCGTCAAGGTTAGGTAACCATTTTGTTCATTGAATAAACACGTCTATTTATGGTAAATTGTTTAACTATACTTAGAGTTACTTAGACTGACTTTTCGGAAAAGCAGTTATTGTGTATTTAAAATCCCATCAGTAGTTTAAAAAGAAGTCAAGTATACTTAAAAACATTTAGTATATTTAGGCAAGGATTCACGAACCAGCAGTTTTTCATAAATCGCTGTTCATCAAAAGTTCTTGTATTTTCCAATGACAAGATTTTTCAAATAATTAAGACGTGTTCACCAAGAATCTTGCAGCCGTTTATAATGCTGGTTGTTTTCTCAAGACACCAGCTTCTGAGAGTGCGGAAGATTGATCTCCAGGGCAAGTTCCTCCCCAAGTGTTAACAACCTTCATCAATTAGTCGCGTTAGCGGATATCTCTCCATGTTGAGTGTCTGAGAGAGTGGATGCAACTATGACACTAGGCTGGCCAACGAAACATCACCAACGTGGTAACGAATGAATACAATTGTTTGTGTTTGTTATTGCAAATTGAATTTTTTAAATATAACTTTTGTGGCAAGTTGTGTTTTAATTGAAAGTTACAAAATTGCTGAACTTTTCTTACTGGGAAAGTTCTGATGATTATGAATATTAAGTGGTAAAATTAAATGTGCCGGTGTAATTGGCTAGAAAATGAAGACTGAGTATTAGGTAGGCTGTTGAGTGAAAGTTATATGGCAGTTAAAAGCAAGAGTTTTGAATTTACAAATGAGTGGTTAATTGTGTGTGGTTATCTGCGGAAAGTAGCGTTAATGTATATATATATATATATATATATATATATATATATATATATATATATATATATGTACATTTTTCTTTCGTTAAGTTTACTATGCAATGTATTTTTATAACATTGGTGGTAATAGTTAATTTCTTTAAACAACAAATGGTAATTTAAAAGAGTTTTAGAAAGTTGTTTATACTAATTTAGACTAATATTACAGCAATAGGGGGATTAAACCTAATACAGGAAGTAATTTGAGCCGTGAAAACATGTTCTTATATTTTAAGACTCTTATAATCTTAAAAAACTAAATTTTAAATCAATTAATTCCGATCTCACGATAGATAAAAGAGAGAAATTTAAAGAAACTAGATTAATGTAGTTAATTAATACAAATTAAATACAAATGAAAACGTATTTAGGAATAAATAGTATTTATACAGGCAATGAATTTATTATTTCGGATTTTAACTTTTAAAATATAACATCTCAATCCGGTTCGTAGCATCAAAAGATAAATTCAATTAAAAGCTCAAGCGATTCCGCCGTTGAAGTTTCTGTGGTTTTTGCACTTAAGTTCCATTTAATTAAAACTTGCTTTCGTCACAGTTATAAGCGTTTCACATGATTGCTTATGATTTATTAAATGTAGTATTTTATGCTTTAATTATAAACTTTTTTCAGTGAACAGACTAGCTAGAATCTAAAACTTCATTTGTTTACCAAATAACTTATTGATTAGATATATCTCAATCTATATTACTTGTATTCAATTTTAAATTTGGTATAATTCAGTTATCACCCGAAACTTTTGTGATAATATTCGGAAAAACCTCCAGGTTACCAGTAATGGATCAAACAGTATTGTAATAATTGTATTCTGTTGGTGAGTTTCTAGCTTGTTTATGTAGTCACTTGTGTTAAAAAATGTTTATAAACGCAAGGCGCTATCTACAAATTTAGATATACAGGATATGCTGCTCCCCACCACATTTGCTCACGTCAACATTCTAGGCGGGCTCTGAACACGGGAACCCGTGGCCTTGGAGAGACGCTACCTAAGAGATGTTTGTTAACATACTGCCTTTGCCCCTGTAATTAAACTTTTTTTCTCTATTGTGATACGTTGTATGTGTCAACAACATATATTACTAACGCTCTATATAATTGAATGTAACTAATTATCTATTGCATACGTAAACTATGCTTAGGTTGAGCAGGACACTTTATAAGCCCTTCGCCAGAACTGCTGTTCACGTCAATTCGCCCTTGAACGAGTCTGTCCGTCTGTGTAAGTCTCTGTCCAATGATATAGATTTTTTTATGCGTCGCAAACAGTTAAAAATATTATGCAATCGGATTTTAAGTCCTATATAATATTTTATTTATTTTTTAGAACAATCCTTCTATTTTTGAACTTAAAATTCGTAGCATTGTTACTACTTTTGTTTTAGCCCTCAATTCTCCCTTTTAATGTATACGCAGTAAGAATTTCTTTAGTAATATGTTGGTGTTAATGATTGTATTAATATTAAACTATTTGTTGGGACTCAATGTTGTATTTTTGATGAAAATCAACATTCTAATTCTGATTCTGAATTTATTTAGAATATTATAGTTACGCGTGAGTTAGAGTATTGCTATGTTTTATTTTAATTGGTCATGACAACTTAACTTATTAACAAGCTTACCCCAAAGTTGGACTATTGTTCCTATTGAGGTAGCTTTGCAGATAAATCACTTTTTATTGTTGAATTTTCCAAGGAAAGTAAACTATTAACATGACCCACACGGTGAAACTTAAGCCCGGGACCACGATAGAAGTTCTTAACGTGACCCCCTGCACACGTTTTGAGGGGTCGTTCAAAATGTTATATATGTGTTTGCATTTTAGCAGTCGCGTTTTTTGTCCGATTCACTTAAAATTTGGTAGGGATGATCCTTTCTATAATCAGTTGGACAATTTTGTTGGGCAAAACTATCGGAAAACTTATTTTTCGGGATTAATATTTCAAGTTTCGAGTTTTTGGGTCCAAAAAGGGTAAAAAACTGGATGTAATATTTATGCAGGTAAAAATATGGGAATTAGCGAGGAAAAACATTTAAGCCCTCTTTTTTCATTCCAGCATAAATATATACTGAGTTATTAAAGAAAATGTGTATCGACCAAACACAGTACGTTGGTTTATAAGGGTTTTGCATTAGAAAAGCCTGTTCTTCATTTTGTGGTGTACTTTTATCATCCACACCAACTTCACGCCTACTTTCAAGCCTAACTTTACCTGCTCTTAACCTTATAATGCGCAAAATTGTATTCCCAGAATTGCAGGTAAATGAAACCAGGAGCATCAGAAAAGCCAACAAATCTGTTTTCAGATTTCAATTAAAATTGGAATAAACATATGTTTTAAAACTGATTTTGAGTTTTTAAAGTTTGTTATCTAGATATTCACTTCCATCATGTCAGCGCGCTAAATGCGAACTCGTTTATTATTTTTACGTGCAGTTTAATGACTTTAATGCTTGTGTATAGATTATCATTTATTTAACATATAATGTTTGCTAGTCTTGTCGTTTTATTTAGATGAATAAATATATCATGTATGGATGTTTGCATGAATACGGTTTTTTTATATTTTTTATGGTCTATATCTGCAACAAAAAAACTATAATTACGGTAATGTTGTTGTAAATATTACAGTTAATTCACCGTATTAAGGTTATGTAAGATTGGTTCTTTGTTTAGTTGAATAATTATATTATGTATGGAAAGCTGCAAGAATTGTATTTTATATTGTCTATGTCTGAAATAAAATGGTTTATTTACTTATATACGCAACCTCTAAACGATTCTGACGATAAACAGAATAATTGAGCCGAGCTTTCGGAGAATATAAGACGTTTCATTAAATACATAAAGGGATCTTTGATAATAAAATCTTACAGTAACAATGTCGTAACTTAAGCCTTTTTTAGAAGACAAGATTGAAAAGGTTCAGTTGATCTCTGCTGAAAGAATTGATGTTAAAGGAAATCTTATCATAATCATAACACAATATTGGCAATATTTTAACATTTATTAATAAACTCTTGTGTGTTAGTGCGTTTTCAGCGTTTACTACTGGTTATTAGGTTATATTAGCTTTCATGGTTATTGCATGTACATGCCTCTATTAGTTTAACAGACAAGAGATGATCAAATTTAATTCAATTGCCAACTGATCCATCACACATGTCTGGTCTAGAGAACGTCACAGACCACATGATGGAACTATCCTAGGTTAATATGATTTGACTATGTGCTGTAATAATATTTCAAAGTCTATTTCCAAATCGAAATCGTCAAGAATATTAATATTTTCCCAACCTTTCGTTCAACCACAAGACAATTATGTTTAGGGAAGTTATCTTGCTACAGAGTTAATATTTTAAAAGTTTTACATTATTAGAAAGGCTTTGTTAAATTTAATTTTTGTTATATTTATCATTAGACTGGTCCTTATTATGGAACGATGAAATGTGAACACCAATGGTGTTGAAAATACAGTGAGCATGGTTTGGACGGTGCCAATAAAAATTGTGTGGATTCACATTTATAAACAATTCTAAGAACTATGACTTAAAGTAGTTAATATTCTTAGTTTAACACATTTTGTAATACTCATCTATCAGTCATGTTCGATGTAAGGAGGAATAACTATGCTGAAACAGTGTCAAGAAGGAATAGTAAATTTATATGTTAAAATAAACAACGTTATTCAATATTTGCTTTCAGTAAAATACCATCGTTATGGCTCCTTTAATGTTTGAAGTCGTTTTCACAACATTCGCAATTGCATTAAACATTCACAACAGCTCATGGACACAGTTTGAGTACAAAAGCAATTATTTTGTTACATAAATGTAAACATAAAACATAAACAAGTTTTATGGATAATATTCTTACCATTACTGTCACGATTTTAATGCTGAAATATATAGAGAATTTGTTTAACTGGACTTTCTGCTACATATCACGAAGTAGGTACATTAAAAGAAAGATTTGGTGAAAAGTTTCACACATAACCTACGTGCTGGCTTTACAAACATTCCATTAAAACAAAGATCCCGTTCATGCTTTTACCGTTGCTCTTTATTCCCAGAATGACTCCAACTTGCTTGTTTGGTTTCAACTGAACGAGAAATAGAAAATTGATCTACTATACAATATGATGGTGTACTTTGGTTTCTCTTTCAGCAATGAAATCACTGTAGCGTTTAAACGGCTGTCAATATATTTCATATGCTAATGCTATGTAATAATACGTGGAATTATGAATAAATCTGAGGTCACAGATGTACATATTTTAGGCACTGAAACCGTGAGGTACACAATATAAACTGACTGAGCTAATCCATCTACTGTACCTTATGTTTCCGTCCCTTCCTGTATTGTCTACATGCCGATTGAAATCCGGCAGGAAATACATATAAATATTTGATAAGGAGATTGTAAAAGGCAAAAGATAATTCAAGCGAAAAATTATACACAATTTGTGTATAACTTTTTGTATACCTAGAAAATAAATGTGATATAAATGTTGAAAATCCTAGCATTCTGCTAATGTAAAACTAAAAACAATATGATATTAAAATATATATATTATAGCGGGATTTCTATGATTTTTTAAATGCACAACAAATAAAACGGATTATTTGCAGGGGAATGGCTGTCAAATTGTGTTATCAAGTGTATAATATTAAATTACATATGAGTCTAGCAAGATCGGTTGAAAAAATCATTAAACAACTTAGCACCTAATAAACCTGATATAAAATAACTGTTATGTTTAATTTTTTTGATCTTCTAGGGGGTAAACATTAAGTTAAACATAAAAAATCCTCAATTTTTCGTAAAATATATTGAATAATTACAGGAAAAAACTTTAAGATCAATAAAAAATATAATCTCAGACTATTTATAGACATTAAATATACTACCCATTTCTTTGATATTAGTTATTTGATTGTGTATTCCTCATACATTTTAAAAGTATTACAATAATATTATATTCCAAGTCAAATGATTATAATAATATAGTTCTAGTATCAAACGTAAGATTTGGTTATTAGAAAGTTATTAATAGCTCTGTTTATGATCTCACAGCCTGGAAATTTACTTATATGCTTTATAAATATATGTCACATGTTTATCAAGCATTTAGGATACCAGTTGATCAGTGTTTTATGAACGATTCATCGAAATATTCAGCTGCTATCTTGAGAAAGTTTCCCAAATGTACAACTTGATAAATGTAATAATGTAAATAAAGCAACAAACAAAGTGTTATCAAAATGTAACAGATCTTCTATTAATACAATAATTTTTGACACACTGTACATCGCATAGCAATTATGCATCAATGGCATTAAGTAAATGTTTAATAAAATTTATGAAGTAGATATTATTAGGCGTTTTTTACTCTAAAGTGAAAATCAAAAGTCTACTAAGATTTTAAATTCAAACTTGTAATACTATTGAATCGTTACAACTCATAAAAAGTTTGGATTGCTAGTCAGATATCATAGAAACATCAGAGTCAAAGTTTTTAGTACGTTATCATCATAGTTATTTTTATCAAAGTTCTTGTTTGATATTTGGAAATTTTTGAGTTTTATATCTCGTAAATGTCATTGCACCAAGCAATGGACGTAATATGAGGATTTGTTACGTAAATGAATGTTTAAGCCCGGAACTTTGTTAAATTCCTTTCGTTTGAATAAAAATGTATGCATTTACTCAGTTTGAAAGGAAATTAAAAAACTACTGAATATATGTGATTGTGGCTGCAGTAAGGTTCATAAAATAATATAAAATAATAATTATTAATTACCTTTTCATCTAAGAAACACTCTCAATGAATAAATGTACCAATCGTTAATTGCATATTGAATTAATTGTATTAATACAAATTATTGTATCATCCAAGTATTGTAAGATGAAAGACGAGCTAAGTGCGCTTGTTTTCACGTTTCTAAAGAATTTTTTTTATAAACAACTGTGTGAACTCACTTGACATCCATTATCCCATGCATCTGTATTAGTACAACATCAATAACCCTCTTTGAACCACTGACTAACACAAAGCAATATCTCGGAGAAATAATCAATCAAAATCCTAATTGTGACATGTTCAATAAAGTGACATAATCAATGGGACATCCACCGCTTTCAATTTGAACATGTTACTGTGAGGAACCTTTCTCCTATGGCATGTCCATATGGTCGATATTATTTATAAATATATCAACATGTAGAAAGTATTCGAAAATTCACTAAGCCTACGCCCCATTGGCTTTAAAAGATTTGACGTTCATCTAATTAAAACAATGATTTTAATCTAATGCGGACAGAGGATTATTGAATACGTGTTCGTTAGCCGAAAAGCTCATTAGTTCCCCACATGTTGACACAAAAGCCGCTTTTTCAGTTCTCCATAAAAAGTATATGTACTTGAATTATTTTGTTGAACCAAAATACAGTGTTTTCATAAAATTATGGTGCAGTATTGACTGCGTAAAACAATAGTCAAAGCAAATTAGAAAATAAAGGTTGTAGCACTTTATTCTACAGCTAAAATATTTGTGTCTCCTCTAACTGTAGTCACAGCTATTATATTGCATTTTATGATGACTTTTTTAGTGAATTTCCCCTATAGGGAAGAAGCTATTACCGTAGTCGGCATGGTAAGAACTAGGACCGGGACCATGATAACTTTTCGTTTTGAGGTCCCCAGACCCTAAAAACTGCATTCGTTTGAAACTGTATATATATATATATATAAATTATTAAGAAATATAAGTTATTAAGAAATTAACACCATTTTTTTGCAATATTTCGAGATATTTCCGTTATCAAGCACAAAAAATTAATGAAAAACAAAAACAACAGATCAGATGTTATTAACACATTTGTTTAAGATCCGATGATGTAGAATAAAAATAATTAGATTCCGTAGAAAGAATAAGGAACCAAAAATTATCTAATTAACGTATGTTGAGTCCATGTGGTTGTTTCGTTCCTAAAACTAACTGGCGAGCCAATTCGACTTTTATCAAATTAATGTCATTTAATATATTCATCACTTTGGATTTTGTGTATAGATTTAAGATGGAAACTATCTTCAAACTCAGCATTATGTTGAACAGCGTGTAAGGCCACCGGCTTGTGTTTGTCTTTATGGTTGATAGAAAACCGATGTTTTTTTATTATATCGAAAACGTAAGGAGTTAGATGTTTGTCCAAAGTATAATATATATACATATATACATGTGCGTGTGCGCGCGCGTGTGTGCGTGTGCGCGCGCGCGTGTGTGTGTGTGTGTGTGTGTGTGTGTGTGTGTGTGTGTGTGTGTGTGTGTGTGTGTGTGTGTGTGTGTGTGTGTGTGTGTGTGTGTGTGTGTGTGTGTGGTGTGTGTGTGTGTGTGTGTGTGTCCGTGGTTGCGATAACTCTCGTAAAAAAGATCCGATTTTGATAAAATTTGGTGAAAAAGAGTAACGCAACATTTATGACTTAAAGTTTAAAAAACAGACAGATCGACCAATTCAAAGAGGTATTTTGGGGGGTTTTGTACACCAAAAATGGGTTTTTTGAAGTTTTTACATGTAATATTTTAAAAAGTCAAATTTTAGATTTTACCATTGGATTTAACTTAAAAAAAAAAAACTCAATTTGGTGTTTTGATCATTGCTCTACTTCAATTGGTTACAGATATATTGAAAGTGCTAAACACAGGACGTTGTCCAATGTTATTCTTATGGAGAATAAGAAAAAATGTATATCTTGCTTATTTATGAACATATACTAACGAAACTTGGTATACCGCTTTATCTGGTTGTGGTCTATTGCTATTTTTACAAAAAACTTTACCAATAATTCCCGTATCAGCAAACCTACGTACTCGGACCCAGTGTTATTCTTATGGAGAATTATTCAAATTGTATATATCGCTTATATGTGAATATATTTGTATGAAACTTCGTATGCGACTTTATGTGTTATTAACACATATATTATGCACTGGAAATTCGCTGTGTACTCAGGTTTGCTGCGACGGGGGTATTTAGTATTTGATTGCTTCCTTTTAAAGTCATATTTCAAGGTGAATAGGGTCAGGTAGTCACATTTCATGGCCTCCTATGGGCCCAGACCTGACTCCATGTGACGTTTTTGGGAATATGTGAAAACCATAGTTTACTCACAACAAAATTGCAATATGGCTCTTGTAAGAGAAAGAATATATGAGGAAGCATCCTCATATTCCAGTATTATTTTTATTCCAAAAAGGGGTTCAAAGTTTGCGTTGAAAACTATGGGGTATGGATGAATTAAAATTGGACGGGTTTTTTACAAAATACCGTTTTAAATTCCAGCTGATAACATTTACCAAATCTCAACTCGATGGTTTCAAAGCTCGATGAGCACTCAGTTTCCCGCCATCGTGGCAAGGTCATTAACGCTGAGTTAACAGGATGATGATTGCCACAATTAGACAGTCATAATTACTGTACGTCACACGGCTACGACCGACGACAGAAAACTACCCCTCGAAAACCATTGTTGAGATGTAAAAACATTAGTATAAATACTGTGAGTGTTAATAAGTCATAATTGGTATTGCAAAAAATATTTCATTTCATTGTACGTTTTTAATAATATGGAATTCTTTGTTATAACTAGGATTTCATACGGTGTAAAATAAGGAAATGAATATATAATGTAATACTATTTAAATGTATTATTTTGCTTTACTACAATTTTGTATTACAAATTCAAACTATGATACATGTTATATTACACATAAAATACTTGATTTTTTAAGTACAAATAGGTTGCAGGTTATAAGTATTTTTCTGTTCACATCTAATAAATAAGTTTTTAAAACATAGATGTGATTCACATCATTCTCATTTGTTAACTATAATTTGTTATGCATTTTGCTGTGATACTGCAGTCACATTAGTATTAATTATATTATAACTTCAAGCGACGAAACTTATTTTATTACTTAAAATTGTTTAGCAATATGATAAAAATCTAAAAAAATAAAATGGCGGTAAAAAAGTCTTTTATGAGCAAACAAAAATGAATACAGTCATGATTAGGTGCAAATTAGTGTGCCAAAAAGGAATACAAGTCTACTTCATCTATTGTTTTTTCTTCTTTTTTGTTTAGACACATAGTATTTTTGTTATTAGTTGTTTGATTTCAGCCCACCAAAATAACCACCCAGACTCAAAGCAGACAGACATTTTCTTTTTAAGTAATCACTTTGGAATAGCCTACTTTCATGTAGCTTGAATTATTAATACCAACTACTTGTATAAAATGTAAGACAAAAATGTATGCCTTGACCTTAATGTATGGATTTACTAGTTTAGACTTTTGTTTACTAAACTCATACAGTTGTTTTTGGTGACTTTCTAGTGAACCTGTCAAAAGCAGCTGATATTATGAAGCTACAGTGACTCATACAAGCTAATGCTCCTAAATTGTGATTGGGGGAGGAGCTGGAACGCTTCCAACTGTGGTATTAACTAACTGTTATATTATGAGAGACGCTATTAATCCTCCCACTTATTCTGCGTGTTTCCCATTTACCAAACTAGTTTTCTGAATTGAAAATTATAGTTCAAAGATCAGGTAATTTTACGTAGAAACAATTTAAAAACATTCTAAATCGCGATTCTATACAAGAAGTGAATACAGACCAAAACAAGTCAGTTCACAGAATAACCAATGTGGAGCTATTTCAATATAACAATATTACTGAGTCGAATGAATATTGGATTTAATGGGATAAATCAAAATAATGGGATAAAGTATTGATTTACTTCGGCAAAGAAAATAGCACAAAATCTATGATAACTATACTATAAAGGTCACAATAAAAAACCAGTGTTTCTATCAAAGAGTTACAAGATATGAATTGCTCAAAGACACACAAAGCAAAGCTACATTAAATCATAATGACCACACTCATGAGATAAATACAACATTATTCTTTAGCCGCTTGTATAAATACATTTGCCCAATACTATTTAATATAGATTATATTTTTAATATGAAGTGGAAAAATGTGTTTCAACAACAATTTGGACTAGCGTCTAATGTAGTACATTTTTCCCTCAAATAATTTTAGAGTCAAATATACTACTGATAACTGCTTAATTGTCATACAATTAAAGATAGTTTTTATATACAAATTTATCTGAAGACATTGAATTAATTAGCGATTACGATATTTCCGGTGTTGAATTATGTACAACAATTCTTAAAATTTCGACACGCAAAAGTGAAATGACTTGAAACAACAAATTATCGAATATACTCACATAATAATATCTGGTAATACAAATTGTCTAGTAGAATAAAACAGCAGCATTTTCGATCAAAAAAATTCAAAATTATAAAGAAATAAGTCGGCAATAACTTCTAATCATGTTTCTGGTATTGATTTTACCAAAGCAAGATCAAAGGCTTAAACGCAAACACTTATTGATTCTGTGTTCTGTGGACGGATTGCTTATGCTCCAGTGATCAAAACTAAACTCGTATCATCAACTACTGGTGTCATCTCACTATATTGGACAACTGAGTTTAGGTTAATTACACAGTTATAACCAAACTACTAACAGAATTATTGTTTTAGCGAATTTCCCCTATAGGGAAGAAGCTATTACCGTAGTCGGCATGGTAAGACCTAGGCCCGGGACCATGATAACTTTTCATTTTGAGGTCCCCAGACCCCAAAAACACCATTCGTTCGAAACTGTATATATATATATATATATATATATATATATATATATCTATATATGTATATATATATATATATATATATATATATATATATATGTGTCCGTGAGCACGATAACTCTCGTAAAAATTATCCGATTTTGATGAAATTTGGTATAAACGTGTAAAGCAACATTTATGACTTTAAGTTCGAAAACCAGCCAGATCGCTCTATCCGAAGGGGTATTTTGGGGGGGTTTTGTACCCCAAAAATGGGTTTTTCGAATTTGTTTACATATAATTTTGGAAATAGTCAAATTTTATTTTTCCCCATTAGATTCAGCTTAAAAAAACACACAATTTGGTATTTTGATCATTTCTCTACGTCAATTGGTTACCGAGATATTGAAAGTGCTAAACACAGTACGTTGTCTAATGTTATTCTTATGGAGAAAAATAAAAATTTTATATCTCGCTTATTTATGAACCTATACTGACGAAACTTGGTATATGGCTTCATCTGGTTGTGGACAATTGATATTTGCTCAAAAAGACACTTTTTTACCCAAGGCTCCCGTAGCAGCACACCTGCGTACTCAGCCCCATGTTATTCTTATGGAGAATAAGTAACGTGTTATCTGCCTTCATTATGAAAATAAATTAATGAAATTTGGTATGTGGCTTTACCTACATGAGTTATATTGATATTTGTATAAAACCATATTTTTTGTGTTCCTTGCTTCAGCAAACCTGCATACTCAGCTGCCATGTTATTCTTATGGAGAATAATTAAAATGTCATAAATCGTTTATTTATGAATGTATATTGATGAAACTTGGTATGTGGCTTTATGTGCTATTAAGATACATACATATGCATTGGGAATTCGCTGAGTACGCAGGTTTGCTGCTATATATATATATGTCCGTGAGCACGATAACTCTCGTAAAAATTATCCGATTTTGATTAAATTTGGTATAAACCTGTAAAGCAGCATTTATGACTTTAAGTTCGAAAACCAGCCAGATCGCTCCATCCAAAGGGGTATTTTGGGGGGGTTTTGTACCCCAAAAATGGGTTTTTCGAATTTTTTACATATCATTTTGGAAATAGTCAAATTTTAGTTTTTACCATTGGATTTAGCTTAAAAAAACACACAATTTGGTATTTTGATCATTTCTCTACGTCAATTGGTTACCGAGATATTGAAAGTGCTAAACACAGTACGTTGTCTAATGTTATTCTTATGGAGGAAAAGAAAAATTTTATATCTCGCTTATTTATGAACGTATACTGACGAAACTTGGTATACGGCTTCATCTGGTTGTGGACCATTGATATTTGCTCAAAAAAACAATTTTTTTCCAAAGGCTCCCGTAGCAGCAAACCTGCGTACTCAGCCCCATGTTATTCTTATGGAGAATAAGTAACGTGTTATCTCCCTTCATTATGAAAATAAATTAATGAAATTTGGTATGTGGCTTTACCTACATGAGTTATATTGATATTTGTATAAAACCCCATTGTTTTTGTGCTCCTTGCTTCAGCAAACCTGTATACTCAGCCGCCATGTTATTCTTATGGAGAATAATTAAAATGTCATAAATCGTTTGTTTATGAATGTATATTGATGAAACTTGGTATGTGGCTTTATGTGGTATTAAGATACATATATATGCATTGGAAATTCGCTGAGTACGCAGGTTTGCTGCTACGGGGGTATTTAAACTTTAAAGAACTTTGGACTTATTTTACTCTACACAATTTCTTAATGCAACAAGATGAAGTAAAGCACTGCTTCTTTATACAAAAACCAAAACAATTATTAGTGTAAGGTTACCGAAAAATTGTTACCCCAGCAAAGTATAATAAATGACATTAGCACATTTAAGTTATGCAATATCGGTTTTAATTTGTTGCATACTAAATATGTTTTAGTTTAAGTTATCCTGTTCATACGTTTAAGTGTTAATAATCACTAGTAAAACTAACTTTACTAAAATTATTCTTCCTCGAATCGCTTTTAAAGATTAACGCTTTATTTAAGTAGAGCTTTAAACTTTAAAAGCGACCTAAAACGTGATTAGTTGAATGTTACTGTAAAATAAATATCTCATTAAAGATGCATTTTAATTTCATCCAAATGAACATTGAAATCCCCTTCATTGAATAATGATATTATATATTAATGTTTTAAAAACTGTTTTAGAACTTGGTTAGTGGGATTATACGAGATTCTTTGCTTCCAATAAATTTTGATTATAAATTGTTAGTAAATCAGATTTAATCACTTTTCTACGTGCTTATCTTTGAATGACAAAACTCCTTTATTACAAAGATAAATGACAAATGTATAAGCGAAATGAAGGCAATAAAATTTATCTATAGTTCAAAACGATATCAAAAAAAGTAAAAAAACTATAAATAGTACTTTATTCTTTGATTCTCATTTTAAAATTGTATATTGATCGTCTAAGCCGTTAATATTTCTTTTTAAATCTGGTGTAAGTACTCTTATGTAATTATATTATATATATTATAATACATATTTCTTATACAGAAACATCCAGATTATAAACTATCTCTTGCAGTTGATTCATTACCAAGTACCCACCATATAAGGGACCGTCCCACACACGGTTAAACTCATCACACACTACAGCAAGCAGTTACGTCATATTGGTGAGTAAATTAAAAGCAGTTGCATGAAGCTTTTGTGTTAATATAGTATTGATAACTTCTTTTTAAAGATTTCTGATTATATAATAATCATACAATCATTGTTTTATTATTACTATCCAAAAGTGGTTTTACTTAGTTGGTTGAGTATTTATCTCAAGTAACTGTAACAACCAATTTACTCTGAAAAAATTGTGTAAATAAATTTAAATATTGAAATATGGGTAAACACACTGCTTCGTACGTACGTCAATATAGAACCTGTTAGAACTTGTGTATAGGTTAATTATAAGTTCGTCAACCAAATGCTAATACGCTGCTAATCCTCTAGCCCTTGTGACCACCGGAGCAGACGCACATTGCTGGGCCCAACGATCAAAGTCAAAGTGCTTTACATTTAGTGGACGACGTCGATAAAGATTTCCCCGTTACAATCAGGTCATAGGGCGGCCTTTGTGCATTGAAAAGTTTAAATTAAACTGAAAGGTAATACAAATATTTGTATAAATACAAACATGAACTATTAATAAATATTAAAGTAATCAACTATTATTAAAAATACCAATGTACTTTAAGTGTAATATGAATAACATAAATTGAATACTAAGTACAAATCTTACACGTGTATAAATAAATCGTATTTATAAACGAAATCAGTTAATGTTTTAAATTGTACAGCCATTGCGATTGATGTATTACATTATATTACATCCCAATATATCATGCAAAACATAAATACTAATGAACTTAACGTGCAATGCATCATGAAATATAAAATATCACGTAATAGCATGAAACAAAATGCGTGAAAATGGAACAAATAGTGAACGTTCTAGATGTGTGAAACATTATTTTTTTCAATATATCTTATACAATTTGTAACAATAGCGCGAACTTGAAGTAAATGGAAATCTTAACAACATTTGAGTATTTTTAACAATGGTTATTACATCCTGGTTTTTTCCATTAGAACAAGTTGCTGTAAAAACAACAAGGAATATAAGATAATAGAAGGGGTAGAGTTGTATAGGGTTCTTACTGTGCCGTAGCGAGCATAGTAATTATTATGATCATATATTGTGGCAGCGTGGCGTGCGAGAACACAAACTGTTGTGTGATACATAGGATGTCTAATTAATGCCGCATTAACACGTTATACAATTGTTTTAAACTTATATACTGACTTGTATTCATTTTATTGTTAATCGACCATCAAACTAACTGAATAATTATGAAAAATGTACTTCACATGAATTCAGTCAAGCAGTTTATATGGTCAAACTGCCTACTTCAATTTTGGTCTTTGACTGTTTGGGCTATCCCTTATTCCTTTCCAACCTCTCCCTGCAATCTAGTGGGTATTGAGTGAACTATTGAGAGGACACCAAATTAAATTTGAATCTTTTTTCAAAAGAGTACGCAAAGGAAGCGTAACGTCTGACAGTTTAGGTAAAAATTTCCCAATATAATTAACTAAGCCCAGAAACCTTTCAAGTTCCTTTTTATCCGTAGGAGCTGGCATCTCAGTTATTGCCTTCACTTTTTCATCATCAGGAGAAAGGTCATAGACCTTTTTCACTTGAATAAAAAAATGTATTTACTCACTGTAGATTATTTTTCGAAATATCCTGTGTTCTGACAATACTTCAGTCTGAATAAGAGATATCAGTTGCAAGTTGATTGTTGATTCTCAAACTGTGCAAAGTTGATGCTCATGTTTTTTCATGCAACTTTCTCTTTATAACTTTCATGAAATGCAATTGAGAAAAGTTATTAATTTGTTTTAAATAAATCCAAATAGTATTTTATTTTTAGACCATCTTCAGATAGAATTTCAATTCATATGTTCGTGAAATTTAAAATTAAAGACATATTATAAATACACAAACGGTAACATTCGCACACGACGCATTCTAGACTGGAAACCTCTTTGTCAGACTGAGGAAAACTGTTTGGCAAAATAGTGTTTTAAGAGTTTCTTTTTCGACGTACGTGTATGTACGTTCCTGCATTTATTATATGTCTTCAATTTAAACTCTCGTCATCTCATGCATTAAGGAATTGATATCCTTCCCTTGAAGATAGTATATTAGAGGATAAAATATAAATCAGTTCACTGAATACAAGTAAAATAAGACTTTTAAATTTGTATATACTGTACTAAGTAATGGGCATCATTAGAAAGACTCTTTAGGTAAATGTATTGTTCTCCAAAGTAAGTCCCTCCATGTACCTTTTTGGCTTTTATCACACGGTATCACAGCAAGATAAATATTTAGTTGTAATATCTATTGTTATTATTAGTGAATTTCCTTTGGAAAGTGAACTAACTATTAGCATGACCCGCACGGTGAAACTTAAGCCCGGGACCACCATAGAAGTTCCTAACGTGACCCCCTGAACACGTTTTGGGGGTCGTTCAAAATTTTATATATATATTTGTATGTATATATATATATATATATATATATATATATATATATATATATATAGCTACAATTCAATAAGGAACTGAAAAATTCAATACATTACACTATATTTCGCATTTCGCTTCTTCAGGTGTATAAAATAAAATAAACGTATAATAAGTATAAATGAAAACTATAACATCTAACAAAATTAAAGAACGAAAATATATCAATTATATATATATATGTGTGTATGCACTCTAGCAGTCACATTTTTTGTCCGATTTACTTCAAATTTGGTAGGGACGTTCCTTTCTATAATCTGTCGGACAAGTTCGTTGGGCAAAACAATCGGAAAACTCTAAACCCATTTTTTGGGGATTAATCTTTCAAATTTCGAGTTTTTGGGCCCAAAAAGGGTCAGAAAAGCCCCTGATGTAAAATTAATGCATGTAAAAAGATGGGAATTAGAGAGGCGAAAGTTTTAAGCCCTCTCTTGTCATCTAGCATAAATATTTACCGAGTTATTAAAGAAAATGTGTATCGGCTTAACACAGTACGTTGTCTTATGGGGGTTTTACACTAGAAAAGCCTGTTATTCCTTTGTTAAAGTACTTTTATTATCCACAGCAACCTCACGCCTACTTTCAAGCCTGTCTGGACCTTCTCCTAACCTTATAATGCGCAAAATTGTATTCCCAGCTTTGCAAGTAAATGAAACCAGGAGTATCAGAACAGCCATAAATCAATGTTTTCAGATTTCAATAAAAATTGGACAAATGTATGTTTTTACACTGATTTTGAGTTTTAAAAGTTGTTATGTGGAAATTCACTTCCCTCACGTCAGCGTGCTGCGTGCGATCGCGTTGATCGTTGTATCGTATACTTAATAATAATATTTAGAGTACTTAGTTTATTTTATCAGATAGCTATAAACATTAAAAACTAGTACTGAGTTAACTGCAATCCCCAATGTAACAATTATGTTGTAGTGGATTTATTTGCATTAAAGTGCAAAACCGATAAGATTTAAACGAGTGAGTTTTAAGTTCTAAACAAAGAATTTCCATGTGAACAACGCCAGTTCAAGATGATTAATCGAGAGTGTGCTTCACATGTTATAACAATAGACGCATATTCATGAGTGTAGCTAGAATCTGATATCTGGGATGATAAGCGGCTTATCAGTTTTAAATCCGCCGTCTTCCCGTCTTACACGTGGCGATGTCTCGTTTCCCTGCCGGTGGAGATTATTTATGATGTACATTACAGCTCAACAGAATCTTCTTATAGTCACTCTTTTCTAAAGTAATCCACAATAGCAATAAACCTCTTGAAAATATGTTTATGATAAGGCTTTGTATTTTTTTAATAATTGTGTTATATTTATTTTACAAATAGAAAACTTAAACTTTAATCGCAATAAACGTTCATTATTTTGCTTTGTGTTTAAAAAAATGTTCACTAAGCAAAAAATATAAGGTACTATAACATTTTGCTCTATTCGATTTCTATGTTTCATTGTTTGGGATACAAAATTCTGCAATTTAACCAATCCTAAAGCCTTATGTGATAACTGGAGTGAGCACATATTGCTGGGCCAGCGATGAAAGTCAAAGTACTTCACATCCAGAGTGCGACCTAAAACAACGTCCCATGTTAAAAATAGGTTAGCCTTAGTACTAACAAAATCAACTTTCCATAGATATATAGTTTAGAGTAGTTGTACCAGTTGTAAATCACTGTAGCTGCAATGTTTAAATTTTAAACTACTTAAATATATTTAACAATAGAATAAATCTAAAAAATACACCTTATCAAAAACTTAAAAGAATACGTATAATAATTGAAAACAGAGTGATTAGCGTGAAGATGTATATTTTATTATTTTATTTATATTTATTATGTATTTGAGTTTGCTAGGCATAATTTATTTAACTCCAAGTATACGCTGTAAGTAAAATCAATACAAATATCTTTTACAACATTTTATGGATCCCTAAATATATGTGAATTATAATAACGGCTCAAAAGATCTCAACTGGTGTAACTGAATATGTTTAAAATTATTCTTTTCATATTTTTAGGAGATTTTCATGTGCGGTGTCGAGTTCCAATATGGAGTAAAGAATCTATTCGAACAAGGAAAGTATTTCTGTTACAAAATAAAATCGTAAGTCTGATATTTGTCATGAAGAGGCCTCATTAATGTTGAACTGTATCCTCTAGCAATGCAATAAACAATGTTTTTTCTCTGTATTTATATATTTGAATGCCTTACTTTTTTATAGAAAACAAACATTTTTTACAGACTCGTCACTCATTAATATTTCACTTTAGAAGTGTTGGGTCCCTAACTCTTCTTCAACAAAACACTCCTTAAAACTCAAACTTTATATTCAGGAATTAAGTTGTTTAATTCCCTCCCAACCAACCTAAAGGCAACTTCAGATATATACATATATGGAAAGATTTAAGAACGATATTTTGTTGTAAAGGAATACCACAATATTGAGAGTATATAAATGACAAAAGTAATTTTTAGTTGTAATAATTGTGATTTACTTTTTTTTGTTGTATTATTTTGCTCAGGTTACTCGTAACATTTCGTACCTTTGTCAGTGCTTCTTGTAGTTGAATGCCAATAAAGAAATTATGACTAAATTCTTATTCAAAGAATTATTAAGTATTAAATTAAAGTATTTACTATGTAATGCCATAAAACTAAAATATGAAATAAAAATAAAAAGATGCTCGTGACTACCTTTGCAATGATGAAGATGATGGAGGAGGGGGGTTATGGCATCCATAACAACATCATAAACATGTGCTCTAACTAAAGAAAAATCCAATAAGCCTATGTGCAACTCACATCAAAGGTTCCATAGACTAATCCCATAGACTTTGAGGCTGGTGTGTTGTGGATTTGATGGTTTACGGTCCAATGATCAAATCATATTGGATCCAGCAGCTAGATGACATGAAATGACGGAGAGTTAATAAGTTGATTAAAAGGGAAAAGAAATTTGACTGCAACAGATTAAACTTTGAAAATTTCAATCCTTAACCAAGATTGAAGGGTAGGTGCTTTTTTGTTAAAATATGATATTGGTAAAACTAGATAGAAAAATTGTTAAATATTAAAAAGTTGTACTTTTTGCTACTCTTGTATCTTTTTTCCATACATATTTGTGTATATACATATTTTGTACACATTTAAACGTCTCTTAGATCAGCTTTAGGAAATTTTGCGTCATAATTTCTATAGATATAATTCTTCTTTTCTGAACTCTCTCCCATATCTTAAGAAAATTATTCATAGGGTTAAAACAAATCTAATATGCTGTGCCCGTATAAAAATAAGGCCTACTTCATAAAATTTCCTGTGTAAGTATCTGTAAGTATTTTTGATCAATACAGCATAATAACCACTTGAGGTAATAACTTGAAACTAGGCATGTGTATTATAATACTTAGGGCTATATTTGTTATTGAAAAATTACGTTTATAACTTTTACTATTTCAAAATATTTGCTACTTAAGTATTTTATTGGTTAGATTTTTTATAACAACACATTTTAGGGATATTTTTTTCTTAAAAAAGTAAAATTTTACAACAAATACCAATCGCAGCATATAAATTGCAATATCTGTGCTAAAATCGTGAAAATTATGACTAAATGACCGGAAGTTATCATTATTTTACTCATCATGATTGCTTTTGCTTTGCCATCGGTTAAGTAATATTTAACATCTATATACTATATTCTTAAAAAATCAATTATTTTAATGTCCGGAAAGATTAAACAAATTCCGTTTTCAGATTTTAAGGCTTCAAACAACAAATGCAATACCAACCTATTGGTGAAATACACGTAGCAAGTTTTATGTTGCTACCTAAAGTTGTTCTTATGATATGCGGTATTGATTAAAACTCACACAGAATGTAAAAGAAGCAAGATATGTTATACACAATCTTTGGTCCTTTTAACACAAATAACTAATTCCTGACACTTCGGCAAAGAATCCCGTGTATATAACTGAACAATAGGATATATCGTTCTACGCATTGAGCTAAAATAGTTCAGTGATTTCTGCTTGCACGTTGTTTATACAAAAATAAACTTAAGTTTACCATATAAAAGAGTAATAGCAATAATTTGTTTTGGAGCCACTAAAGGAAAGTCATAAAACCACTCCGATAGGTTAACACAAACAGGTAATCAGAAGTACGAAGGTCAAGAAGGATTTTTCTTTCAAATCCTGCAACAAGTAAGTTAGTGCGTTCGTTGGTTGTTGCTATTTCCAGTAGGGAATTTAGGATTAATATTTTCCCATGCAAAAAACAAAAGTGAATTTCGCACGGCCAGTACTTAATACTGAAACATATGTTTTGTAAAGTTTTTTTTGTTATTTTCCTGGTTATCATAGTTATATTTGACTGAAAAATATTGGTGTACCCTGACAAATTACTACATAGGGTTTTTAGATGTCCTTTTTTATTGTTAGGTCTGCTTTATGAAATGTTCACTTAAGTTTGATTACCGGTAAAAGCCTTGTTTTCAAAAATGTTGTCTAATATGACCTAAGAGACCTAGTTCCTACATTTTTTGTTCTGCGTCTTCCTCTTCTGTGATTTTGAGAGTCCTAGTACTAAAATATCTCAATTTAAGTAATAATCAACTCCATCATAGTAAACTTGAGTCCTGTGCTAATTTTTTATGGCTATTAACATTGAGTATATTTAATCCTGTTAATATAAATTACGTTTCTAGTATAAATCATAGAAATGGTTAGAATGAAAAAATTATAAAACGAATTATTTTTCCTGAAGTTTTAATTAAACAACAACTAAACACTTGGTCTGCAGACCAGGAAGGCAACCAGAGAGTTTTAATTGAGATTTAATTCAAAACAATCTCCTGACTTCATTCGTGAAAAGCAACGAAATGTATATAACACTTATCGTAATCTGCGCCAAGATTATTTATTGTTTTCTGTACAAAGCAATTTTCTTAAGACTGTTTGCAATACCATTGATTGCGATGGTGTGTTCTCGTAACAGGAAATTAATTTATTAAAATACAATTATTTTCTTTTTAATTAGTTTATTGTCGTAACAAGATTTTTAACTACCCAGACAAATAAGAGCTGCTTGTATACTTTATTGTTTTTCAGTGAAAATTTAAATGGTTTTGCATATTTGTAAACATAAAACAATTATTTAAATTTCTTCATAATTTTAAAGCACCTATTTCCAAAGTTTTTTTGTTTACAGGAAATTTGTTTTTTGTTACATAGTGTAAAGCTATCAAATAAAATATAATAAGGGAGAATATTAATATTGCACTGAAAACATTTAAAAAATCTAAAAGAAATCTAAAATGAATAAATTATTTTATATGAAAATTATCGTTAAAATCAATAGCAAATACTGTACAATTAATTAAATACTTGTTTTGATTCTGAAATGTTGACATGAAGTTACTTACTTCTCGCGCTAATTCCATGGTACTCTAGAAACATTAAAGTATGCTCATAATTGTGTATTGCGTTTGACCTAGAATTGTTTTTAATGACAAGATCACAATATATAAATATAAAATTGATGACTAAACAAACAAAATCATCTCCGTCACACAGATGAAAAGCCCTTTAAAAGTGCAATGATGAACAATTTTGATTAGCCTGGAAATAACTCATAACCATTAATAGTAACGATATGCCGTCAAAATGCTATTATTTAAATTAAATATTAGAAAACATATAGTAGGTTTCTGGAATACTTTACTTTTTCTCCTTATGAATATACATATAGAATGCATCAGTTTAAAAGTCGTGATAGTTTAACACTTGAAATAGCTATTTACAATTTTAATCAAAATTGCATATAACGTTCATGATTTACCGGGATGGCATTGTAGAATACACAGATGTGACTGTGTGTCAGGTCAGTTATACTCAGATATATCACAAGTGTCACAGTCGGGTGCTGTTATCTGTCGTGTCTGATAATGATATTGGTCCGAGCAGCTACCAAACAATAAGTGTCTACGTTTACATAGTATATTTATTATGTGTTTGCCAATATATTTTTGAATTTGTAAAGTGTTGTTTTCTATACATTCAATGTATTTCATTTTATACACTGACGACTAATATCAACTAACTTTTAATGTTTTTTACTAACTTAATGAAAATTAAATGTGGTAAAATTGTTGATTTATTAGACGGACAAAAGAAAACATTTTTTAATGACCTTCCTTAGTTCATACGATATTTCCAAAATTTAGCGCAGAGTAGTAAATAATGGAGCTTTTCCTGTGCCGTAGTGGAAATAATTATGTACATATATTGTGGCATCTCGGCGTGGAGAGACATAAACGTTCTTGGGTTACAAATCTTGTTTAGTTAATTTTACTCTATTGTGTTGTATGGGTTATTATAAATAACTCGTTTTTCAATAGTCAAACTTGGGTAAGCCATTGGTATTAATATAATTTATAAATTTGTTGGTAGTTTAAGACTTCCTTAAAAACGTTATTATTTCCTAACCGTTTAAATATCACATTGGACATGTTCATTTTTATGAAGGTTATATAAACTAACCCAACGAAACAATGTGTTAATATAGCACAGAACCTAAAATTAATTATTTGTTATTTTAATTAATGTTGTCTAGCAATCAAACACTCTATATTTCAATTCGGCATCGCAATATATAATATCACAAGTTAATAGTTATAATAATTGACTTAAAATCAATTGTTTAGGGTATACGTTGGTTGGTGGACGCTTATCGTTCTGTGCTAAAAGGTGGCTTATACATGCCATAAGCGATAACACTGTCAATGGTGATAGGTTACAGTACGATATCCAACCAAATAGGTTTAGGTGGCCTATAAACCCTTCATACAACCAACCCATCATGTCACTCCCTGATAGAGCCTTATTTACAAAGAAATTCTATGATATAAACGCGTAAATGTAAAAAAGCAAGAAATAATTTAACAAAATAACAAAAAACTGTCAGTTAAAATAAATCGCTAACTATTTTAATTGCGTTTTGAAATTACTTGTATGATAATATATTTGTATTAAAAAATAGAATACAATTAATAATATTTATGTTTTTTATAAAAATAACTATACCAGTATAGTCATACTATATAATAACAATTATTCAAACGTAGTCTATAAACTATTGATACAATAGTGGTATTATAAATTACTATTTCTAAATTAAAATGCTGTATTTATATATTTTATTATTTGTATTTGTTGGCCCAACGTTAATCGGCCAATTGATGTAAGACTGGAAAAAATCGCCTGCCTTGTACCGTATTTTATCTATGATTAATAACTTGTATTTGAGTTCAGTGTAAGTGTAAATATGTTGTGAAACGTTGAAGTTTTTACTTACATCCCGCAATTTATGTGTGTTGTATTTAATTTTTAAGATAATGCGTGATATAGTGGGACATTGACTAATATAATTAATGCAGCTAACGCTCAAATGTAAATTTTTCAAAGTTATCATCTCAATAAAATCTGTTATGGATGAACTTAGTAAAATAAAATATACTTGGTTACCTCTTGCTAATGATTTTACAAACGAATTCTTAGAACGTCATTACTGTGAACAAGTTTCTCAAAGGCGGTTTAACAAGACATCAAAAGGGACCAATTTGTTACTAACTGCTTGCCCATTGTGAGTCTTCTTTGTAGCGATTTACTGGAAAAATCTGCGAAGAACGGGAGCAAAGGACGTAATAATCCTCAATTATTTATTTTATGATTTTATTAATCTATTCCACGTTTCTATTTTACTTCTTTCTTTCTATTTCTCATGGCTTGTAACGGCATTTATTAGATTATTATTTTGTTCATTTTACTGAGGGATAACAAAGTTTTCACTAGGTTTACGGTTATCAAATAACAAGATACCATTAAGTTTTAATATTATATTTTTTATATTACACTATGCAAAAACTTTAACTTATATGCCTTTGCAATGTATATTTATTATTGTTTATAAATATATTTTAAAACTATTTATTAAAGTTTATTTATTTAGAAATATTAAATATATACACTATATAAATAAACTGCGAACGTTTTTCACAACCTAATAAAAGAAAAATTTAGACGTAATCACCGTACATTTTGGTTTCAGTAAAAGGAACACAATTCACACACTCGGGGAGAGATTTACATCAGTAACAATAGACTAAAATTCATACATGTAAGGATCTGTGAGGTGGGTTGAAAAGCAGCTTTTCTATCTAGAATCTCCATCCCCCATTTCCACTGACAAGTGGTGTAAATATATCCTCTAAAAATGTCTTCAGAATTCATGATTTGTTCCAAAAGCCTTAGTAAATAGAATAATTAGGCTTTGTTTTATAGTAAACTACTGATGATAGAACATATAAATAAACAATTTTAAATTTCTAAACAATTTAACGTTACCATAAATGAAGAAAAAAACATTAAAGTATCTGAAACAACAAACAATATTAAAATTACATTGATCCTGTTGAAATAAACCATATTTTAGCTGTAATTATCCTACTAATATTATATATGTGAAAGTTTGGATGTATGGATATTTGTAGGTCCATCACGCATAGCCTACAGGACCGATTAAGCTAAAACTTCGCTTGGATACTGCTTACACATTACAAATAGACCTGATAATGTCCACATCCAACCTAAGGGCTCCATCCCATGGGTCCTGTAAGTTCCAGTGCAAATCTTAAGGGAGGATATTATTTATAAAATTAATAGCTGTAGTTGTTTGTAAATAGGGCAAAGGAAGTCAAATGGTAAAACTAAACAAAGATTTGATAGTGCTGGTCAGGTATACATATTACATATTAGTATACAGTAATTATACATATTATACATACATATTAGTAAGTATATATATTGTATTTGTACAGTAATGTGTTTTAACTCGTCGCGAGCAAAGCCACAGGTACAGCTAGTAATATACATATGTCTTGTAAACTGAACTCTAACTCCATAAACACACATTGTGAGTAAATATTGAGCAATGCGATTGGTCGGTTTGTAATTTTGTCGTATACCTAACAAACTATAAAACAAGTATGACATCTTCAGCTACTAACAATTCAAAGAGCTGTAGTTTTATAAAAAAATCAACGAAATGCAAAGATTAACACAACGTTGAATTGACGTTATTATTCCATTTTTAATTTCATGTTAGTAAAACATTTATTTAAAATCATTACTTTATGGAACAATGATAACGGTTTTTCTTTTTTCTCCCGCCAGAGAAAGTAATGTAAGTATTCCTTGACTTTGCTGATTTCCTTATATGAACAAAATACCTGTGATTCGCGGTAAGCATAGTATTTTTACAAATTCTTTTTCAAGCAGAAAATACTTCAAACTTAATTAAATACTTGTTATAACTTTGAGTAGTGTCAAGCTATTTTTCTTCTTACGCTGCTTTCTTGGAACCAGACGTAGGAAAACTGAGGTAAGTTTAAAACTGTTTTGCGCTGGAAATGAAATTAATTATAACGACAAGGATAATTGTCAAAACAAGTTCGAAATCAGATTTCTCTCTAAAGAATTAGTGGTATTCTTTGACGCTGTAAAACTAAAGTTTGTAACACTCTAACAAAAATATTATCTAGTTTAGACATTTTCTATTTCAAATGTAGTTTTGATTTAACAATGAAGAGAATTATCCTGTATAAAAATGTCACTGTTTACCATTTACAAATAATTTGCTTTGGTCAAATAAATCTATGGATATCATATGTTTTAGTATAACAGTATTTTGAGATGACTGTTAACCAATTTAACATACAAATATACAACAATTCGAGCAGAGTAACAAGTAATGGAGTAATACAATGCTCTTCTCGTGCTGTAGTGGAAGTAGTTATGTACATAATATATTGTAGCCGCCTAACGTAAAGAGTCATAAACTGTTCTTGGGTAATAAACGGCGTCTAATTAATTGTATAATATTGTGTGGTATGCATCTCTTAACATATTGCAACTTAGTGAAAAACTAAGGTATTTAGTTCCTTATTCTCTACCAATGTATTTTTCAAATAAGTAGAATGAAAAATAGTTTAGTTATTAGAGGTATATTCTTTTTATGACATATTTTCCGTACATGCTGAATTAAGCAGCATATTTAAATCATACAAACTTGAATTATTCAATGGTTATGTTTGAAATATTTAAGTCAATATCTGAGGCAAAATATTTCCAAAATATTTAAAAAACAAGTAAAATACATCAAAGTATTGGCTATGTTTATCATCAGATTCCTGTAAAGTTTCATTATACAGTGCTTATTAGCTTTGGAATTACAATTTACAAATTTATGTTACCGAATTCAGAAGTGAAAAAGGATAAAAAGTCGATTGGAGAATCGCGAATCCACAGATTCTATCTTAGAATTTTCCATTAACAAGCTATTTTAGTAATTTATAAAAATGTATTTGATTTGTAAGTGTGAGTGAGTATTATCCTTTTTAAAATTAAAAAGTAGCCCAGTTTTGGAGCAACAAGAAACATTTTGAACATTCTCATCCAATACTTTGTTACAGATTACAGTAACTATTTAGTATGTTTGAAGGTTTTTTACTATATTAATTTGCAATAACGCGTTATAATGGTTTATATTACGTAATACACTAGACAAGATAGAGAGGTTATTAAATGTGCTTTTAGAAGTACCACAGTTTTAATGCAGAACAGATAAACTCAACTATGACTTGTTATGTCTAATAATTTTTTGGTCAGTTTCATATTTTGTTTCAGATACCAAATTGCATCCTCCATATGTTAAAATCAAAGAAAGGCTTAGAATTGGACCAAGGAATATATATATATATATATATATATATATATATATATATATATATATATATATATATATATATATATATATATATATAGGAATATAACTTACAAAACCTCGAGATCTACGTAATAATATCTTCGTTAAAAATGTAAGTACTTAAGTTGATGTATATTTAAATTAACTGTAATATTACTCTTTCATGCGCGATTCTTTCTATTTCGATATTCTTTGTTAATCCTAGATGTTGTGAATTATTTAGACCTCACATCCCGCGTGCTCAGTTACAACAAAAGCAGCCTGTGTAGGACATGTCAGATAACACTGTCGATATTCAGCATAGCTGATAATCCCCTGCACAGCCATCGCGGCGTGTTTCTACCTGCATCTAAAATCGAAACAACTTTTTCAGTGTACCTGTTATTATAAATGTTATTTGTAAAATGCATTTAATAAATAACATCATTTCTCACTATAAACTACCCTTTTACAACTGCGTAAACATTTGATTGTTATTTTTTAAATCTGGTTGTTTCGAACCTGTTAACAATTAAAAATATACGTTCTTTTGAAAATAATGAAAATGATTTGAGTCGAATATGAATTATTAATAATAATAACCCAAAACAAATCATATCATAATGTTATCGAATACGTGTTTATAATTAGGTTTAACAATAGAGGGTTCAATATTATTATCTTTTAAAACCAGTAATAGCTGTACAGAGAAAGTACAGTATTAAATAAAATAGCTGATTGAAAAGTTAAGTATTTTACAGTTTATAGTTTGAAACTAAACTATTACTGGTTAAACTAAATCATAAAATAGAGTCAGTCGCTAACCGGTGATATTTTTTAAAAGAGTTATCAAAATATCATCAGTGTGAACAGTTCAACCATCAAACGAGACCGATTTGTAACCTGTTGCCTATTGTGAATGTCCTTTGAAGCGATTTATTGGACCAATCGGTGATGAACAGGTGTCAAGAAGCCCAATTTGGTATATAAAGTTTGTATGTGGGGTTAAAGATCTTGTTCAATAGTGTAACATTATAATAATATACAAAATATACCTAACTAGTGGTGATCAAAAGTCAAACTATTGATTTAATGTTTTTATCAATGGCTTTATACTTATAATCACAGTATTTCGTTTACGGCCATGGATATTTGGCCGTAGACAAACCGCCACCCATTTGTGGGTCTATTTGAAATAGCTAAACCGCTACCCTCATTAGAGAGGGTTAGGAAAGGTCGACTCACAAAATCAGAAATTACCAAATCGCTACACCCGCTCGGCCAGGTAGTCGGAGACAGAAAGCTTCAAAAATGTGAAAATGGGATTTTTTTGTCACCACAGTCTCCCTGCAATTGGTGCCTATTTCCGTTGTTTGCAGAGAGTCTAGTCTAGTATGTTAAAGAGTTGACGGTTTTACACTTTACACCGATAAGGAAAGCAATTTTTAAGGAAGGTAGAATCTTTCCACTTCCTAAAATGATAGATTATAAATGCTGTTCGTAAGTTATAAATTAATCAATTGCAGAAGACAAGATATGAAGTTTTAAGAAAGTGTCAGTGACATCGACATTAGGTCGAAGAAAAATTACAGTCACAAGCACCTGGCTATAGTATTAATTTGTTTTATATAAATCAGTTATTATTATAAAAAGCAAACCTTGGTTGTATATAACAATCTGTTTGGGAAATAACACTGTTTCATCAACTAGGACCAACATAAATTACAGTCACAAGCACCTGGCTATAGTATTAATTTGTTTTATATAAATCAGTTATTATTATAAAAAGCAAACCTTGGTTGTATATAACAATCTGTTTGGGAAATAACACTGTTCCATCAACTAGGACCAACATAAATTACAGTCACAAGCACCTGGCTATAGTATTAATTTGTTTTATATAAATCAGTTATTATTATAAAAAGCAAACCTTGGTTGTATATAACAATCTGTTTGGGAAATAACACTGTTTCATCAACTAGGACCAACATAAATTACCAACACATTTTTAAAAGGTATTTAATATTGTTCAGTTAATTACTATATCACCTAAATTTTCTTTGTGTGCCATGAAATACAAAAAATATATCCCGGTCGCATTGTTTTGGTTCGTCGCGATTGATTTATACTAACCACAGACATATCACCGAGGGGTGACGCGGAATAAATTATTCCCGTTTTTTCCCTCGTCTGTGATGGCTACCTGGCCGAGCGGGGTTAGTGATTTGGTAATTTTGAATCTTGCGAGTTACCCTTCCTAATCCTCCCTAAGGATGATGGTGGTTCAGCTATTTCAAATAGACCCAAAAACGGGTGGCGGTATATAAACGGGTTCCCGAATATCTGTTGTTGATTGGATAGATCACTTAAGATGATTTAAAAGTATTACTTTTGTAGTTGCAATTTGATTTCTCTTTCTATGGGTCATGGAAAATAATATCACATTAATATTAAGTAAAATTGAAATAACTTATCATCACAGTCTGACAGATATATAATTGTTATTTATTTATTGGAAAAATTACCAGAAACACCTAATTTAAAAGTAACATTACTATTAACACATATATTTTTGGAGAAAATTTAAGTCCATTTACATGTGTAAATACTCAATGTCTTGTATTATAGAAAGTATCAATAACACTTTGTAAACATCGCGCATTCATAATACCATGAATACATACTGCAGCGTATAATGTTAAATTACATACTATAATATGCATGCAAATCAGAAAGTTTAATATTTACAAGGAGAGTCACAATAAATGTCAACGTCATTTGGGAACTTCAATGCATTATAAATTATGACTTTATATTTAACGAAGAGGGTCCCAAATTAGTTCAATAGTAGATAGAAGAGAACAGACGGCGAAGGCGGGAATTGTGGCGAAGCACATTGAACTGTAGTTTAGATAAGGGAGCTATGTCATCAAGCGCACTACTCACCAGCTGATGCAGGTAAATCAACATTCCGACTCACCAACTATTGCACAGGGAGTCCAGTTTGAATTTACATAAAAGCTCAGAAAAGATAATGTTTTTAGTGTAATTCCCTATGGTAATGGATAAGCTCTTTAAATTATTAGAATCTCAAAAACATTCTCAACCACATTTGAATAATAGGTGTAATACGGATTCCGAACAAGTGAAATAATTTAAAATGGGATCGCACCGAGGAGCAAGTAATGAGTTTAAAACGTGTTTCATGAGTTACTTCATTGAATTATATAGCCCATATTGAAGATATTACAATATAACACACTCCACGCAGTCTCTAAGAGAGCTGCACATCAGTAACAATAGACTCAAAGACATACGTGTAAGGATCTGTGAAGCAGGATGAAAAGCAGCTTACCAATCTTAACTCTCCCCCCCACACCCCCACACCCGTTATCATTATCAGTGCCTGGCGCTGCTTCTCTTCTGTAATAATACCTCCAGAATAATTAATTACTAAGTGAGTCACGCCGAAAAATACAACATACAAACAATTCAACTGTTGAAATTAATTACAATCCCTCCGATCTGCTGACGTAAGATCTTTATAAATAATTGAATTTGGTGCGAGTATAGTTTATACAATGTTATTTATGTTTTACTCATTTAAGATTATCTCATTTCATTTATATATAGTTAAAAGATTTCATTTAAACTTATATTTGTTACTTGACATGAAATAAAAAAGACTGTAAAAGAAACTGCAAATCAGCTAAAATAGAACAAGGGAGTCTAAGGTAAGTATTTTTAATTGGTAATTGGATACAGTATTCAATTAAATTCCTTGTTGAAACAAGTAACAATACAAAATTGAAAAAAATTAACATGAAATAGGGACAGAAATTGCCGTATGTCCCAAACTAAGAGATTTACTTCCAAAAATAAAACACCAAACACCAGTGTAGAAAACCAAAGGTAGCTGAAAAATACTGAGCAGTTGCCAAAAGGTATAAATTAGGAAATCTTGGAGAAAAGCAAATGTTAGAGTAAGTCAGATAGGAGAGAAAGGGCAGAATAAATAACCCAACGTTTGAAGAAACCATCTACAACATGTAGTTTGAAAATGTAAAATGATTACGTAAAGAAGATTATTTTACAAGAAAATTTAGAGAATTAATAGAGATAACTAACATAAGGTTAACTAACATACATTGGGGAAATGGATATAAACTCCCAAAGTCGTGGCATCCAATGGTTAAAAGCATTAATTTAAATTACACCAAATTGATCACCTACGTGTGTGTCATTGTATTTACATGTGTTTCCCTGAAATACTTATTTTTTTAGTATATCAGCTTTTTTAGTTCTACGTTATCATATTATTCATTGGTTATTTCATTTTTGGTAAACCTTCCTATCGTTGAAGATGTCCAAAGTGGCTTTGAAACTTTTAGGAGACATACAAAGGTTAAAGTAAGCATGAAATTGCTAAAAGTGTTATTATTAGTAATCATAAAGAAAAAAGGGCTTTCTTAATAATTAATGTGCCTAAGATATCAAAGATCATCATATCAAAATATATCATATCATATCAAAGATGTATGATCTAATATTTTAATGAACTCTCTTGATGACACTCACGTCACGTGATCTTGTCTCGATTCCCTTGATTACGTCACTCAGGATCGGGGCTTAACTGATACATGAATATTCAGACAGTGATCATCTACATACAATAGTCTCACAGGGTCTACAAGTCTAATGTATTCTAAAGTAACGTTATCAGTCTTACGGATTTTTATTAAATATAAAAATACCTTTTATATTTTGTCTTTGAGCACAATTAATTGACAAAAGTTAAGAATACTGTTAAATGTTTTAATATAAATTTAATTCGTTTTTATAAATTGTTTCGTTATGTATTCTAAATCCTATAAAAGTAAATTTTTTAATCATATTTTTGTTTGTTTAGGAAGACGGATCATGTTAAATACAGAATCAGCGTTTTTACTAACATTTTTACCGCGCTGTTAATTTTTAGTTATATTGCAGAGACCTCTTGTTCTAAAAATATTATATTAACTGAAGGTAATATATTTTACCGTTAAAATGATCAATGGCCCATGTTAAGAAATTATATATGCTACTTTATTAACAATAGTAATAACCTGAATACAGAGTTCTATAATACCATCCTCATTTCAACCTTTGGATCTGTTGGGTAGCCAATTTTTAAAACGGTTAAGTATGCTGGTCATTAAGTATAAGGAGGTTTTTAAGCCAGTTTAATCTAAAATAGTTTAGTTAATTGGAAATAATCTTGGCTACTTATTTTAATTATAGTTCTTTTTAAAATATAAGGTTTGATAACATTGCATGATACAAAAAATATAAACATAGACGTCTTAGAATCAACAAAAATGTTGAATACAGAAGTTATAAGTATAGAGATAATGATTCAACTTATAATATTTTGTAAAGTTTGATTATTAATACTTATTTTCAGAGCACGATCACATTATGACAAGGCTTTAAAACAAAACTTTAATCTGTATTATACTAAAGTAAGTATGTCAGTGTATCTCAGCATAGCGTGGTTCCTTTTTTGTAAGTTATTATTCCATCAAAGCTTCTAAAAAATCATAAACAGATTGTTTTTTTATAAACAAATACTGGCTACCCTTCTTACATTTCAATTAAAAATAGAAAGTTATATTTTAATTTCATAATTTTGTCTGAACTGTGGACTTATTTATTTTAACAGTCAAGTATGCAGCATAAGATAAATCTTTGTAGGAATATAACGTACGTCTTCGACTGAAAAGTTAAATATACATTGGCAGTGTATTGTGTGGGAGGGGTTTGGTAGAGGGTGAGTGGTCAGGACTGGGGTTGTGTCGTGTCAAATTATCGTTGAGTCAACCTGCAATGACAGCGGAGACGTAATTTTGAAACTCCAAACTACGTTTATGTCCAACAAACAGTACTAAACATTATAATATTATTTTTATAATATTTCAAGAGGTTTTTATCTCAATATTTTTAAATATTTTAACTAACTAGTCAAACTTTCTCGGTTTTTACTAATTTATTTTTGTATTGGTTTATGTAATATATGCAAACACAACCACTAAAAGGTAGAACTGAAATAAAAATAAATAATCCACTTGGGCTAAATCAAATCTTATTATGAAAAATACCGGTTAAAACACTTTTGGGCATATTTAATTTGTTGTTTTTATTTAAAAACTTACGTTTCAACGGCTTTTGGCCATTAATTGCTAAATTTAACAGTAATAATAAAAAAATATAATTTAAAATTAACTCATTTGGATTTAAAACCTTTGAATAAAAACTTGTCTTCAAATATAACAAAATATACAAAGTGAACTAAACAAACCACAAATAATTGCAAGAAGTTAAACTAATTTAAATCTATCTAGGTAATGTTTTCTATAGAATAATTGAAGCAAAGGCCTGATTCCTTTGAAATCATATGTTCTGTTTATATTTCCAGAGTTTTTTATAATCTTTAAAGCTTTAAAAACTTTTATTTTAAAATTTAAATCTTTAAATTTTATCAATTTGTAATAAATACATTATAAAAAATACTCGATGGTGTTTTAATTGAATTAGTAAATAAGGCTTATAGAAGACTGATTATATGTATATTTAAATACATCTAAACAACCTGTTTTAATGATTCATTTTCAGGATTGTATTTTAAACTGTAATTGTAAAGGTTGAAGACAATATATTCTTACCATCTAATTTGCAAGTAAGACAAATGTTTTTTGAACAAAATACTTACGATTAGTTTAAATCAGCCTCAACCTTCTCACCTGAAACAAAACAATTATATTTGAAAACAAAGCACAGTTATGTAAAGCATGGATCATTTGTAAAGGGTAGCAAACAGTTATAGTCTTAAAAATAATTCCACGGTGAGCGTTCATAAAATTAATTCATATTTTAAATGTTCTTTGGCAGATAGTTAATACTCTCTTTTTCAGTATTATATAAAACGAATATACTCAATTAAAACAACTAAAATAATGATGAAAATCCTTAAAAACTCTTTAATGGATAAACTTTCATACATGTAATTTCCCTTGTCTGTAACTATCTAGTGTTAATGATCGTAATAGCAATAACCTAAGAAGTATCAGTGTTTGCTTGAATAGGAGAAAAAGCGTTACCCTCAAATATGTTATTAACATCGCATGTAACTTATCAACTCTTGACAAGATAACACCTGCATGCAATTTAGTATTAATTCAAAGAAAATAATTCATATCATGTCCGTATGTGCTAAAAAAAACGCATTACCTTCTTCGTTATAGCTATTATCAAGTAGATTGGTTTAAGATTAAGAGACAGGTAATAATGAACTCATAATATTATATATTTGTATTACAATTACTTCACACATCACAATATAAAACAAACCGATAATAATACGTTCACATCTTAAAGTACGCAGACATTATACTAAAACATAGAAATAATACCATATAAGAAAAGAAACTGTCTGCATGGCCATAGACTAAAGTTGTCATGAGTAAACTTTGTGCGCGCTTGACAGGCTATTATTTGGGACTTTCTTGACAGGTATTCTGAAATAATTCGTCAATGTAGTTTGAAAACTAATAAACACAATGAAAACAATATAAAAATACAAATAGACAGTATAAAATGTAACACAATAAAACTTATTCACTTTGTTATTTTTATATTTGTCTCTAAAATTTACTTATGTAAATATTGTCAGACAAATTTATTTGTTTATTTACTCAATTTACATACGTTATTACTGGTATTACACCTAATTACAAAAAAGCGATTCTAAAAAAAAGACAAAATGGAATTGCAATAGCCGTTAAAGAAAAAGACAATTTGATTCACTTTTACTAATTATTGTAATTTATTCTAAATAAGTTTTCTCAAACGAACTTGTCAGAAAAGGGTAATTTAGATTAAATAGTTATGGAAGAAAACTAAATTTAAATAATCAATATTGATTTTTAAGGTGTAACGAAGTTAATCCACAGCTACAAACTGCCACAGGTCTCACATCAATTTCCGGGTTCCAGACGGCTTTTGGCGAGTGACGTTGCGACGCTTGTCTGACGCCTCGTTCTCTGACATCGGAAACCCCACAAGCATGGCGAGTGACGTTGCCACGCGTGTATGACGCCTCGTTCTCTGACATCGGAGACCCCACAAGCTTGGCGAGTGACGTTGCCACGCGTGTCTGATGCTTCGTTATCTGACATCGGAAATCCCACAAGCTTGGCGAGTGACGTTGCCACGCGTGTCTGACGCCTCGTTCTCTGACATCGGAAATCCCACAAGCTTGGCGAGTGACGTTGCCACGCGTGTCTGACGCCTCGTTCTCTGACATCGGAAATCTCAAGCTTGGCGAGTGACGTTGCCATGCGTGTCTGACGCCTCGTTCTCTGACATCGGAAACCCCACAAGCTTGGCGAGTGACGTTGCCACGCATGTCTGACGCCTCGTTCTCTGGCATCGGAAATCACACAAGCTTGGCGAGTGACGTTGCCACGCGAGTCTGACGCCTCGTTCTCTGACATCGGAAATCCCACAAGCTTGTCGAGTGACGTTGCCACGCGTGTCTGACGCCTTGTTCTCTGACATCGGAAACCCCACAAACTTGGCGAGTGACGTTGCCACGCGTGTCTGACGCCTCGTTCTCTGACATCGGAAACCCCACAAGCTTGGCGAGTGACGTTGCCACGCGAGTCTGACGCCTCGTTCTCTGACATCGGAAACCCCACAAGCTTGGCGAGTGACGTTGCCACGCGTGTCTGACGCCTCGTTCTCTGACATCGGAAATCCCACAAGCTTGGCGAGTGACGTTGCCACGCGTGTCTGACGCCTCGTTCTCTGACATCGGAAATCTCAAGCTTGGCGAGTGACGTTGACATGCGTGTCTGACGCCTCGTTCTCTGACATCGGAAACCCCACAAGCATGGCGAGTGACGTTGCCACGCGTGTCTGACGCCTCGTTCTCTGACATCGGAAACCCCACAAACTTGGCGAGTGACGTTGCCACGCGTGTCTGACGCCTCGTTCTCTGACATCGGAAACCCCACAAGCTTGGCGAGTGACGTTGCCACGCGAGTCTGACGCCTCGTTCTCTGACATCGGAAATCCCACAAGCTTGGCGAGTGACGTTGACATGCGTGTCTGACGCCTCGTTCTCTGACATCGGAAACCCCACAAGCTTGGTGAGTGACGTTGCCACGCGTGTCTGACGCCTCGTTCTCTGACATCGGAAACCCCACAAGCTTGGCGAGTGACGTTGCCACGCGTGTCTGACGCCTCGTTCTCTGACATCGGAAATCCCAAGCTTGGCGAGTGACGTTGCCATGCGTGTCTGACGCCTCGTTCTCTGACATCGGAAACCCCACAAGCTTGGCGAGTGACGTTGCCACGCATGTCTGACGCTTCGTTCTCTGACATCGGAAATCCCACAAGCTTGGCGAGTGACGTTGCCATGCGTGTCTGACGCCTCGTTCTCTGACATCGGAAACCCCACAAGCTTGGCGAGTGACGTTGCCACGCGAGTCTGACGCCTCGTTCTCTGACATCGGAAATCCCACAAGCTTGTCGAGTGACGTTGCCACGCGTGTCTGACGCCTCGTTCTCTGACATCGGAAACCCCACAAGCTTGGCGAGTGACGTTGCCACGCATGTCTGACGCCTCGTTCTCTGACATCGGAAACCCCACAAGCTTGGCGAGTGACGTTGCCACGCGAGTCTGACGCCTCGTTCTCTGACATCGGAAACCCCACAAGCTTGGTGAGTGACGTTGCCACGCGAGTCTGACGCCTCGTTCTCTGACATCGGAAATCCCACAATCGTGTACGTTAATGTTGTACCATATATGGATGTTGTTCTTAATGTTCCAATCATTTATTGGTTATTAAAGTAAGACATATACAAAAACACGAAAGGTCATACAATAGTATCACGAGGTAACAGGAGAGTTAAAACCAGTAGGGACAGTTAGAATGAAAAGCAAAATAAACAAACTACATCAGGAAAATTAAGATGATAGATTTAAGTAGCGAGGTAGGGGCTTAACCCTTTCACTGACGATGCAAGTAGCCGCTCCTCATTCGTGTGGTAGATTCGAGAACCCCTGGTCGTGTCTCTGAGATCGCCCACGTCTCCTGGTCACCAAGGTAATTCCCTTCACCCAAAGGGCTGTTGAATTTCTCAGACCATATGGGTTCACCTCCAGAAACTACAGAATGCCTTGCATCTCCTATCCTTTTTTAAAGATTACAATAGCCTGGGGTCAATTAAATGTTAAATGTTCAATCTACTTCAATCTACTTTGAAAATACCGGGTGTCCACAAAGTCTTGGTCTGATAAGGAAACCGCATAGTATGAAAACGAGTGATAGTAGGATAAAGATTTATTAACAGAAATATCAGGCAACTTCTTAAGATTTTATAACTATGTACAAACTTAACAGCATTTGCCAGTTAAAAGGAAGCGAATGGAGTCAAAATGAGGGCCAGATTGATATGACACAATTTTAATACACCTCTACGTGTGCGCCTCCAGTGGCCTGCAGATCTTCTAGACGTCTTTTCAGTTCGTCCCAGGTTTTAGTCAGCATATCCTGGGTTACAGACGCCACAGCATTTCTGATTCTCTCCCTCAGTGTTTGTAAATTAGGAACCGGGGAAGAATAGACAGTGTCCTTGACAAATCCCCACAAAACGAAATCCATGGGGGTTACATCGGGGGAACGAGGTGGCCATTTCGTCGGGCCATCACGCCCGATCCTGCGTCCGGGAAGTGGAGATTTAAAAAATCCCTCACACATTTAGCCCAATGAGGCGGGGCACCATCTTGCTGGAAAATTATCATAGGTTGCAGTTCTATAAATTGAGGGACTACATACAACTCCAACATATCCAAGTAAACAAACCTATTCACTTGTTCTTCCGCAAATAAAAATGGTCCAATGATTCCATCATGCATTACACCGCACCAAACATTTAGTTTTGGGCTGTCCCTTTCATGTTCAATCACGATCCTGGGATTTTCACTCCCCCAAATTCTACAATTGTGTCTGTTAACCTTCCCACTTAAATGGAAAGTGGCTTCATCAGAAAAACATATAAGTTTCTAATAATTCTCATCAAGTTCCAATGAATCATTTGGGTAGCAAAAGCAGTTTGGAGGGGAAAATCATTTGGCTCAAGCTTTTGAACAACCTGCATTTTATAAGCAGTGAACTTAGGTTCCTTTTTCAAAATTTTGTGAAGAGTAGAACGTGGGATATGTAACTCTTGGCTAGCTTTACGAATTGACTTACGAGGATTGTGCTGAAATGTTTGGGGCACGACATCTACCGTTTCTTCAGGGGTGCGGGGGCGTCCAGTGCATTTCTTGTCGCATACACTGCCTCCTTCCCTAAAATGCGAATACCACCTCTTGATGCTTCTTCCATCAGGAGCAGGTCTTCCAAATGTTCGCATGAAAAGTCGTCGAACTGCTATAGGGGATTGGGTTTCGTGAAACCACAAAACACACTGTGATTTCTCTTGTAAACTCACCATTTCTGATTTGTTATTGTATTGAATCATAACTGTATTGTTGTCAATCAGCTGTGATTAGGTGTTACCAACTTAATGAAATAAAACTTGATTGAATTCCCTTCAAAACAAGGCATAGAAATTAAGTGTGGCTCTAATGGTTTTCCTACAGCAAAGCTATTAAATGAGGCCAAGACTTTGTGGACACCCGGTAGTATCATTAAATTTTTAGAAAGTCAAAGAGAGGGTGTTATTTTTATTTAAATCAGTTTGTACTGCACTGGGCCAGTGTAGTGAAATTGTAATTAAAATGGTTAAAGTTATAAGTGCACTGAATCTGGAAGAGAAGTTTTTTCCTAATATAGGATACAATTTTATGTTCGGGCAGTTGGAGAGAAAAACTAGGGAACAGGACGGTACAATGTTAAAACCAGAGTGATGAATATTTTAATTTGTATACGTACAAAACTCTTTTCCAAAGTTTGCTAAACATATTTAGGTAAATATTAATATTTAAACATAACAAGTAAACACAACAAAACCAATTTATTAAATATAATATTTCTTAGGACCTAAAGTACACAATATTTTAAATACATATTCAGAGAATGATGTAAACATTTCTTGATATTTGGATAGAGCAATAACAAGTTGAAATATTAAGTATGGAATATTAATGAGATGTTTTTACATGTAGGTAAAATTAAAAGTATTGAACTAGTAGTAGCTTGAAAACTAATAATTACCATGCTATTTTATGTATTAAAATTTATCCAATTAAAATTTGATTGAGTTATGTCAATATCAAAAATTTTATATTTCTGAGCCAGCTACAGACTGCTCAGCAACGATGAATGATATATGACCTACACTATCATTAAAATGATAAAACGAACTGAAATACAATATAAGATAAACAAATTGGATGTAACTAAACATAGGAGTTTTTAGCGTAGAGGAAATGCTGCGAGAAACATGAGAAGAGCAAATGTTAAGCTGAGAGCTGAGAGATTTGTGTGACTCGTTCAAAGGCCACAAAAGCCCGCTTTTCACGCGGGAATCAAGAATTTTGTTGCCACTTTGCCACCGACATCTGACGCTAGAGGATATTTCTGCCTCGAATGTTTCATTATTAGATTTTTCTAAGATTTATCTTTTATACATTTTTTAATCGTAAATCTTTTTGTTACTTAGTCGTTAGAAATACTAAGAAGAAATATATTGAATTAAAAATACTACCTCGTGAGGGGGATGTTAATATTGTAGGAATTTGTTAACTTAATATTAGCAAATATAAGTAGAAAGCAAAATAGATTCTTATAACCAAACTTTGCGACAGGGAGTGTTTTAGGGACATATTCAACTATTTATTTAATAATATATGTTTCATAAATCTTTAATATTCTTTTACAAACCGTTACTATGTGCCTCCTTATTGGTGTTTTTAAATTTAAATAACTGCCCTAGCAAAAGGAAAAAAATAATGGATAAGGAAAACAAATTTCAATATGATTTAAACTATAAAATGGTTTGTTCAGTGTAAGCACTTCTTTATGAAAATGTAATATAATTTATATTATTGAAGAGGTAAACTTATATAATAAAGATACTACCAGCATATATATTAAACAAATTAAAAAAGTGGATTAATCAAATAAATAGCTAGTGCAGTAAAACCAATAAATTTCTAGGTACAGAATAAATAAGGAAAACCTGTGTTTTCCAATAATACAGAAAAAGGGAAAATAGTAAAGCAAGTTTGTTCGTGATGGGATTTACCAAACAAATTGAGTATGTTGAAAAACTAACGTAGTCCAATGGGGAAAGTATGACTTTCTCCAAGAAAAGCTTCCCCACTAAAATTCAATTTTAGTCTAGTCCGAAGAGCCTACTTGAAAATTGAAGTTCTTTGATTGCAATCCTCAAAATTGGTAGTCAGCTATGGTAAATGTTAATCCATAAGATCAGACATGACCTTAAGTGTTTATATACAATAAACATTATTCCAGGACGTGTGAGTCATAAGATAGCGTGACTATTAGCTTATTCACAGTGTAATTTGGTGTAAAGTTAATGTCATAAACAAATCTAAGTTATAATAAAACATAGTTTTATATTCAATCATTATATTATAATACTGTGCAGTATCATACTAGTTTTTAGGTCTTTGTTGTAAAAAAAATCGTTTGACACCGGTTTCGAGATAGAAAACATATGTATTCATAATCCTCGACTGAATAAATATTAATGCACATATTTATGGATCAAATATATGTTTAAAAAATAGAGAGAACAAAAATCGTTCTCTAACATCAATTGTGTTCTCTCTAAAACTGACAACAACAAATAACTTGACAAACAATTGTGCAGATGTCAAAGAGATCCCAAGACAATCTGTCAGAGGTAGTCTTGCGTGAATTGTTTTTTTGCTATTGTGGAAGTATTATTTTTGAAGTATTTTGTTCCCTCTGGGGCAGGTAAATCAATTGCAAGCGTAAGAATATATGGTTTGAGCTACTTGTTCTATTTTAATCAATACATTTTAAATTTAATGAGTGAGAACTAACGGTGATTTCAAGCTGTTTAAAGTTTGTTCAAAGTTATATTTTATTTCCCTCAGTATCGGTACAAAGTGGGGATGTGAAATTCTTCTCTAGGATAAAGGTTGAGTAAAAAGAAACGGTAACAATAATTATATGAACACGCTGTTTACATATCTAATTATTTTCAATTTTTTACAAAATATATATTATGTTAGGTAAGTTGCAAGATAATATTATGACAACAAATATTAATTCATAACAATTCCGTTTAAATTTCTTAGAAAATAATAATCAACTGAAAACATAAAAACAAATTCTTATTCGTAAAATTAAACTATTTTATACATTTTCCTGAAACTATAAACTAAATAACTTCAAAAATGTTGAATATAATAAGATATTTAAAATAATCATGTAAATGACTAAGTGAAGGCCAGGTGGTAAGAGTGTTATTGGAGAGCCTAATTAAATCATTAGCTCATAGTTAAATTAATGTAAGTATCAAGTTGTAGACAATTTTTGTTGTATAAAAGTATGAAGATTAGTCTATGTTAATTTATATCTACTTCGGTACAATTTGGTATCAAAACAATTAATGGTACAATAAACGAACATGATTGAATTGTTAGAAAACCATGTTTTATCCAGGCAAACACAAACATGTCTAATGGCATTATGCTATCAGGAATACAGGGCATCAAAGGCCTTTTCCTATTAATACGTGGTCATTTCAGTCAATGCCTCACACACCAGTGGGCAATATTTGGACCAAGGTTCAAATTATATCCGTCACAATATGTTGGTCAAAACTAACTTCGTTGAAAGGCAAGTTGGTATTACATTATTTTTCACACTTAAAATAACATAAATAATAAAAAGCCTTAAAGTTAATTTAAATTTGTTACTTTTAATTGAATGCATAGTAAAGTGTACGGTCAAACGGGATCGGTTATACAAATGATTTTTATTTTGCTAACATTCATAATAGTTAACAAGCATAGATACCATCGCCATTGGAAACAATATAAGTATAGCATTTTACAGTATATTAAAACAATTTTAATAGGATGGTAAAAGTAAAACGAAGTTGATTGTTTGAGAAATTAAAATTGAAGAAAATATTAGATTACGTCTCAGTTATATCTCCGTGTTTTTGCTGTCCTAAAGTTTAGACGAAGAACTTGAGTATCTTTTAATTAAAAAGTTTCTTACTAAAAAAATTAAATAATTGTCTTTGAAGAGGTATTTAATTTATAATTTGTAGCGAGAGCAATTGTAATTCTTAGTGTTAAACCTAGTGTTGTTTGGCTTTTAAAATAATTTCAATAATAATCACCAAAGTATTATAATTATGATTTTACACTATGGTATAGTTTTGATATTAATATGAGTCATTTAGCAAGGGCCGAATTAAAAATTTTGAATCTGCGTTACTCGTTCTGGCCCGTATATAAACATATGTTCTCTAGTACATTATGACCCGTAATTTTTAAATTAACTCTTAAATACTCTTTCTTGGACTTTCCTTCCCTCTAGCACTATGCGACAGACACAACCAGGAAGAAAGTTTAAAGATGAACTAAAATAAAAAATGTGGTTTTAATTTAACAACAATATTGCCTGACTTAAACATTAAGCATTTAATGATTTCCTACTGTATATTTTGTTTGAAATGCGTATGAATAATAAATAGGATAAATAAAATGCGTCTTATAGCACTACAAAGTATATTTACACTTATACTTTACTTACATACAAGACGGTAAAATATACACAAAAGGTGGTACAAGGAGATCAATTTCAACCAGTTACACCGGCCATCATCAGGCCCAATCTGAGATTGTCTGATCAGAGAGATTCTCTGATTGGGCCTGCTAATGATCGCTGTAACTGATTGAAATTTACCGCCTTGTACCACCTTTTGTGTATAATTTACTGTCTTGTATGTGAGTACAGTATAAGTGTAAATATACTTTGTAGTGTTGTAAGACGTATTTTATTTACCCTCTTTAGTTGTAACAACACGTATCATGCTACTAAAAAAATCGGTTAACGAATTATACAAACAAAAACCTATCAGGTTCCTAGTTGTACGTAAATAAAATAACTATAATTTAATATTAATATGGTTTTGTGATTTATAATCTTAATTGTATGCCTAAAAAGAAACATTTCACATGGTTGAAACCCAAACTGACGAATTGAATAGTTTGTAATGAGTTTGTATTCATGTTTCAAGTTGTTTTAATGTTAACTTGAGGTCAATAAATGTGATCCTAGGAATTGAAAACATGGATGTTAAAAAGTAACTGTGTTTGCATTTTGAGAATAATTCATCAATGGGTTGGCTTGGTTGATACCGGAAATTTCAGTTAAAGTGAAATGTATAGACTGCATTACATATGATACAATTTAGTGATACTTTACATATGTTATGATTACACTTCTACCATACATATAATATAATTCAGTACTACTTTACTAATATTGTAATTCTCAGCTTCTTTACATATATTAGTGATTGCAGGTAAGTATAACTAATTTTACGGTGCACTACATCTATTCAGACTGTCAAGAGCAGTCAGATTGTGTTACCAACAATATCTGAACGTTAATTCATCCGTACACGCTGCATATCGGGACTGTCACATGCATCCCTTCAACTGTAATATAGTGCAGACCCTTTTAAAAATCATCTCAGAAAGCATAAGCAGATTACCTCGACATTAATTTTAGTAAATATATTTTAGTTCATGATTCATTTTTTTATTTAGGTCCTATTGCAGGTTTTAGAACAATATTTAATTGAGTTCTCAATTTGAATTTATTCCGAATTTCTATTATAATATTAAGCATTACTATAGCATACGTTCTACAGTATTTATACCGTTACAATATGTATTTTTAAAAGAAGACCGTATATGAATTTAAAATTGAATGAAGTACAAATGAATTGACAAAGACTCACAAGTAAGGTTAGGTTAAATATTTAAGCCCATTCAACAAAATTATACTGACTTTGGTTTTAGAACGCATGTTGACATTGAGGAGAACTATCGCAGGAATCAAACATAACATTGAATCACTTTGATACCGAGATCTTAGTTAAACCTATTTGTGTTTATATACAAACTAAACAATTTATTAATGGAGCACGATAAATAGAGTTTTTCCTTTTTGATATATACAAAAGCTATAGTTAAGTCTATAGTATAGTTAGTTATTCTGCAATAATGAGTAGTTTCATGAAATATAGTTGTGAAATATATAAAAAAAGTAATCAGTGATTTATTAACAATGTATTTCTAAACAACATACAGTGGAGTAATGTAAAGTTTCTCGTTGTAGTATTTTTCAATTTTTAGGAATTTAAAGACATTATTTGTAGGTGGGGAAACTTTTAATATGCACATAATTCATGAATATGTTATCACATAAACTGAAGGGATTAATCACTTACACACGTAATGTACCGATGATGAAAAACAAAGTATAACGTAACTATATTCCTGGTTGATATTTATTTAAAAGAAAAAAGTACATTCAAATCCCTACAACTTAAAAGTTAAATAATTCATTTATACAAACAGTAAAATCTTAAACATTGTCTTGATAAAAAAAACAACCACTCTAAACTGAAAGCTATGTACAACTTTAGAAGCTTATACTAAATGTATTTAAAATGTTACAGTAAGTGAGTATAGGATGATTTTGATTTCAGAACAATCATAAACCTTGACATTGCTGACGTGCCAGATTACAGTATATAGACAGCACAACTTGACAGGTTTTATTGAACAAGGCGTATCAGATGCAATGCAGCAGTTGTCAGAGGCACGTGAGGGGTGGGAACGCTCTCGTCACAGTGACAATAGACACGTGTGAGTGACAGATCCTCCCAGCACAGGATCACGGTAATATATGATTCTCGCGTTTAAACTAAGTGACGTTTTAAAATACACAAGCATAAACCTTGACATTGCTGACGTGCCAGATTACAGTATACAGACAGCACAACTTGACAGGTTTTATTGAACAAGGCGTATCAGATGCAATGCAGCAGTTGTCAGAGGCACGTGAGGGGTGGGAACGCTCTCGTCACAGTGACAATAGACACGTGTGAGTGACAGATCCTCCCAGCACAGGATCACGGTAATATATGATTCTCGCGTTTAAACTAAGTGACGTTTTAAAATACACAAGCATAAATGAATTATATGCAAGACGTTATGTTAATAGCATTGTTTGAATATTACACTTCTTCTTATAACACAAAAATAAATATTTGTAATTATATTTTAATATATACATGTTACAGCAGTACCGTGAGGTTTATTTACTTTAAGGCTTTGCTCAGTGTTGATTGTTGTGGTATAATGTGTACAGTACAGTGTATGCCACACTTATTAACGGTTTTATATCAATTTAATTTATATTTATATTTTTTAACTCTTAAGTTAAATTTAACCTATTTTCTTATAAATTTTACTTATACTTTTACAGACTGTGATAATGAAACTATTTAAGACACACTGTAACAGTGTGTGCAGATATATAATGGTGGTCACAAATAAAAAACCAGCAAACTAAATACAGATCAAGGCTATAATATTGTTGGTCTTAACGTGTACGTGAAAAATTACTCATAGATAATAATTGTTAGTAAATGTTAGTTGATAGGAAAACTTTTATTAAGGTAGCTTCTGTTCAAAATTCATGATAAAATAAACGATAACTTTGATTTGTTTATTTGTTGATAAACAAGCGTCTAAGCATTCAGATTTAATTCGTTGTTATAATTGGATTTACAATCACAAACAAATATACATCTAAATAAAAAATACGACACCTTATGAAATATTTGTTTAGATTTCCCATCAAATATTCTTCTCCCTAACTTTAAGATACGTTAGGTTTTATTTTTAACATCAATTTATATAACTCTCTTCCAGTAAATGAAAGGCTCACACTCCACTTATGGTAATGAGTTACACAATAAATTAACCACCAGGCAGAGATAACTGCTGTGTAACCTGACTATAAATCTGGCTGATACATCGCCCCACATATAAACACTCACAGGGGAGTAAAGTTATCGCTAGAACTAGTACAATGGGATGTGTAATTGCGGAACGAAAAACTTGCAAATATTATTGAGAATAAAAATCACTACTTAATTATTATTGGTTTAGCTATAGAAATCAATATTCATAAAATGTTGCTGACAAAATAATACCTACCACGGACCACCTTACACTTGTATAAGTGGCGGGGTGGTTTGTCCGGCCAAGCCTGTCGATATGTCATATGGTGTTAGTGCAGGGAGCAAAGCTTTGACAGTGTATGGCACTTTGTACTCTGTAATGAAAATGTTTTTGCTTTTGAAATCATAATTTTATAGATTGTTTTACTATTTTAATGCTACCTTTTGTCTTAACGTTATTTGATCCCACTCTAATTATTTGAACTCAAGTATTTCGTAATTTCCTAAGTAGTTAGTTAGTTATTAACTAACTACAAATATAACTCGATATGTTGGGAAGAAAAGTATATTATTTTTCAGTTTCTCTTTCAGCGAATTTCCCCTATAGGGAATAAGCTATTACCGTAGGTCTCATGGTAAGACTTAAGTCCGAGACCATGATAACTTTTTGTTTTGAGGTCCCCAGATGCCAAAAACATGATTCGTTCAAATTTATATATGTCTACATATGTGTCCTTGAATACGATAACTTGAGGAAAAAACGTCCGATTTCAGTGAAATTTGTCTCAAATGAGTGAAGTGACATTCATGACTTTTAAGTTCGAAAAACCAGAAAATCGGACCATGGGAAAGGGGCTTTATGGAGTTTACAAATTTTTCAAAAATCAGTGATTTGCACTTTTCACCCTTACATTTTTAAAACCCTCATTTTTTGGACCATTTTATAGAGCTTAAAAAACAAATAATATCATATTTTTAATTATTAACCTAGGTCATGTGGTTGCGGAGAAAATCAAAAAAACGTGTTCATAAAATCTCCCATCTTAATCTTATGGGAAAATGCTTTTTAGCTTTTCCCCAATTAATTTTACTGTAAACTTCACATTTGCTTTTAACAATCAGTTTAGCTCTACAAAACAATCATTTTGGTCTTTAAATTGTGATTCTACGTCCAACCGTTGCCAAGATATTCAAAGTGCTAAACACAGTACGTTGTCCAATGTTATCCTTATGCAGAATAATTAAAATTTGAAATCTCGATTATTTATGAACGTACATTGATAAAACTTGGTATTTGGCTTCACCTAGTTCTGGTATATTGATATTTGCACAACAAATTTATTTATTGTTGATTATCTTCTTAGCAGCAAACCTGCATACTCATTCCTAATGTTATTCTAAAGGAGAATACGTAAAGTTTTATATCTCCCTTATTTGTGAAAATAAATTATTAAAACTTGGTATATAGCTTCACCTGGTTGAGTTATATTGATAATTGCAAAAAAAACACTTTTATCTTCCTTGTTATAGCAAACCTACGTACTCATCCCCAATGTTATTCTTATGGAGAATAATTAAAATTGTGTATGTAGCTTATTTGTGAATATATTTTATTTTTATTTGGTATGCGGATTTATGTGGTTCTAAGACATATTATGCATTGGAAATTCCCTGAGTACGCAGATTTGCTGTGACGGGGGTATTTGATTTTGGATTGATTACATTAACCTTCGAAAAATTAGTTTATTTGCTTTTTAAATTATGGATTACAAGGGGGGTAGTTTGCTCCCCCTTTAAACCTTTTTGGCCGATTATCAACAAGGTTTAATTAGGGTGATCCATTCTTGACTCTTGCATGATTACATTTAGAAATATTTAACCCAAGTTTGTCACATATAAGAAAATGTAAATCTGATTCTAATGGCTGTAAAAAATAGCAGGTTTATTGATTTCATTTTAATTTGAATATCACTTTATGAACAGAATAATCCGTGAATGACTTTGCCATTAGAATTTAATAAAATAAATCAGAAAATAAACACTATTGTATCGTATTGTTAATTGATATTCATGGAAGGAAACAAATAGATGTGCTACTCCAGTGCCTAAAATAGGTCAATTCACCGCATCTACGTCACACGGGATGCAAGCTCCACTTCGCTGATATACAATGTTTTTTTTCTACATCAGCTGACAGTCAGCGTTCACCTGATGAGCCGACTTGCATCCCGAATGACGTCACAAACCTGCGCAATAGCACACCTATTTTGTTTCCTTCCCCCATGATTGATACTAAACAACTTTTTGATTAGCAGTTACGTTTTGTTATTATTAAGGGGTGTAATAAAAGACGTCTTACAACACTTAATAATATATTTACATTTATACTAATTCACATAACAGAAGGCGAAATCGATAGCCTTGTACCATCTGTTATATATGTTTACCGTCTGTTATGTGAATCAATATAAGTGTAAATATATTCTCAATTGTTGTAAGACGTCTTTTATTACATCCCATAATTGATATTATATTATTGTATTGTATTACTGTAGTATTTACTTTTGGGAATAATTTGTTTATACTTCAAATGCATATTGATGTAAACCATTTTTATTTTTACACCATTAAATTCATTTCGTATTTTTAACAAACATTCAAAACTATGTACTTATATTCACACTTATTTTTCTATTTTTATAAGCATATTCAATATTATCATAAAAAATACAAGACAGGACCATAACTTGAGTATCCGTTAAGCTTTATATATAAACTATATTATAATTACTATATCAATCAATTACATATTAATTGTCAACAAAAGATAAATTTAAACGCTGAATAAAGGAAGTAATAAACTCTGAACCCTGTATTTAACTAATTGTAGTGTTTGGTTGTCAGATTCAGTTATAATCAGCACTGTACGTCATACATAAGTGCTCTCATAATTATAAACAACACTGGACTGGCCATTACCTGCATACTGCATACTGCATACTGGTATGAGGAATGTGACGTCACATGCCATTACTGGGTTATTAGTTACGACATTCTATACTACTAGGTCAAACTACAAGTTAGATATCTTAAACCAAAATAATCCTAACGTAGTATTTGGAATTTTCAATGCGATGAAGGTACTATTTCAACTATCTAGACTAAATACAATTATTCTCGCTTGTAGCTTTACGTAAAATTCAAGGATCAGTTTTAGGTTACAAAAATATTCATGGGTGGTTACTGTACGTTTGGTAATATTTATATTGGTGAGTGATAATTATTATTATTTTATTAAATAATATAACAAGTAATTTAACCTAACTGCAGTGTTATATTTCTATTGTATTGTTTAAACTACATAAAATGACTTTGGGTTATGATAATATTTTGTCTAAAACTAATTTAAAAGTACAATAAGAACATAATAACAATTCAGATCGATTGGTGACCAGTTGGGTCAGTTATGAAACTCATTAGCAGGCGATTACTAGTTTAATTAAACTCAGCTCGACCAGACTTCTAGTTGGGAACCAACTATAACTTGTGTGCTTTACATATTATTACGGAATTAATTTATGGATCTAACATTAAACTAACTCTAGTAGTATTTGGGCCGGTGTTGATTGAATGTTTCTGATAGGCAATTTTAGTAATTTAGAAGGTCAAAATAAATTTGTTTCAGGAAATTTTTGTATTGTATGTTGGTTTTGTTGACGTTATTTAAAACAATCTAGGTATGCAATAACTTAAACAAAGCGCATTGAAGATTGTAATAAATTTATGTTGAGTGATACAATAATGCTGTAGCTTCATTTTCAGGAAAATAAATCGTTAAATGATAGCAAATTAGATTTAAGCTAAACAAATACCATATTTTAATTTTAATCACATAGAAAAACTTAACAAACTAAAGAAGACAAATAATTAATATATATATTATAGGTTTTATTTTATTTTACAAAACTAAATAAAATAAAATTGTACAAGTTCAAAATTTGCATAAATAACAAGGAAACTGTGTGTTTAATAATAAATAAAGAGAGATTTATTTTGACCCAAAGGTATTAACGGTTTAATAATTGTAAACCTATGTTGGATAGGAATAATATATTTCACTACTGGTTACAGATGATAAACAGGAACTTTTAATTTTAAAATACATGACGTAACACGGCCTATGGAGGGGAGGAGGTGCGACAGAGATGAAGAATCCCCTCCTCGATCACAACGGTTGTGTCAGCTAATGAAACAAAACAAATTTTGAACAGTAACAAATATAACCATAAAATATTTGTTTTAGACGTGTTGAAGGGGGGGAGGTTTAGTGTTCCACAAGTGCAAGATCATAAAAAACATGACGCAACACGCATTAACCAGGTAACGACATTATTAACCAGTGACCACACACTTTGATATCATTTGTACTGAGTCTGACCCCAGGTTGCGATGTTTGTTAGGTAGCGCAACATGTTCAAACGTAAAATACTGTTAAGTGACATTCAGTTTATAGGACTTGATAATATAATATGACAGCAAAAACCCGAGTCAGTATCCTGCTCCTATTGGGAAATGGTAGTAATTTCTAGATTATAAATTGTTTTTAATTTTTCAGTGGGAAACTCTGTACTCTCTAGAATAAAAAAGCCCAAAAAACATATATCCGTTTTGATTCTTTTCTCAATTAACAATTTACTATTGGGAAATGGGTTAAACAGATTTATGGCAATTAAAACTGTGTATATTTCAGCTTATTTGAATACCTGCATATTATCCAGTTATTATTGGTAATTGAGATTTAATGACCGTGTAATTAGGTTTTGCTGTTTAAATGTACTGACTTATTAGCTTTAAACGCATTGACTATGCCAATAACAGTAATTATATGCGTATTATTTTATTTCAGGATTTGGAACGAACCCATATTTTCCCTTGGGTAGTTTTAATACAAATGTATATATACAATAGCAAATACGGAATTAACTTTCGCATGGAGACCCTAAAATTTATCGTTACCCTCAAGTTACTTAATATACTTTATAAGAAATCATTGATTTTTTTATACAGCTGTTACGGTATGCTGTTTTTCCGTAGTTTTAGCTACGTTCTTTCAGTATTGCGATACAGATAAAAAAAACTGAACCACAAAGTCAGGGTAAAAATTATATAATAACACGCCCGTGGAAATTTGTCTTTAGTTATAAAATACACACGTTCTTAAGCTTTAACTGACATAATGTCTGCCAGTAAACATTTTATTTTTTTCCATAGTAGACACATTTAGGAGATTCGGTTAGCTTTGTCTGATCAAGCTCTATAACGCCTTTTGTCAATAATTATGGGAAGTATGAGGTAATTCTTAATTTTAGTTCTTAAACATTACGTTATATTAACCTCTCAGATTAGTTTTTACTGAAACTCGTTCGAAATCACAAGGTTAGAGATCCTGAAACCATGGTGCCAATGTAGGGAGTTGAGTGTTAGTTGATAGCAGGACCGGCGCAGGCGCGACGCGGCGAGAGTAGCTAGAGTAGGCCCTGAGTTGATAGCAGGACCGGCGCAGGCGCGACGCGGCGAGAGTAGCTAGAGTAGGCCCTGAGTTGATAGCAGGACCGGCGCAGGCGCGACGCGGCGAGAGTAGCTAGAGTAGGCCCTGAGTTGATAGCAGGACCGGCACAGGCGCGACGCGGCAAGAGTAGCTAGAGTAGGCCCAGAGTTGATAGCAGGACCGGCACAGGCGCGACGTGGCGAGAGTAGCTAGAGTAGGCCCTGAGTTGATAGCAGGACCGGCACAGGCGCGACGCGGCGAGAGTAGCTAGAGTAGGCCCTGAGTTGATAGCAGGACCAGCGCAGGCGCGACGCGGCGAGAGTAGCTAGAGTAGGCCCTGAGTTGATAGCAGGACTGGCGCAGGCGCGACGCGACGAGAGTAGCTAGAGTAGGCCCTGAGTTGATAGCAGGACCGGCGCAGGCGCGACGCGGTGATAGTAGCTAGAGTAGGCCCTGAGTTGATAGCAGGACCGGCGCAGGCGCGACGCGGCGAGAGTAGCTAGAGTAGGCCTTGAGTTGATAGCAGGACCGGCGCAGGCGCGACGCGGCGAGAGTAGCTAGAGTAGGCCCTGAGTTGATAGCAGGACCGGCGCAGGCGCGACGCGGCGAGAGTAGCTAGAGTAGGCCCTGAGTTGATAGCAGGACCGGCGCAGGCACGACGCGACGAGAGTAGCTAGAGTAGGCCCTGAGTTGATAGCAGGACCGGCGCAGGCGCGACGCGGCGAGAGTAGCTAGAGTAGGCCCTGAGTTGATAGCAGGACCGGCGCAGGCGCGACGTGGCGAGAGTAGCTAGGGTAGGCCCTGAGTTGATAGCAGGACCGGCGCAGGCGCGACTCGGCGAGAGTAGCTAGAGTAGGCCTGAGTTGATAGCAGGACCGGCGCAGGCGCGACGCGACGAGAGTAGCTAGAGTAGGCCCTGAGTTGATAGCACCTGCTTTATTGCATATTATGTTTTGATGTTTTGAGGAAAAATATTGGCTGATCTTTCCTAACAATATTATGTTTAACAATATTACTCAGATTCTGCTACATTGTAGTCCATCACTTTTTTTAATAATATAAATTTCACATACAGAATAAATTGGCTTCAATGTTGTTCAGGTTTATAACATACTTTAAAAATACCATTTGAATAATATAATTATAAAATACATTTATAGTATAATTGTGAGCTATATACAATAGTTTACAAACGTGAATATGAATTATTACATTTGTCTCTACATCAAAGAGTCAAAAATTAAATATTACTTTTTTTTAATTAGGTCGTTACCAGAAGAATAAATTAACTAATTCTTAAATTAGAGATCAATGCGCTTTCTTAACATATATTTCGTTCACGAGATAAGTTTTAAAAGACAAGAGATTTACACTTCAGGCAACCAAATTAAAAGTTAAACCTGTTAAAATATAACGGTTAATCCACACTAAACATACTACGATTCAGTTTCACCTAGGAACAAGAATCTTAACATTAGCATGATTAGTGGAAAATTTAAACATGCAGTAGAAACGAATTGAATTCAAAGGAATAAACTTAAAAGAAAAACAACAATAACTGCGCTTTGATATTACATTTTATAAGTAATTTTCAGTAATGTCTTGTGCGAAATTAATCTTTCATCCATATGTGGTTTAAAGGTGATTACTAATGTGTCAGGAAGAATTCATAAATGGCATTGGATTAATTAATGCACTTAAATTATTTGTAGATACCTTTGGACTTTTGTACAGGCCACTATACAACATGCACATAGAGTGAAAGTTTTTTGTCAAGTCCTCGAAATATTTAAGATATTATATTTTAATTTTTTTTTATACGACCAAGTTCAGTGATGCTTTTAAATTGTTTAGTTTTATTTCAAATAAATATCAATTAGCAACAACTTAATACAAAATATAATTAATAAATTATATGTAAAACGGGTTGCACGAATTTTACAAATGCGACATCGTAGGATTTATTAGTAAAGTGAACTATAAGCACTATGTAAAGTGAACTATAAGCATGACCTGCACGGTGAAAATTAAGCCCGGGACCACCATAGAAATTCCTAACGTGACCCCCTGAACACTTTTTGGGGGTCGTTCAAATCGATATATATATATTAAAGCAAGGAACGTGCCTACCAAATTTTAAGTAAATCGGGCCAAAAATGCAACCGCTAGATTGCACAACACACACACACACACACACACACACACACACACACACACACACACACACACACACACACACCCCTTCTTTGGGGATTTATCTTTAAAATTTCGAATTTTCGGGCCAAAAAAGGGTCAGAAAAGCCCCGGATGTAACATTATTTCATGTAAAAAGCTGGAAATTAATGAGGCAAAGTTTTAGCCATCTCTCGTCATTTTAGCATAATCATTTACCGAGTTATCGAAAATTAGTATCGACTAAACGCAGTACGTTGTCTTAAGGGGGTTTTACATTATAAAAGCCTATATTTCACTTGTTGGTGTACTTTTAACATCCCCAACAACCCCACGGCTACTTGAAAGCCTGACTGGACCTTCTCCTAACCTTATAATGTGCAAAATTGCATTCCACGCATTGCAGGTAAATGAAACCAGGGGAATCAGAACAGCCAAAAATCAATGTTTTCAGATTTCAATAAAATTGGAATAAATGCATGTTTTTACATTGGTTTTGAGTTTTAAAAGTTTTGTATGTATAAATTCACTTCCCTCACGTCAGCATGCTGCGTGCGAACTGGTTTCACTTATTGCGATGGAGTTCATCAATGCGAACCCATCAACTATGTTTAATGTAGAAATTAACATGCTAATCCATTCATTAATATGCTATGATACAAGGTCAAGCTCTGCACTGAGACCTTATCAATGATAACGAGACAGCCGACTGACAGGTGATTGTCTCGAAACTGGGTTAATCATGTTTGGTTTATATCTTTAGATTTTGGGAATGTGTGTTAAATTTGTGATAAATGTTAAATTTAGTTGATGGGTATGGTTAAATTTAACATTGTAAATTCCAGTATGTACGTCTTCATATTACAAACTTACGGGATGTAATAAAAGACGTCTTACAACACTTAAGATATATTTACACTTATACTGATTCACATACAGACGGTTAACATATATAAAAGATGGTACTAGGCTATCGATTTAGACCAGTCACACCAGTCATCATCAGGCCAATATACTAATAAAAAAGTTGTTTATTACAAACTGTAAGGATAAACGTGTAGTTTGAATTAATCAATATGCATTCTCTAATACACCATTATGAAATACCTTCAATTTAAAGGTAATTTTGTATCATTGAATTCTCTTATAGCTATTGAAGTTTGACGTTGTAGTTTGCCTCTAGGTAAAGACAATTAAAATGAAAGGGCTGTTCAGAGAGTAACCTCTGATTGCTTAATTACTGCACGGATTGTAGTGTAGGTAGGGCCCTGCCCTAACATTTCAGGATATCGTACAGCCGTGGCAGCAAAACAGTGTTACGCTTTGTAGACTTTTTTCTGCAGCTCATCAAAGTGTATACTGCAACCACATTTGTGACACTTGTCCAGAGCGTTCTGTTATCAGATATTTTACAATATTAGAAATTTGTTTGCAGGATGTACTTTAGATGAACAACAGGAAAAATATCCAGCGATTAAATGACCATCCCGCCCTCACTGCTGGCTTGAAGTGTATTTTTGAGCAAAACATTTGGGACTACCCATCTTAAACCAGCCTAATATATCTTTATTGTACCACAGTACATATTAATCTACTATTTCATTTAGATTTGATTATCTTCATAAATCCATGTCGTAATACCTTTTGTCAGGCATTAAAAAGTACATGTCACATGAATCTTTAATGCAATTTCTCATCAAAAACATTTTAAATTAAAATATAAAATTAAAGTTTAAATTACTATCACAATTAAATAAAAACTAAATACATTACATTTGTTTTGTTTAAAAATTAGGTTAAAATTGCAATATTAACAATATTGATTAAGGAATTTATGAAAAAAAAGGTATTTTCTCAACTGTCAGTTACTGTAACATCCAATTAGTTTTTCACCTGATGCTCACATTATTATAGGTTTTTAACTAGACTTCTTCAGACCATGTCTTACATATTTGTGCATGTGTGTAAAACATATGTTGTTGATTGGCAACATTATTATCACGACATAAGCATCTGTTTTATAATGTTAAAAATGATGAATTTTGCTATATAAGCCTAGATTATAATTTTCTTTACGATTTCACCTATTTAAATAAAGAAAACGCAGTTAAAGCGAAGATACAGCATACAGAATTTTGAGTCAGAAGGTACTAGATTACCTTTAATTTTGTAGATCGACAAGTTAAAACGATTTCATGTGTTCTGTACAAGTTTAAAATAACTATTTTCTATACGTATAACATTAAAAATAATGTTCTATCATAAAAATGAACTATAAACAACTTTAACACATAAGATATAGAATCCAGTAAGTATTGATTATAAAAGCTAAGTATAATAATTTGTGCATATTGTCAACCTTTCAACACATTAAATATTACTTAAAAAGCTTACGAAAAGGATTTCATTGCAATGAGTTACACAAGGAATTAACCACCGAACAACGATAACTGCTGTGAAACCTGGCTATAAGTCTGGCTGATGAATGGCCCAACATAAACGCTCGTAGGTGAGCAAAATAACTGCTGGACTAAACACAGTGGACTTTATAGTTGACGAGTTAAAAATATAAATTACAATTTGGGAAACGGATATAATTTTTTCGGGTTTGGGGAAATAATATGTTCAACAATGGTTTAAATAAGTAAGCTGTATACACATTTTTATATAACCGATTTACGTTACAGAAACTTAAAACTAGCTAGGGGAAAGTTATATTCCCGTTATGTTGGTACCTCAATCAATGTTTTGGTCTAGTACTCGGAACGTTAGTGAAGTAACATATTATTATTAAAAACGGTATTGTAACATTTAAAAACACATAAACCTAAATCCGGTCTCATAACCTTATTAATTTATACCTTTATTTATTTATTTTTTCAAGGTATTTATTCATTTCAAAAAAACGTATAGTAGTGTTTTGTTTAGCTAAAAACGGTCTGGATAGGATAGTTATGAAGCTTGTTATCGGTCGACGAACCAGTTTAATTAAACTAAGCACGACGCGTTTCCAAGATGGATATTGGATCTCAATAATTTAATTTGAAAATTCGCATTTGTCTGTGGCTCCATGCGTCTGTCCGTCCGCGGCTGTTTCTCGAGCTGTAATGGCTCCCAAGCTACGAAAAGATATTTTTAGGTGTAATCGAGGTCGCGGAAGATGCACGTGTCCTTTGTTTTTATTGAAAAGCAACCTTATTTGAGTTACGGTAGATTAAAGTTGTATGTTCTTAGGCCATTTTAGCATATATTAGCGGAGCCGGGAGTATTCAGCTGTGGATTTCTATTTCTACAAGCTTTGTTCATGAAACAGCTGATTATTTCCTGTGGTCACGATAGCAGCCGTCAATACTATTTAATTTGGAAAATGTAAAGTAATTAACAGGGGTTATATAAACTATTCAGGGGTTCTCATTCTAAACTAATGTTTAAGCATTTGTTAGTAATTTAATATTGTTCTATTAAAAATGCAGACGCGTAAAAGTAAAGCTCTTTTTATCTCTCTTATTTTTATGGTTTTCAAAACTGAAGCAGCCGTTTAGTGATTTTTTTAAGTGGTTGAAGTACGAAAGTAAAGGATAGTTTTAAGAGTGTAAGTCAGGTACACTACAAAAAATAAAAATATGGTAGCTATGTTTTTGAGAAAACAAAAATGCTTATAATTCAGAAGAAGCCACCTGTAACACAACGCCATTAAATTGTGATTTTTGTTTATTTTTATGAAAACCTCTGTAAACAGAATTTATAAAATTGTTATAAACAACACTTTTTCAGTTTTTATTTTTATTTGTTATTATTTTTTATTTTGTCTTCTAAAGTTCATAGTGAAGTTATTTTACTTTAAGGCCTATTAAGGTTTTACATTTTGTTTATGCACTGTATATAAAGGTTTCTGGTAAGACCAATACTAACACCCTAGTTACAATATGCGGAAATACAGTTGTTTGGAATGGTGAATCTTCAAATAGTTGCAATATAGACCAACAAAATATTGAGTTGAGCAAATAGATCAATAAATATTTACCTTACTAACCGAATTATTACTAAACCACCTCAGCAAACAAATTATAATATTTAAGGGTTTTGTAGTTAAATATAAAACGAATCAAAAATAAACGCATAAAAAATACATTCGTATTTATTTAGCTTATAAACAAATCATAAGTTAAAAACATGTAGTTACGTAAATTTAAATTCAGGTGATGTAGTAATGTTTTCTGTAATTCAAGAATCATTGGTATATTTGCAGATAATAACCGGTGTTACGGGTAATCGAAGTTTAATTACCATGTAATTAGGTTTCGCTGTTAGCGCATGATGGTTGATGAGCGTTAACTGATTTAAGTAGATTTGCCGTGTTGATTACACTGATAACATAATAATTGGGCCAAAAATAAGTCTTGGCAGGCTAAAACATGTTTCATGTATGCATTTTAATTTTGTACCAGAAGTGTTTTAACTGCAATATAATAAACGGTGATAATTTAGATAAATATTATAACAGTTTAGTTCAGATTAGATTAGATCAGTTTAGTTCTTATAACTTCTTGTATACAAATTTGTTATACATGGAATTCGGAACTTATCCTTTTTCGATCATAAAACCGACGTTTCGAGTTTATAATTACATATAGTTGGTAATAACTCTCACTTTGATATTTATTTATTTTAAAATATTTAAACATAACGCGTTAATATTTTGAACCAATCTGAAAAAATGAAGTTGAAGGAGGAATGATAGAAATAAATGATAGAATAGGAGGAATTGTAATAATCACACATATTTCAGCTATGGAACTGAAATATTTGTGAATATTACAATTCCTGATGAGAACTGGCGGATATGAGAAAAGTTTAACCAGACCAGACTGGGAGTTTTGACATTGTGTTGAGACTGTGGTTGGATGTATAGAGTTATTCAGTTAATATTGACGCTGATATAATCTGTATTATAACTTTAAGAATTGCATTTAAAGGTAGAAAAACGACTTATTTGTAATTCAACGTTTAAAATGACATTAAAACTCGCTTAAACATACAAATGATTGGTAAGGTAACGTAGGAAAATTAAATGTAACCAGGTTTAATGAAATATTAATGAAGTAAGTAAAAAAAATTCTATTGGTATTTATTTTTGTGTGTAGATAAATCGGCATTTTTACGATGCATTAGCGTTTTAGTACAACTTTATTGAGAATAAAATGTAAATAATAAACTAATTTTTTTAAGCAAGATCTTTTAAATTTGAAATTACATATAAATAACATTACCTTTTGTAAGTTTAAATTTAGTTTTTAAAGTAAGCTTTTTAAACTGATGGTTGAGGGGAAAGTTACACTCGCACTGTTTATTAACAGTTTATTTATATAAGCAACCACGAATATATAGTGTAATGTTTTAAAATGATCACGGTTTACTGACTGGCCACCCGTACAATAGCTATCTAGTTTTTAGTAGTTTAAAAAAACTCTTATTAAACATTCACTTTAATAATGTTTCCTTTCAAATAATAATGTTTATTTGTATACAAAATAGTCACGTTATATTTCTCTACAACGTTGTTTTAAGCATCTTCCTATATTACCAACTCCTAGCTAAGGTCACAGCCATATTTACATTGTGAAATATCACTGGATGTTCTCTTATCACAATATACAGGATGGGGCTATGTGTCAATGCTGCCTGCCGTGCTATGCGGTTAATCATGCTGTCTTATCTAATTGCATACATCCAGACCATGAATAACTCGTGATGAATTCACTAGAGTTGAGTTATAAAAGGTCTGTATCAAGTATCGTAGGTAGAGTTATAAAATATGAGATATATAATGTGCGTAATCATAATTTCTTTCTCTGAGTTTGACACAGACTTTTTGATGACTCATTTATATAGATGGCCCATCAATTTGTTTTTTAAGCTAAATCCCGTGCAGTCATATCAAAATTCTATATACCCTTATTTATATGTATGCATTGGGGACTAATGTACGTGCATAATTAAACAGATTTCACAGTAAAGGGGTGCCAAAAAGTTTATATATTCAAAATCTACTTCAGATAATATAGTTGTTTTACTTTAAAATGAATTTTAAGGTGGCTTCAATGCACCTGTATACTAAGTAAATATATTTGTATAGACCTAAGTAGATTTACCTACTAATATATATATATATATATTGTGGTATTTTATTCTGTTAACTCTGTAATTAAGTTTTAATTAACCATTGTTTGGTCTTTAATTTTCATATGATTCATAAGGTTCCCATAATTAGTTAATAGGTTATGTAAGTATTTTTTACTCTTAAAACAACGTAAGTGGGTTTAAAATCAACTAAATGAAAACTGTAACATACGCAGTTAAGTAAACTACGTGAGGTTTTGGATTCATACACCTTCCAAAAGACAGTCATTATGGTTTATCATCCGCTATTAAAATTCTCCTGTTCGTACATACATAGTAAGCTTTATGGCACGACAAGTTGAGCACCAGTTTCTTTACAAACAAATGAACACTTTTTAAGTACCTCATGGTTTTTGCATGAAGCATACTGTTTTTGTAGAAGTATTCAAACATGTTTGTTACTGTTAGTATGTGAGGAAACCCCCACCTCACCCCACAAAAACACACTGCCTCTTAAAATGTTTTATTTTCGTGCAAAATTAAATCATCGCTATATATTCAAGTAATTGTAATGATTGACGTCATGATGGTCGTAGTTTGATCTAAACATATATATTCATCACCGATTACTAAATTGCTAATTTGTAATGCCCTAACCATTGTCCTAGTATTATTACGTGTGTTGTCACCCTAGAATGCCAGTAATGGCCAGTCCGGCCGGCTGGATGCAGCAATGTTTCTGCATGCTATGTTTATTTAAACGAACTACACATTATTTGAAGTTTATATGTTACGAACTATTTAAACGATTGGCTATGACCGTTTCTGCAAGCTCATATTCACTTAGACTAATATTACAATTACAGGTACAAGGCATATACAAGTGTTATTTTGGCATTTCTTTGTAGAAGTCAGAGCGGATTTGCAATTAGAAGTTACAATTAATTTAAACATTGAAATTAACATTTCAATTTATTTTTAAATAGATAATACTTATATATAAAAGTATCACAATTGTCTCACAACTTTATATTATAACATAAATTACTATATAAATACGTATTGCTTTAGTTATGTTTTTTGTTTTATCTATCAGGCTATAGGCATACAATAAACTTTGAATTATCCGGACCCAAATCATTCGGATCCCGGAATAACCGGACAAGGTTGCCCGTAACAGAACATGTAAATTACAGTAATATCACAATTGTTCTCTCGTGCTAGCGCCTTCTAGTCTCAGACGCATCCGTAACACACTAATGTACCAACGAGGTTAATGATATCTAGAGGTCTCGTCTCTTGTCAAAATTACAGCCTAAATGGGCGGCCACCATTTGCTCATCTGCCAACTCTGCTAACATGGCAACAAACACCAAATCATCTCTTCTTCACGAGTTTAGCGCCTTCTAGTCTCAGACGCATCCGTAACACAATAATGTACCAACGAGGTTAATGATATCTAGAGGTCTCGTCTCTTGTCAAAAGTACAGCCTAAATGGGCGGCCACCATTTGCTCATCTGCCAACTCTGCTAACATGGCAACAAACACCAAATCATCTCTTCTTCACGAGTTTAGCGCCTTCTAGTCTCAGACGCATCCGTAACACAATAATGTACCAACGAGGTTAATGATATCTAGAGGTCTCGTCTCTTGCCAAAAGTACAGCCTAAATGGGTGGCCACCATTTGCTCATCTGCCAACTCTGCTAAAATGGCAACAAACATCAAATCCTCTCTTCTTCACGAGTTTAGCGCCTTCTAGTCTCAGACGCAACCGTAACACACTAATGTATCAACGAGGTTAATGATATCTAGAGGTCTCGTCTCTTGTCAAAAGTACAGCCTCAATGGGTGGCCACCATTTGCTCATCTGCCTACTCTGCTAAAATGGCAACAAACATCATATCATCTCTTCTTCACGAGTTTAGCGCCTTCTAGTCTCAGACGCAACCGTAACACACTAATGTACCAACGAGGTTAATGATATCTAGAGGTCTCGTCTCTTGTCAAAAGTACAGCCTAAATGGGTGGCCACCATTTGCTCATCTGCCTACTCTGCTAACATGACAACAAACATCATATCATCTCTTCTTCACGAGTTTAGCGCCTTCTAGTCTCAGACGCAACCGTAATACACTAATGTACCAACGAGGTTAATGATATCTAGAGGTCTCGTCTCTTGTCAAAAGTACAGCCTAAATGGGTGGCCACCATTTGCTCATCTGCCTACTCTGCTAACATGACAACAAACATCATATCATCTCTTCTTCACGAGTTTAGCGCCTTCTAGTCTCAGACGCAACCGTAATACACTAATGTACCAACGAGGTTAATGATATCTAGAGGTCTCGTCTCTTGTCAAAAGTACAGCCTAAATGGGTGGCCACCATTTGCTCATCTGCCTACTCTGCTAACATGACAACAAACATCATATCATCTCTTCTTCACGAGTTTAGCGCCTTCTAGTCTCAGACGCAACCGTAATACACTAATGTACCAACGAGGTTAATGATATCTAGAGGTCTCGTCTCTTGTCAAAAGTACAGCATAAATGGGTGGCCACCATTTGCTCATCTGCCTACTCTGCTAACATGACAACAAACATCATATCATCTCTTCTTCACGAGTTTAGCGCCTTCTAGTCTCAGACGCAACCGTAATACACTAATGTACCAACGAGGTTAATGATATCTAGAGGTCTCGTCTCTTGTCAAAAGTACAGCCTAAATGGGCGGCCAACATTAGCTCATCTGCCTACTCTGCTAACATGGCAACAAACATTAAAACATCTCTTCTTCACGAGTTATATGACAGTCAGCTGACAAACATTTAACTTGAGAAGAAATAATTGAATTGGTTACCTGAAGAAAATGGTGGTGGACCATGTAGGCTTCACCTTTTTACCCCACACGAGGTCTCTATATATATTTAACCTCGTTTATTGACCGTTCAATACTAACCACATCTTGTGAGGTTATGATGCGTTTGTAGTTGTGTGTTACTCCAATCCAACAAACAATGTTTTTATTTTGTTTTTCAGTCTTTCCACGCAATTTTCTCCATCAATATTGCAGGTGTTAGTGTCCCTATCACTATTTATACAATGTTACAATAGCTTCAGATTATCCCGAACAATATGCCGCCACATTAGTCCGGACAATCCAAAGTTTACTGTATTTCATAGGCAATTTTAAACTTTATTTAAGAAAAGTTGGTAGAAATAATATAAATATCATTGCTACTCTCCATATAAAGAAACAGTTAAATAACCATTGTTTTTTTATAGTTTTCCTAATATTTATGATATTTAACATTCACATTCGTATTGAAATTTTATGCCCTTTCATTATTAAAATAAAAATAATATGTTCAAATTATTCTTATTCTATTAATTATTATAAAATCAAATTCCAGAGCATTACAATTCAAAATACGCAATAAGAAATAATTTTGTGAGATTTAATAGTTGCATTTAACTTTTTTTCATTATTCCTACGTAATTCTATTAAGCCATTGACTATATAGGTCATTCAGCATAAAAAAATGTAAACTTTTTTATATCTTTTTGTATATGGATTATTGTCTTTTACATCGACTATTGTGTAACAATGATATTTTACTTAAATTTTGATTAGAACAATCTTTTTTTATACGTTGTTGACCATGGCTACTTTAATTCCCAGCTTTTTAAACTATAGTGAAATATAAATTAACTGTTTAAAATAGGTAATGCTAATTAAAACGTTGATTAAAACGACGTTACACTACAAATTCCAATGAGTTGAATATTGAAAGCATATGTTAACATGAATTCTCGATCGCACCGTAATTAACAACCTATAGAAAGAGATAGAAACATTTATCTTCTTTCCAAACAAACTATTTATCTACTGAGGTGCAATAAAACATTTACTGTTTTACTGTTAAAATGTGAATCATATTTGATAACTGAAACTTTAACGCATTGAGTAAATCATTTTGAACACTATTTTTTATGAAAATGAACTCGAATCTAAAGACAATTAGTTTACTGAATACAAAACTATACATAAGTATATATTGGAGTAATATACCGCTTACCTACGAATTCAAACAGGAAATTAAGCTTACTTGTTTAAAAATATATCAATATGCTCGGATTTCTAACCTAAAAACATAAACTAAACATTAGTTTTAATTTGGTAGCTTGAATAAAAGCAAATTGTAATTCCACGTTGTTCTTGCGATTTTTTATTACCAAGAGGCTCAGGCAACACCTCATTTTCACTCTTGACGTAAACATATTTCTGTATATTATAACGGAAACCTACACAATGCTCTTACACATTTTACACATCTTCACAATGCGGTGGCTATGTTTTGATTTCAAAAACTTAAAAACAACTTTTGATTTTATAGATTATCTACACACACAAATTTAAAATTAAATAATATTATAATGAATTTGCATGTAATTATCACTCGGTGAGTGGCCGTCCACCTTAAACTCTACTTTCAAGTCCGTCAAAATGTGACGTCACATTGTGTTAAAAAGAGTTATATATGCTTGCAAAGTGAACTTTAATTTCATTACTACCCTTGTCTTTATGGATGACCATTCAGTTTCTTATTTTACTCAATTTATCACGATGAACATAATTACTCAAACAATTCAAGACCAACGCTTTATTGGAGGACGCAATTATTGGACCGCTTAAAATGAATTATGCTGTAAAACTGTGGGCCACGACTTGGTACCCTGTAATAAATATTTGTTGATGTATATTTTTTTTATTCAAAACACAAGACCACAAATTAATCAAGTTAGGATTTTTGTTATACTGATTTACACAATTATTTATATTCAAGGTGCAATTTTAGGGTAAAAACACTATTATAAGATTATGTGGGGTAGTGCGTAAGTTAAAGAACTCCTTGAGTAAATAATTTACCTTAATTAATATTGCTTGGTTTGGTATACAGTTGTACGTGTTCTGTTAGTGTTATCAGGGGACAAAGCAATTATACTAATGCCTTATTGTTGTCTCTGTCGATTGTCATACATGATTATTTGGGATGACCAAACCTAATGTCACTAATTAGGTATATTTATTTGAGTAAAAGAAATGGGCAAAAAACACGTACAATTGAAGGGCTTAAGGAATATAATGTACCAACAATTTGTAAATTTATTTGTAATCCTTTGTGTTATAACAAACTAGCTACTATGGTACTCGCTTTGCAACGAGGTGAAAATCCAGAGTTGAAAAATTGTAAACAAAATCATGACAGTTTTTAGTTAGATATACTCCTTATAACAGATGTTCGTTTAAATTAATTGAATTTGTAAAAGACACACGTGACAAAAACCAAATAAAACTCTCCTCCATATGAATAACATGGTAAGTTGGAAGTCCCGTGGGGCAAAGCCCTGAGAACATTTCTAAACGGCAATAAGCCTGTGATACTCCTCGGTACATAGACTACATTTGTGCAACATTTTATCAGAATTGGTCCAGTGGTTTTGGCATGATGGAACAATAGACAGACAGACAGACACCACCTCATTTTTATAATAGTAGTGATGAATAAATAAATATTGACTTTTTTAACTTCCACTAAAGCAAATAAATTTAAGGGGTTCAAAAAATAAATCCCTAACATTTTCTTCCAACTTTGATCTTCACGTATGAATTGGCAAATGTTGGTACGTATGTACTGGCAAGGTGAATCAAAAAGCTATAGGATTCATTGAATTGTCTGTGTGTTTCATATCATCAGAAAGTATTCCCAATAATGTGCGAGTTGTTCACAAAAGAGTATATTTTCGAACTACGTGCAAGTTAAAGAAGAACGTGAAGATTGGAGAGAGACAACTTTTCTAATCATTTAGAAGTTTGTTCTTTCTATTTCTTCACAAATTATTTTCTGGATTACCTAAAATCTTTATTATATGTATTTCTTCAATTTAAGCTAAATCCTTCACTTTTTATTATTCTGTGTTAAATGAACAATATATAGTAAGCTCTCACAAAAAAACTTGCACTTGTTCTAGGTACGTACAATAAAATAAACGTAATAATATAAAGCCATTGATTTTAAAATTAATTATACACTAAAGAATACTAAAGTAACACCCAACTTTAGCTTTCTACCAGAGTTAGCTACTACTACAGTTAACATGCAGCCTGAACAGTCAAAGTCTTGATTTATTTATGATCTACTTGTTTATTGTGATTTCCATTAGTATAGATATGCTGAAGTTATTTTGAGATTAAGTAAGATAAATAAGTTCAATTGTTTATGCCTTTTAGTTGGACGAACAATGAGCTTATTTCTAGGGAACTGAGGCTAGGTTAAAGTGGGTTTTAGGTCGTAAATGACTAAGAGAGTGAGTGAGTGTGTAACTCAACAGTGTCAATCATTGCTGCACTAATGTTGAACTAATTCTATAATCGATTACACGTATGTTCCCCAGCACAATGAAAATGAAATATTTGGATATGATTAAAATAGGTTCAGTATTTGGTATTTGTAAACCCAAATATTTTATTAACAAATTGAATCGCAACATGGGGTATAGCCTACTGAGTTGATTTCCTGATATTATAGGGGAGAGTTGCTTATATTGTACCACGTAACATATTTCGATTTTTAGTTTGAATAATATACGCTATTTTTGAGTGAAATATGTATTAGGATAAAGAACATATATTTGCACACACGTAATATTTTTTATAATTTGATATCATTGCTGGTAGTGCTAAACAATTTGTTTTTCTGGATGGTTGCAAGTGGTACGATTTAGGAAACTAGTTGCCTTTATTGTACCATGGGTCTCCTTAATTGTACCTATAGTCAAATATATAGAGCGATCAGTATAAGGTCAAATAAACGTGACCATGAATACCATTAAGGATGTTTTATTGAATACAATTTATTTTTCCAATAGCAGAAATTATAAAGTTTAAACATACATAATATTTTTATTTACATTCAACGCAAATAAAATTTTTGATTCCTTGTTGGACACCAGCACAAAGTTCGTGGCTCCATGAAAGGCATTTTGTGCATTGGATCATGTCTTCAACTCTGTTTTCCTCGCAAATCGAGCAGAACCACTCTTCATCACACATCTCTATAACAACGTCAGCTTGGTTTGAGCTTGACGCCGCATTTAGGAGAATAGGCTCGGTAGGATTTTCACATTTCTGTTTTGTTAAGTTTTTCTTGACAGCTTCTTTGTTCTTTTTGAGGCTAGTTTTACCTTCTAGTTTTATTTTTGGCACACTTACACATTTCTTGGACGACTTCGGTGTAACTTTACCCAATTTCATTTTCAATTCTTTTACCTGTTCCTGCGCTAATTTTAGCTGTTTAGCTAATTCCAGCTCATTTTTGTAGGGACTTGCCGTCAAAACCACTGCCTTTTGTGCTGTACCCTTCTTGGATTTTGGATGTGGCTTTGGTATCGGCGAAATTGAATCAATCGATATGTCAAGTTTTGGACTTGCTCCAGGGGCTTTTTTAGTAGTGGGTGTGTTATTGGTAGCTAGACTCTCCTGAGTACATGGTATTTCAGGCGAGATTATTTCGTGATCTACATTTGCTTCTGTTGTCAGTGGTTCCTCATTTGTCTCATTAGGCTTTTCGTTTTCAACATTTTCACGAGTTTCACTGGCTTCATGCTCATTTAAATTATCTGCTGCACTAAAGTCATGATCTTTAAAGACCATGCGGTCAACAGGCCACACTCCACTCGTTCGGAAACCGTTGACTGCATTTTCAATACTTGCTGCTCTGCAATAGGCTTCAGCAATCAAACCAGCTACTTGTAGCTGTGTGACACATAATCCGGGGTTAGAACGAAGCCACTTTTCAACTGATTGAGCATAGTAGCCTTTGAAGGGTTTAAAAAATGATCTATCTAAGGGTTGCATGCGGTGTGTCGTATGCCCAGGCAATTGTAGCATTACTATACCGTGCTCTCTGGCAAGTAAAAGTGCGTCGAGATTCTTGGAATGTGTTGTATGACCATCCAGTACCAGAAGAACTTTTTTCTCTATTGAAGGGTTTACCGAATCAATAAAGTGCTGGAGCCATTTTACAAAAAGGTCACTTGTCATATAGCCTGATTCTGATATCTCAACAACACTACCTGGGGGAGCGCCAACCCTCAAATCATTGTTCATTCGCATGCGCTTGAATATAAGCATGGGAGGAACGTAAATTCCAGAGGCACTAGCGCAGCAAACAACTGAGGTGTTGACTCCACGTTCTCCACTAGACACTGTCCCAACTTGTCGTTTACCTTTTTGTGCGAGAACTTTTTGGCATTTGTTTTGCACAGTGCTGACACCTGTTTCGTCAACGTTAAATATGCGAGTTGCATCTATCTTATTCTCATCAACAACTTTTTCTAGAATGTCAAAAAATCCGTAAACATTATTTCTGTTAAATCCTTTTGCACGCATCATAGATGTTGCTTGAGGTTCTCTCAGTGAGATTATGTCCTTATGGCGAGCTTTGAAGGCATAAAACCACTTCTTTCCTGCCATTTGGGTTTGTCTGTTAAAATTATGTGGTATTTGATTCCTCTCGACGATTTGAAATGCGAGCCGTCTAACATCATTGATCGTGAGGCCAAACATCAACGTCTCCAGTTTCAAAATGTGATCAACTAGCTCCTTCTCCACCTCTGGTGGTAACACACTGCCTCGACCAAAAGCCTTCGTTTCTTCATTTGCCTTGACATTAGTCCCCTTAAGGTGGCGGAGTAAAGTGGGCTTCGGGATACCATACTGCCTGCAGCATTCATTTAATCCCATATCCCCATTACGGAAGGCTTGAAGAGCACGGCTCATGTCTTCCTCATTCCAAGTCCCATATTTCCCTTTAGGCATCTAAAACACACAATAACAGTGTGTGTTAGTTGTTTATTTATTTATTTGTTTAAATAGCCTAAGTACAGTGCGTACAGGTTAATATACCCAATGGTAACCAAAATTGTACCGGTACAATATAGGCAACTCGGTGTGGTACAATATGGGCAACTTGCACTTCACGTAAATAAACTACGATTCCTAACCTAAAAATGGCCCGGCGAAGGAAAACAGCCTAGTTTTATATACCTAAATAGATGCTTTTCTTAGGTTTAGGTATTAAAATGGTTTGCACATACCTTTAAAGATGCCGTAGCCTTACGTATGAAACTGGAAAACTACACTGAAAAGCGTTGAAACACAAAAACTTTGATAAAACAAAAACGAAGTGCGTGAACGTTTTCAAACTTCAGCACACCAATCTAGGCAGTGTCTAGTTCCACCAAACGGCGTAAGAGCGCTCTGAATTCCCTGTAAAGCATAAAAACAGCGGTGGTACAATATTGGCGCCGGTACAATTTCGGCTACTCTCCCCTACTAAAGTAAGAGCTGTTTGAAAGGAAAGATCTAAAAAACAAATTATACAAAGTTTTTGCTTGATCTAAAAAAAAAAACGAGACGAGGTAAGTTAAATAGATTGAGACGTAATCACTACTTCAGGCAATGCAATATGAAAAAGTATTATGAGGGGATTTAAAGAATCACAAGCATCAGAAGAAATATTGCTCTAGTTAAGGAAATGTTGCTGTAGGTCCTAACCGTGTTTATAAATACAGTATAACCATTGAGAAACACAGTGAAAGTCTAAGAAAAAAACCTAGATAATCGAGGGGATGCAGTAACAAATGTGAAATGTATATGTTTATTTATTTTTAGACGGGAGGAATGAGCGTACACATGTAATCAACAGGATAAAAGGGTCTTAGTGATGCTGAAAATCTATTATATGTGTAGTCCTTCAACGAAAATGCATAAACGCGTACATAATAATAGTAATAATAACAATAATAATAATAATAATAACAATAGTAATGGATATTACTCAATTAATTTCCCACCAATAAACTTTTTCCAATTAACTCTTACATTAGGACGACTATTAGACTCATTGTTACGCACAGGCTATTAAGCCTATGTAAGGATTATTATTTCCTAGCATACATTATGTTGGTATTCAATTAATTTGTATTAGTAACCAACTTTTTTATACTATTATGTAAATAATTGTTAACAACTGAAATACTATTGGATGTAAAGACACTTTTGATTTGATTTTATATTATTTATCATGTAAGGATCATTCATAAAGAGTATCAAGGATTAAATTGCAAAATGAGTGTACACAAGTCTCGGATAAATTATGCAACTGTATTGTTTATTAAAAACAATTAACGACAACCGTAATTGGCAATTAGAGAAACAAGCAAATAATCTGTGCGATACAATGATTTGGAACAGCTTAATAATACAATAATGATGTTTGAGTAGCATATTTGTCTCAGTAAATAATGGAATAATTTCATATCGACACAATGTTAGTACTGTAACAACCATTATTCAGAGCTGTTTACAAAAGGGCTTTGTGCAAAACACCAATGACAGAATACCCGTTACCCGTTAACTGCAACCGTATAACCATTTTTTTTATATAATATAGTTTTTTACAATCGTAATAAAGCCAATACGAGAGTTAGAGTTTACATTTTGATAAAATATAAGAGCTCTCTGATTTTTATTTTTATAATACAACCTTCAAGGTAAAAATTTATTAAGTTTGTTTCACTCAGAATGGTAAAATTATGATAAAGGTCATATCTACAAGTATGGCTTTGAATAATCTATGCAAGTGTATCCAGTAGCTCGAATTTGAGCAAAATGTACCCTTTTGGAATGAACTAGGTCTTGTGCGGTTATAATAGTTCATATTGCGGTGAATTTCCAGAAGATATCTTTAAATAGTTGATCTTGCTTCGTTACTATTTTTTGTTAGTATCAAAAGCTGTAAATGTTTGGTTACATTTATCAATTCTACCATAAGATTACCATTGAAGTTTTGAACGCCCAGGGCGTGGAGCCCTAAAGGTGAATGATTATCAAACGCTAAAAGGCACGTATATACGGTAAAGGCTATCAAAATAAACCATAAACTCTGAATGAAGTCATAATAGTATCGACGATAGTCTCGTCACAGCAGTTGGCTCTTTCTTTTTGTAAATATAGTAATCAATTGAACGGAAAAACAAAGTTTATTGATAAAATTATGGAACTTTTAATACGATTTATTATTGGAAAATTTGTTTTAATAGTCAATAATCGTCATTGCCTACAACAGCATTATATATACTCCCGATTTTTATATTTATCGATAATAACAGTATTTAAAGCATAAATAAAATGTTAAACATATTTTTACCACCAGATGTTTTAAGTGACTTGTCTTAACTAACTTGATTTAGTTAACATAAATTAAACATTACGTCTATCTTAAAGTGCGTTTGAAGACAGTAAATTTTTTTATGTTAATTTTGTCTGATTGCTATGCCTGATGAAATAAAATTTACATAGATTACCTAGGACTCTTAATAGCTAGTCTGTTTACCATCCAAAGTTTCGAAAAAGGTTTAGGATCAATCTTTTTATTTTCACTCTGCCACCCATTAAACATGTAGATTATTATTAATGTTCTCGTAACTATATAATGGGTAATAACTAGCCATTGGGTGAACTAAGATAATAAACTTAACTAAAACAATTGCCCTTTATTACATGTTGTTAGGAAATGAGATGATGATTTAGCAAAATATGAATACGTTATTCCAGCTTATAAAGATACAAAAGAAGCAAAAATAACTTTAGTAAATTTAATTGCCTTTTACAAAATATTGTTACCGTACAATATATATTCACAAAATATGAAATTATTTATGGAAAAATTAGAATATCTAATACTTACCAAGTAAAAATGTTTGTGCTCACTGACCTGAAACATAAAAATATGTAGGTTAGACAGTACGTAAACATAAATGTACAATTGTATACAGATATGAAATTGGTTGGATATATTTAGTTTCATTTCGAAAACAGAACATACAGACTAAGAGTGGAAAGGTTTTTAATTTTAAACGGCCAATAGAGTTTTAACGAGTTCTAATGCAGCACGCTGACGTGAGGGAAGTGAATTTCCACATAAAAAACTTTTAAAGCTCAAAACCAGTGTAAAAACATACATTTATTCCAATTTTATTGAAATATGAAAACATTGATTTTTTGCCCGTTCTGATACTCCTGGTTTCATTTACCTGCAATGCTAGGAATACAATTTTGCGCATTATAAGGTTAGGAGAAGGTCCAGTCAGGCTTGAAAGTAGGCACGAGGTTGTTGGGGATGATGCAAATACACCAACAAATGAATAACATGCTTTTCTAATGTAAAAACCCCACGAGAAAACGTACTGTGTTTAGCCTATATACATTTTCTTTAATAACTCGGTCAATATTTATACTAGAATGACGAGAGAGTGCTTAGCACTTTTGCTTCACTAATTCCCATCTTAATAAATACATTAATTTTACGTCCGGGGCTTTTAATACCCTTTTTGGGCCCAAAAAATCTAAATTTGAAAGGTTATTCCCAAAAAAAGCGGTTTCGAGTTTTCCGATTGTTCTGCCCAACGAACTTGTCCAACTGAGTATAGAAAGGAACGTCCCCACCAAATTTTAAGTAAATCGGACAAAAAATGTGACCACTAGAGTGCATAGACACACACACACACACACACACACACACACACACACACACACACACACACACAACCACATATATATATATATATATATATATATATATATATATATAATTTTGAACGACTCCCCAAAACGTGTTCAGGGGGTCACGTTAGGAACTTCTATGGTGGTCCCGGGCTTAACTTGCACCGTGCGGGTCATGATAATAGTTCACTTTCCATTGGAAATTCATTAATAATAAGCAACAGCAAAATATATCTAAAGTCACCTGAACAGACAAGTAAATATAGTTAAAGTTATCGCAGAGATTACTGACGGAAATATCTTAGTGGAGTAACTACAAAGCCGTACAGTAAATCCAACCGTAGCTCACATAGTTGTGGACGTCAGTCATAAATAAGAGGTAATGAATGAGGTTGGACGATAACTGTATTGCTTTTTCACAAACATGTACGTCTATTGCTGGAAAAATAAACACTAAACCCATCTTAATTGGCACCCAGAATGAAGGTTTCCATAATAGAGTAAAACCTGTATTCACATTTCATACTTGTACTTATATTATTTTCAAAACTGTATTCACGTATTTCTATATTCGTCACCAAGGCCAATACAACTATGGAGGTTGACGTTATTAAGTCTGTTAAAAGAAAATAATTGTTAACAGACTATAGATATTAATAGATATTAATAATACTGGAATGTTGTTTTAGTTATTAATTATGGGATTTCTCGTATCTGTATATTTTTTAAACACTGCATGTATTAGTTATACAACAAATACAATCCATCGTCATGGTATTTTTATTAATGATCGCCTTCATAAACTATTAGAATGTTCGAATTGGAATTGGAATAACATTTTTAGCATGTTTATAAATTTGTTAAGGTATACATTTCTTTTTTATTGAAAAAAATGCTAGTGCATCAATATTCATATCGATAAACTACAACGTTAATGACTATTGTACTTCTCAGTTACAAAGTCACTGCAATCGTTCACCTCTTATTGGTTTTTGTTATTGTTTTTTAGGAATTTTCCCTGTAGGGAAGAAGCTATTTATTATTGCTATATTTTTTAAGTGGTACTTGAAAGTGGCAAATAAAAAGGAATTCAACACAACTTAGTACGACTCAGTTTACTGATATGGTTATTTCGTATGTTCTTCAACTGTTACTGTGAAAAAGTTGTCACTTTTAGCGAATTTCCCCTATAGTGAAGAAGCTATTACCGGAGGTCTCATGGTAAGACTTAAGCCCGAGACTATGATAATTTTTTGTTTTGAGGTCCCCAGATACCAAAATCACTATTCATTCAAATTTATATATATGTGTGTATATATGGTGGTTTTAAATTTTCCAAAAATCAGTGTTTTTTCATTTTTCACCCTAAAATAAAAAAAAAAATAATTTTGTTTTTGACCTTGTTATAGAACTTAAAAAAATAATATAGTATTTTGAATTATTAACCAAGGTTAAGTGGTTGCGTAGAAATTCCAAAAAACTTACTCATAAAATCTCTCATGTTAAATTTATGGGAAAAACCTTTTTGGCTTTTCCTCAGTTCATTTTAATGTAAACTTCCCTTTTGCTTTTACCGATAAGTTCAGCTCCACAAAAAAAATGATTTTGGTGTTTAATTTGTGATTCTACACCCAACCGTTGCAGAGATATTCAAAGTGGTAAACTCAGTACGTTGTCCAATGTTATCCTTATGGAGAATAAATACAATTTTATATCACGATTATTTATGAATGTATATTGATGAAACTTGGTATGTGGATTCACTTTGTACTGGTATATTGATATTTGCACAACAAATTGATTTTTTTATGATAATTCCCGTAGCAGCAAACCTGCGGACTCAGCCCTCATGTTATTTTTATGGAGAATAAGCAAAATGTAATGACTCCGTTAGTTATGAACATAAATTAATAAAACTTTTTATGTGGCTTCACCTTGTTGAGTTATATTGATAGTTGCATAAAAACCCATTATTTTTCTCCTTGTTGCAGCAAACCTGCTTACTCAGCCCCAATGTTATTCTTATGGAGAATAATTAAAAAGTTATATACCGCTTATTTATGATTTAATATTGATGAAACTTGGTATGTGGCTTCGCCTAGTTAAATTCTATTTATTTTTGCATTTGTTTTCCTTGCTTCAGCAAACCTACTTACTCATCACCAATGTTATTCTTATGGAGAAAAATTAAAATTGTATATATCGCTTATATGTGAATATATTTTTATTTGGTATGCGGCTTTATGTTGTATTAAGACATCTATTATGCATTGGAAATTCGCTGAGTACGCAGGTTTGCTGCGACGGGGGTGTTATTTTACTTACAACAGCAATGCAATTTATTGCATAAAAGAATGTGAGGGAACAAATATTCATGCAATGTACAAATATTTGTTAAAAGTAGCAGCAATGTATGTAAATATTTTATCTTGGATTACCAAATTATTGGATGAATTAATCGTCCAATTAAAAGGTAACAGGTGGTGGTAAAATTCAGTGTGTTAATTCAAAATGTTTCCATCTGGCTGCATTGCCACTATTGAGTGAAAAACGAATATTTCCCGAGGTTATCGGGATGGGAGTTTTTAAGGAGGAATGTTATTAAATATATTTATAACAATTCTTCTAAAAACTAGATTATGTTGTATGGCATTGATTTTGGGGACACTACTTTATTACGAATCTATGTTCAATCACTTTAGATATATTATCAAATAAAAACACATTTCTAATAATACTTTTTAACAGATTATCGCTTTGGCTATTAAAGTTTATAGAATATAGAAATTTAATTTAACACATTTTTTCTGTATTACCTATACTCTGTAAAAATACTAAATTAAAATAATTGAAAAGGTATTTTCTCAAATATTTTTGGATTAAAATCATGAAAAAATAAAACAACTGCACTTAACCAAATTTATTTTTTGATTTATATGGACTTTACCTATCGCTTCTAGTGTTTAAAACTACACTACGTTTCGGGAGGTAAGGAAACCATTGCACCTGTGTGTGTGGTATTTGGTTTTGTATAACTTAATTCACTGATTAGAAACGGTGATGAAATAACATAATCTGACCATCAAATATATCTTTTAATTCTTCAAAATTATTAATATATCTTTTTTATTATTATAAATATGTTTCCATAGCAAAAATGTGAATATACATTTTAGTTGTCACTTATGTAATCACTTTTTCCAAAGTTTCTTGTGTTGGATACATGTTTCTCTCTACAGCCACACGTTATTCTCAAGAGACTGAGATTTTCCAATTACGACCGTGAAATAATCCCATTTTTATTATTTATAATATTATTAGTAAGGCCAGCTTATGAAAGCAATTTGTTATTAGGAAAAAAAAACAAATTATTGTGTAACAAATTTTTCAGCTATAAGTTATTAAATGATTACATTGAATGATGTAGGCCGAGAAAAAAAAAACACTTATAAGGAAAATAATGGATAAATGAAAGTTGTCCAAATAAATAGAGAAATAAAAGTTTTTAAAATCGTTACTAAAGATATACACTGTACACTTAACAAATATATTACTATTTCAACAGAAAAATATTCAAGTTAATATTTTAAGAGTGTTTGAAAACTAATAAAAAGTAGATAGCTGTTGTTCGGAGGTGGCTTGACGGTCATCTAATAAATATGATAATGAGGGGAAGGCTACCCCCACCACAACCCTGCAATACCTTTGCCATAGGAAAAAGGTATTTTAGGGTGGATAAAGGTGAAGTATTTGTTTTATAGTATAATATTAATTAATTTATATATTTTAAAATACAATTATTCAGAATCTAATATATAATATAAGCGTCAATATTAACTATGTAAGTCAACGTATTCATCCAGTCTCAACACGATGTCAAAACTCGCGGTCTGGTCTGGTTAAACTTTTCTCATATCCGCCAGTTCTCATCAGGAATTGTAATATTCACAAATATTTCACTTTTACTTGCAGTCTGTTATTTCTCTCTTTCACCTTAAACTATTCCTTCTTATTATTTCAACTTGTTTACAAATATTAATGCAGGTGTTTAAAATCCTTTTGAACGTTCTCATTAGAAATTACAATTTTTGTATAACAATTAGCGTTGGATTATAATCTCAAAAATGTTATAATTTGGAATCTTCGTTTTTTTTGTTAGAAGTATTATAGCTTGAATTTGTATTCTATTACCCTACATTTATTTTATTCATTAGCCATTCCATCCGCGTATTAAGATTTTAGCTCTTGTAAATATGGAGATTTAATAGGAAAAACAATGGTGATATAGGTGCTACAGTAACTTCATCATTTTTAGTTATATTATGAGAGCGTTTAATAAATATAATTAATAAAAAACCTGCATAAATAAACAATTTTAAATAACGGACCTAAGAATAAACATGACTGTTAGTTCAAATAACGTAAAATGTTAATAAACAATGTTTTATGACTTTCTAAAATGTTGAATTATAGATGATAATACCAAATTTGCCAGCGTATTTCAAGTTTCCTGTTTCCACAAGAGTTAACGGCGGTGAAAGCCCCAACGGGAGGCGGTTGTTTGCTCGGCGGCGCACCACTTGACAATAAACCGCTCGTACAACACTAATTAACGGTTGGACTCAGATTATATTGTTTTTACTGCAACATAGCTTTAACCATTAGTGAAGTATAACAATACACGAATCATGACCGCCTTATAGGCTAATGGCGTGGAACCCTGGCAGGAGAAATTAAATTTTGTTTAGCTTAATACGACGTAGTATAGACTGGGAACATTCTCGAGGAGCCGTTTTCGAAATCATCTGGTCCCACAAACTACAAACGCACCTCTACTTTATTAGGAGAAATTGGGGATGCTCAGTACATATTGTGTAAAAAAATGTTCTAAGTAATAAAATTATAATTTTATATTAAAAATCATTCTAGTGTTTAAGTGTCTAAGCTTAATACGACGTAGTATAGACTGGGAACATTCTCGAGGAGCCGTTTTCGAAATCATCTGGTCCCACAAACTACAAACGCACCTCTACTTTATTAGGAGAAATTGGGGATGCTCAGTACATATTGTGTAAAAAAATGTTCTAAGTAATAAAATTATAATTTTATATTAAAAATCAAAGCTCGTTAAAACTTTTTTTTGTAATTTAAGAATATAAACGTTTAATTAATATATTTAATTGCTGCACATTACTTTTAAGCGTTCAACTCTTTAACGAATGGTTATAGTCTGTTTTATTTTATTTGTCCTTATTCCGTATCTAATGTATTTTTCACACTGTTATTGTCATTGATGGTGCCAAACTGAGGAATGCTGCTCGCGTATTACTTCCCTGAAACATGTAATCAGATACACACACATATTTGATACAAACTACTGTGATATCAATACTACATGTGGTACATTTTTGTCGAGAAATTTTCATTTTACATTATAACAAACATTTATTCACAATGATAAATGCTATGTCCGTTCCAACAAATTTAAATACTGGTGTTTGCAAAGTTAAGTCCTCTTATTGTTTAAAAACTGCAATCCAAATGAATACAAAGAATAGCTGATCCAAACTTATTACTTATTACCTTATTAAACTTTAAAATCTCGCTACTTCAGGACAACAGGTGAGACAGAGGAGTTTACTTGTTACTCAGTTACTTCTAAAGTTCCACCCCGGGACACACTAAGATTTTTTCTGTTAATTATGCTTTGCAAGTATTAAAACTACAAGCAAAGCTCGCCTTGTTGTTGTAAGAGGATAAGGAAGCTGTTACCCCACAACACAGGAATTCCCGGGAGGGAACTTCAGCCTGTTTGTATGAGATGGGTACAGGAAAGAAACGAAGCTTTCCTTATAGGTCTCTAACACTCTCTTACTGTTATTATTTTTTTAATATGGAGTAAGTGGAAGAACGTTGAGGAAAAGAAAGGAAGGTTAGGTTAGGCCAATTGAATTAGTTTATGATCCCCATATTAACAGTACGTAGGTTGTACCTTTGTATCTTCTCAACATCTGTCTTTGCATCTTAAGAATTCCTTGTGGAAACGGGATGACAGGTATTTATTAATAAAAACTGTGTAATATTTTCATAATTATTTTATTTTACTAACAAAATGTCAATTTGTCGGTGTGTATGGTTGGATATATATATATATATATATATACTGTATTAGTGAGGTGACTATTACAGTTATGTGAGCAAGCAAACATTATAAAACAAAAATCATATGTAGTACTGTCCAAGCAAATCTGGCGCATTGAATCACCTTTTTTGAGAAAGTTGATTTTGTCGCTGTAAGATGATACCAACAGTGTGTTGACCAACAAGTAAGTGAGAATTGCCCACTAAATTATCACTTTTTATGGTTATGTATTATTTTTTATTTATTTTTCATGTAGTAGTGAAGGTAGTTATCAAAGTAATGGCTCGGCCATTTGTATTGATGAAATATTAAGGTATATGACCTAAGGACAAAAACACCAATGATAAATAGTATACTAGAGATGTTAATGAAATAAAAAAACTTAAATAGGACACGTTAATTCAAAACTTTCAGTAGTTATTATTATAGTAGGCATGTTATTTACTATACAATCTGGTTCTCATTAGATTTATTTCAGTTGTAGCGAGATAAACACTAAATACTAAAATTCCTCACATTAAGTGGTTTTCTAGAGTATTAAAGTTAGTTTTATGGTATATGTAGCATTTTAAAAGTTTCTAAATAATAAAATAATACTTTGAAGCTATTATTTTAATTATTATCAATAATACAATATTGCTAGATAAAGCTTGACTGGCAACCGAATACAGATACAGTTCTCACAGAGAATACGAGTGGACATAACTTAGAGGAGTAACTAGAGAGCCGGACAGTAAATCTGACTGTAGTTCGGATAGTTGTGGATGTCAACCATAAATAAGAGGTAATGGACAAGATTAGGAGTAATGGACGATCAATGTATCGCTTAAACAGACGTATACGTCTGTTCCAAAAATATTAATACTAGTCACAAGCTAATTAGCATATTGAATGGCTGTATACATAATAAAGTAAAACTTGTATTCATATGCAATACATAACATTATTTGATTGTATTAATTGTATTCATATATTCATTGCTAAGGGCAGTGAAATTTCGGAGGTTGACTTTATAAATACAAAAAATTTTAAGAGATGATATTATACGTTTTTAATACTGGAATGTTGTTTCACTTATTAATTATTGCACTGATCGTTTATATATATATATATATATATATATATATATATACATACATATATATAATCATAAAAACTGCATATATCAATTATTAAAAAGATAATACATTCGATGCTCCGAGGTCATGGAATTTTTTTAATACGAGTTTCTTTACAATCAGTTCGTAATTATTATTATTATTATTTTATTTTCAAGTTATAAAGGCCCCTAAAAATTACTTTAAGTTTCTCCACGCTTTTGCTTTTTCGCTAAACTGATTATTTTTTCCGCGAATGAGCGAGACTTAGTTTTTAATAACGCATACAACAAAATATAATATCCTAAATATGTATTATATTTAATTGATAATATCGATGGTTCGTGTTAACAACATGTTTTTGCATATGTAGCAATTGTAATTGTTAAATACCCCCGTCGCAGCAAACCTGCATACTCAGCGAATTTCCAATGAATATATAACATAACACATTTACACTTAACAGGATTCATAAGAAATATATTCACAAACAAGCGATATTAAAAATATTAATTATTCTCCATAAAAATAACGTTGGTGAAGAGTACGCAGGTTTGCTGCAACAAGGAACATAAAATAATGGGGTTTTATGGAAATATCATTAGAACTCATCTAAGTAAAGTCACATACCAAGTTTCATTCATATACATTTATAAATAAGCGATATATAACATTTTAATTATTCTCCATAAGAATAACATGGGGACCGATTACCTGGGTACGGGAACCACATGTGAAAATTTTGTATTTTGTGCAAACAACGATAAACCCCAACCAGATAAAGCCATATACCAAATTTTGTCAGTTTATGTTCATAAATAAGCGAGATATGCAATTTTTCTTTTTCTCCATAAGAATAACATCAGACAACGTACTGTGTTTAGCACTTTCAATATCTCAGGAACCAATTGACGTAGAGCAATGATAAAAATACCAAATTGTTTGTTTTTTAAGCTAAATAAAATGGTAAAAAATAAAATTTTATTTAAATAAAAATTACATGTGGAAACCCCAAAAACCCCATTTTTGGGGTACAAAACCCCCCAAAAACCCCCTTTGGATGGTGCGATTCGTCTGGTTTTCGAACTCGTTCAAATAAATGGTGCTTTACACATTTGTACCAAATTTCATTAAGATCGGACCTTTTTTACGAGAGTTATCGTGCTTACTCACGAGAGTTATCTGTCTTACTTTCGGACACACACACACACATATATATATATATATATATATATATATATATATATATATATACAATTTGTTAGGGACGTTCCTTTCTATAATCAGTTGGACAAGTTCGTTGGGCAAAACAATCGGAAAACCCTAAACCCTTTTTTGGGGATTATTCTTTAAAATTTCGAGTTTTTGGGCCCAAAAGGGTCATATAAGCCCCGGACGTAAAAGTAATGCATGTATTAAGATGGAAATTAGTGAAGCGAAAGTTTTAAGCCCTCTCTCGTCACTCTAGCACAAATATTTCCCGAATTATTAAAGACAATGTATATCGACTAAACACAGTACGTTATTTTATGGGTTTTTTTACATTAGAAAGCATGTTATTCATTTGTTGGTGTATTTGTATCATCCCCAGCAACCTGGCGCCTACTTTAAAGCCTGATTGGACCTTCTCCTAACCTTATAATGCGCAAAATTGTATTCCTAGCATTACAGGTGATTGAAACGAGGAGCATCAGAACAACCAAAAAATCAATGTTTTCAGATTTCAATAACATTGTAATAAATGTATGTTTTTAAGCTGGTTTTGAGTTTTAAAAGTTTCGTATGTGGAAATTCACTTCCCTCACGTCAGCGTGCTGCGTGCGAACTCGTTTGAGATTACTACCACTGTAATGTTTCGCTTGCTCATAACCTTTATTGATATAGGGTTGTCGACTTAACAATTATTGATACGTTGTTATATTGGTACTCATAAGATCCAAATAAAAAGGTGTTATCAATATTTGAATCATCATTTGAACTATATCGTTATTTCTGTTGTTCGTTAACTGCCATTATAAAAAAATAATCAACAAAGCTTTCTATAAGCAATGGAACTTATTGCAGAAAAGTGAGTATGGAAATAACACTCATGTAGCGAATGCGTAGTGATAACATGCAATGTGAATATATTGCCTTGGATTACCAAATTAGTGGTTGAATTAGTCATTCAATTAAAACGTAACTGGTAATAACCACATCCAATGTGTTAATGCAAAATGTTTCCATCTGGCTACATTGAAACTAATGAACGAATGTCAATATTTCCCCTGGTTGTCAGGCTACGTGTTTTTTAAGTTGAAACTTTACTAAATATATTTGAAAAATTCTCATCTTCCTGGATTTTTTTTGTGTAATTGAGCTTTTAGTGATACTAAGTTATTGCATATCCCTGCGCAATAAATCTCATTTTTATAAACCAGCGCAGAGAAACATGTTTCTAATAATACTTTTCTTCACATATTAATTTTTGGTTGGCAAAGATTCTAAAATTATTGATGAGAACTCCTTGTTTCTGCATTAAATATTCTCTCTTTTTGTTTGTAGAACAAAATAATCTAATGGACAAACTACCATAATACGTTGTAAACTATGTTACATTGAAAATAAATAAATAATTTAAATAACAACTTCACATAAACAAAATTGTCCATGGCAAGCGAGCATTGTTGCATAGAATTGATTAATGTTTAAAAGTTGGTTAATTTTAACGTTGAATTTAAACAGTATCTGACCGATGTCATGTCAATGCGGTTCATAGAAATGAGCTGAATATCGAATTAAGTTGTATAATTTTCACTGTAAAACTTTTTTATTTAAAAATACCAATTAAATCAGTACAACCACGAAAGTTAACTGTTTCATCAATACTGTCGGTATGGTGTACTGTTTTTTAAGTAATATATTTTAAACAATAACACAATAACTTTATCTTTCCATAAAATATTTGTTTTAATACGCAATTATTATTATATTATCGTTATAACAACGCAATTTTATTTAACAAATCATAGCATAACTAAATAGATAATAATAGTCTAAGAAAAATAAAACCACTTGAAGTCTAAAAGTTGGACGGGTAAAACAAAATAAAAATAGAACAAACGATTACGGAAAATAAATGGAAATGCAGCTGGGTATTAAGGACGCCTAAAATCATTATTTTCCTTAACAGTAAACAAGCAATGGCTTGAGTTTCTGGACAGTAACTACAAGTACTATAAATTTATTTAGAAACATAGTACATGCAGCCTCTGAATTGTTTATTTATATTATTTCTAGGGTTACCTTAACAATCCAAAAAGTTTTAATCCGAATCGATTTCAGGTCTGTAGACTCATCATCAGTGGATATAGGAAACCAAGATTTTTATATGGTATCATACCTGACTGGATTTCGTATAGATTTTACAACTATAATATACATACATAAACTCAATTTTAAACACTGAATATACATTTTATGACACATGTTATGGGAGCTGCCAACATGACCTCAAACTTCTGTTGGTGATGGCTTGATACCACGAGGTCGACCAACCTCGACGTGGTTAAACTTATGAAACTTTTAAAACGCTTGGTTTCCTATACATCCACTGATGATAAGTCTATAAATCTGAAATCGATTTGGATTTACACTTTTTGGATTATTAAGGCAAGCCTAGAAATAATAATTAGAAACGATAAATATAAACATTAAACTAAGAATTACTGATTCCGGATAGTAAAATACTGTTAATAAGTTCAAATTTTTAATTTTTCATTGATTAAGGCGTACTTTAACTTATATTAACTAAAAGCGTCTTCCTACAATTGAAAATATATTTACAATTATACTTTATATAACATACTATATATGTTTACACTTTTGTTTATAAATACCTGAAAAGTGTAAATGTGTTTTTAAATGCTCCAAAAAGTTATTTTCATTACGTTCCGGCACTATAATAACACATACAACGATAATACAAAAGTTAAATCACAGTTTTGACTGATTAAAATTGTAACGGTAACTCCGATTCAATGGAATAGTCAAGGTGTAAATCAAAACATACTTTAGAAACTTGTTTCACTAACATTTGCAAGTGGATTTTTATCCTCCCGCAGTTATGCCATGAAAATAGTTGGGCAGTTAAGCGCAGTTATTGTGTAACGCTTTTGGAATACGTGGAATTCCGAGCTAATGGTTTTACCTGTTTAATGTCGCTACACATACAGGGAAATATTAGTGTTATATTTTATTAAATTAATATACTCATTTTATTCACCAAGTTCTTAGAGAACGAACCTTAGGTATAACAATTCCATAAGGTTTATCTTACTCATTATCCATGTATTTTTGAAACTCATAATAAGGATGGATTTGAATTTATTTTTTGATTTATTTGGACTTTACCTATCACTTCAAGTGTTTAAAAACTACACTACGTTTCGGGAAGTAAGGAAACTCCTCCCGTTATCAAGTGACCCTACTTACATCTAAATATCAAATTCTTACACCTAACTAACCTACATTTTTTGATTTTTTAATTATTTTTCTTTTACATTTTAATTTACACTAACACAAATATATATATATTTGTTATCTTTGTGTAGTGTAAATTAAAATGTAAAAGAAAAATAATAAACAAATCTAAAAAGTAGGTTAGTTAGGTGTAAGAATTTGATATTTAGATGTAAGTAGGGTCACTTGATAACGGGAGGAGTTTCCTCATTATCAATGTTATCAGTGTTATTCTGTTTATAGCTACGATACATATAGGGATAATAACAACACTGTTGCTGCCGTTGCTGCTATACATTCATGTTTGTAAATTATACTAGGATAGGTTTCATAAATCCAATTACTGAAATTTGTTTAAAAATATTATATCAAATAAAAATAACTAAGCAATGATAATGATGTAAAAAATAAATTAAAATAAGACCCAAGGAAATTGGAAGAATACTATTGAAACGGCTATAAAATGTTAATAAACAATGTTTTGTGATTTTCCAAAAAGTTAAATCATAAATGATAACAAATTTGCCTCCGTATTCCACGTTTCCACAAGAGTGAACGGCGGTGAAAGCCCCAACGAGAGGCGGTTGTTTGCTCGGCGGCGCACCACTTGACAATAAACCGCTCGTACAGCACTAATTAACAGTTGGCCTCAGGTTATTTTGTTTTTACCGCAACAGAGCTTTAACCATTTAGTGAAGCATGGTTTACCATACAAAAATCATAATGCGTTTGTGCCCCGTTTAATATAGTTTATAGTTCATTATTCATGTTAACCTACACAAGGAACTAAACTGAGAGCTTCTCATTGCTCCATAATAGCATATTGTCTTTATAAGATAAACATGACCACTTGAAAGGTCAATGGGGAGAGCACTTATGTATGGGAAAAAGTCAAACATTTGGTCGTCCCAATCAACTTGAAAGAGATCAGAAGCAGTCTTGAGGAGCCGTTTACGAAATCATGAATACAAACCTGATGAATACAAAGAGGAGGCGGCCCTAACTAATTACTACGCTAGTTAATGTTGAACTTTCGCTATCTCAGGACAATAGGCGTGATAGAGGAGTTGACTTGTTACTTAGTTCACTCCCCAGGACACCCCGGTACACACTAATAAGATGTTTTTTGTTTTACTTATAAATTGACTATAAATTCCGTAGGATTAGTAATTATTGCTTTTACGATATGTATGTATTAAAACCACAAGCAAAGAAATTATTAATTTTTCTTAGTTACCGGGACATGATTATAATATTGCAATTTTTTTAACATTGACAAACTTGGAGGCCGACAAATTAACATATTGCACATCCTCTTTTTAATTAACTGAATGGTTTAAGAATGATATCCGAAACAATTTTTTATCCGAAATATTTCTAATAAAGGGAAAATTCTACTTATGCGAGTTTCGGTATTTAGTTTGTCACAAGAAATTATCAAAAGGGGATTTTGAAATAGTCGGATTTTGAAAGAGTAAAAGTATCAAGTATTAAATCTTACTAAATAGTATTTTATCACGTGGTATGGTTATACTTTTGTATGTGTCTTTGCATGTGTTTTATGCCAAAAGACCAATACAAATCTTAAGTCTTATGTCTTTGAATCTTCTGCTAACCGGTGGTATAATTTTCTATATTCAACGGGGCACAAACGCGTTATGATTTTTATATGGTAAACCATGCTTCACTAAATGGTTAAAGCTCCATTGCGGTAACAACAAAATAATCGTTTCTTTTACCCTTACCTAAATCGCAAAAGAACTCAGTTGTTATAATCAGGTTATAAACTGAAGGCTCAACAAGGCTCAAGGTTAGTTGGTAAACAATACAGTATCACCCAAGATAGGAGCTGATGAGTGTAGGTGGTTCGGTTGGACGGCCTCGATGTGAGTGACAACATAATTTCGACGGACGTTGGCGGTTGAGGATATTGCGGGACGTCAGCTGTAATTACACCACACGACCGTTGCCGACGCCGAGCCTAACTGCCATCAGGATGTTTGTAATACCTAAGTTTTTATCCAAAGGTTAATTTACTGTTAGTTTACCGTATAATTGAATATCCAATCATCATGTTCACACCAGTTTACATAAACTACATTTTCCAACTGTTTATTACTTTAAGATATTTAATATTTTCCCCCTAATAAAATTTGTTTTCCTTCACTGAGCAAAGCTACACCCTCCATATGAATAAAATTGTTTCTCTAAACTAAACTTGCGTGATGAAAAATCTGTTATATAAGAAAATCAAAAACGTGAGTATAATTATTACAAATTGTAATATTACGATGACAAAATCATACATAAATATATATATATATATATATATATATATATATATATATATATATATATATATATATCGTTTTTATATACGGGCGGCCACCAGTAGTAGTAAAGCAGTAATAAGTTGGAGACTTCAATTAAGTGTTATTGCTTTGCCAGCGGAATATGTTCAAAGAGGGACAATTATAAACCACGGAGATTAACTTTCCTGCAGTGATTAAGATAAATCTTTAACAACAGTCACAGAGCAAAATTCAACTTTTGACCAATTAAGTACTTTTAAAATACTGGTTTTGAATAGTTTTTGTTTATATTCGAGGTCACTTTATGCACTAGTAAAGTTGTATCATATTATATGCTAAACTATTATTTGATCATAATTGTCACAAGAAACTGAAATTTGTTTTTATTCTTTACAAGGTCGACTATGATTTAGTACTAGGAAATAGGTATGATCTGAGCCAGTGCCTATGAGGAATCAACTTAGCAATTTAAAATGGAGACCCACTAAACCTTCATAAAAGCTCGCATAGAGCTATAACAAATTCAGTTCAATACAGTTTAATATTTTCGAACAAATTATATGCCATCTTATTTCAAACCCTTTAGAATTAGGTCAATTCAAAACAAAATGTTAAACTGAGAAAACATTGGTTCATAAAAATCAGGTTAAACTTTAGGATACAAAAATTAACCACAATAACGTGACTGTTACGAAATAACAATTGATGCTTCAACTTAAAATGGAATTGTTATTTTGTATCCAATAAATCATCTTTGTTAGGGGAAAAAACTGTAAAAATATACTGTTGTATTTATACAATGTCAATTTAATACGCACTTGTAAAATACCAAAGAGTTAACGTGCAATATGCCAGGTTATAAATAATAATAAAAAATATAAATACTAAACCTAACCAATACAATATTATTCATTCTGGTAATCCTAGTGTTTTTAGGATTGCTGTTCGTGGTTTTATTAACGCGTTGGGTTTAAACAGTAACTGACAGATGACATTCTGGTTCAGTGGTCAGAAAATGATTAATATATTCACCTAGGTTGAGCTATTCCCAGTAACAAATAATTGTCGATCATAATAATTAGTAAACCAATAAAACCATCTCTACTTATGTGTACTTCATAAATTATGTTTTCATGTTTATCGGTAATTTATTATTTTTATTCAACGTCGTAGAAAATATATTTACTCATGAATAAACCATTTCTAATTATTTATAACAATTTCTCTGAAAAAATATATAATTTTTCAACAAGCACATGATATATTCTAATTATTGTAATATGACCTAAGTAGAAAAAGGTAATATTGAGTGAAACTTGCTAGTAAAAAAGTTCCAACCATTACATCGGGTAATAGGGAAAAGGGTTGGAAAATATTTCTCGCTGAAAATAGATGTACATCGCAAGAAACTGAAATTTGGTTTTATTCTTTACAAGGCCGACTATGATTAAGTACTAGCAAATAGGTATGTTCTGAGCCAGTGCCTATGAGGAATCAACTTAAAATAAAAACAAAAGCTCCTAAATAAAAAAAATTAAATGCAGGTGCTAAAAACTATCTTTAATTTTATGTTGAAAAGTGGATAAATAAATATAAATGCAATTTTTTAAAATTACATAATGTTACAATATGATTCATGGTATGGAAATGTTTTGAATTCATGGTTGAGACACAGGAGCTGCATCGGTAGAGACTAAGGTATAAAACAAAAAGTAATTTGAAAACTGCCTCCTCTATCATTCACTGGTAAAGTGGTATTCGCCCGCAGTTATGCGATGTTAGTAATTAGGCAGTTTAGCGCAGTGGTATTGTGTAGCGTTCCTGGAATATTTGGAACAACGGGCTAATGGTTACCTGTGGTACAGCACAAACATCAGATGAAACTACATTTGAAACCAGTTTTATTATGCTTACAAGTTGGTTATGAGTTAATCATCTTTTTAATTACGTTATTTTTATTTTAGGATTTTAACCTTTAGTTGTACCATACAAATAGTATACAATTTGAATTTTAAAATTACATTTTTACGGATGTTTATCTTAAAAATGGCTACGGAAATACCATAATATTTAAATCTAGTATCTTCACTTGTCCTCTTCATGTTATTAGCATTAGTTTTGTTTTAACTATAAAAGCACAATTTTAGTTCGCATAATCCTGATATCAATTTAAAACCAATGGACTTTAGATTATTATTTAAGAAAAACTAAAACTGCCTAGTGACATATTGTGCAACGTAATACAATTAAATTATTTACAGCTAAGAATATTTGTTAACAAATCAATGAAATGCCCTTATTAATAAGGTCTTTTGAAATATCTGTTTTTATTTGAACATAAAACGGATAAACACCCTAATGCTTTTAGTATTTTTCTATCTAGTTGCTTTTAATTTATTTTTTTTCAGCATTTAAAGAGTAATCAGTACATTTTAATGACATTGTGTACCTACTTTAAGCTATGGACTTCAGCTCCACAATGCGATAGTTGCTATATAATTTTATTAGAAACGATCTTAATAACTATTTGATTAATAAAAAAATGTATTTGAATCTGTAATAACTATTAGACGTTCAAATAATCATATTTTATGCATATTAATAATTATTCAATTTGTAAGATGTAAATAGACGAAATTGTAAAAAATATACTAACAGTATTAAAAAGATATATTCTGATTCGACTTTAAAAAATGCAATTATACATAATCAAATGAATTCGTCGGAGTAGTCAGTGAGTTCACAAGAGTGAAACATGTTGAAAACCACGACAGGCGGTTTTTTGCTCGGCGGCGCACCACTTGAAAATAAACCGTTCGTTCAACATTAACTAACGGTTTGTCGCATAATATTACGTTCTTCTAGTATTAGTTTGAAATGCTTACTGACACATGCCTTTTTTCATAGCAAGTAACGCATTTGTCGCAAGTTGAGTTCAGTTAGATTTCAAATGATAAACCAATATTAATCTAAATCGAAGGCAAAATTTTAATGAGGATAAAGTTTATAAAAACAATTATTGCTGTTAATTTTATTGCTTTTAGTTTTTTTATACTAACTAGTCGGTTGGTTACTACAAACGTATGTTTGTTCCAACTTCAGTAAATTCTGCTTATTATACTTAGTTAACTAAAGTTTTATTATAACCAACAATTATTTTTAATTTGTTTTTACTACACAGAACTACTACTTAAATGAGGATAAATATTTATTCATAGAATAATTCAACGTAAGATACGATGTTTTAATGATATTATTATTAGTAGAAAATATATTTAATCGATTGATAATAAGGTTTAGTGTTTTCGTGAGATATCAAAACTATTTTCTATACATCTTCTGTGAGAATATTTAAGCACGTGAATGTTCACATCTCGGTAACTGTTTGGTTGTTCACGTTTCAAAAGTTTTTTTTTTGCTATGCAAACTTTAGCCTAGATAACAAAGGGAGAGGGTACAATCCTAAGTTATACGTAACATTACATTAGTTAAACTCCGTTACATTAGATGTAGTAAAGTTGAACTCCCGTTATCTCAGAACAATAGGCGAGTTAGTGGAGTTCACTTGTTACTCAGGCGCTTCAAATGTTCCATCCCGGAGGCACATTAAACTATTGGAACGTCGTAAGTGCTTACATAAGTACTTATACAAATAGGAAATTACTTTATACTAAATTAATTTATCTACTAAATTAAATAGGAACTAAATTCGCATGACTAAAATTAAAGAAAATACTCTATATGTTACTCTTAACAGGCCTTGCTTTAACTACAATGACCACTTTTGAAACTTCCATAAAGCGTGACATTAAATTGATTAATAGCCTTCAAAAGCCATCACCAAAAGACTATAGCCAAGGTTGGAACTTGAGTTAATATTGTGCAACGTCTTGTTCGAGAATTGCGGATAGCCAACGCTAAAGCTCTTTAAAAAAGGATGAACCCTACATTTGTACTACTTGTTGACTCTACAGCTGAATATCGTAGTGCCGTTTGGCTGAACAGTGCGCATGTTTGTAAGGTCGATGTACTACTAAATATGGCCATCAGTTTATCCGAGGAGGTCTGGTCACAACTCCTGTGAGTCGTAACTTAGCATCTCCTAACTTTTAACTCATTGGCACCTGTCGCTAAACTTCTCATGAAAACCGACTTAGAGAAAATTCAAGATCCAAACCACACTGGGCTGTCCATTGTTGAAGATATTTAAAACCATGACTTCTGACCTAAATCATTTAAACTATATTTTCAAAAAGTCCACATCCTGCCAATAGCATATCAAAATAATTACTTTTATTTATAAATTACTCAAAATTCCAGAAGACCATCTTTAAGGGATACCAAATTGTAAAGTTTATTTACTGCGGATGATGATTTTATATTGTCATTATTTAACATATGTTACTTAGTCAGCAACGTCTACAAATCACCAACAGAATGGAGCAGTAATAAATAATATCTACTCACCAATAAACTTCTCTGTATAACCGGGATTGACAGATCACTTATTGCTGTAAATATTTATGTAATCAGTTTTTTTAGAAACCTTAAAACAACACTATTCATTGTTTCAACGTTGTAACTACTTAAAGTAAATAGTTTACCTACAGATTCCAGACAAGGATGGACTAAACAAACTGTGTTAAATAATAATTTCAATAGGAAAAACTTTGTATTATATGAATTATTATAATATTTTAAGCTGTTTAATATTAGAAGCAGGATTTATAACAAAGTTGGAGGACTATAATTATGGGAACAACTTAACGAAGATTTCATCAAACAAATCTCTCTTAAGAAAATTGCTGAACAGTTAACTGGAGCGTACGTCATTGGTTTCGTTGCGAAATAATCAGGAGCTCTTTAGAAAAACCGTTCTTGGTTGCTTATAATTAAGAAATTTTATCAGAAAACTTTTTTTCCTTAACACATTTTTGATACATGTTACAGAAATAATTTACAGGGAAAGGGGGCAAAGGAGCTATAGAGGTTTACATACTATCTTATAATAGGGTTGATATGTATGTATATAAATGTAATATTAAATATTTTTCAATAGGACCTTTAATGTTAACTTTGGTTGTTGGCTGACAGAATCAAATTAAATGTAAATTGATTTATATATCAAAATTTTATACTTTTTACAACTATATATTTGCCAGGAGATATTTTATTAAACATTCCCCCTCGCTTTTTTTCGAGATTCTTTCAGTAGCTATTAACTTCAATGGTATCCTATATATTAATACACATTTGAAACTCTAAGGTCCGAAAGACTACTGAATCGTGTGTTTATATGTAATAATAATGGGAATAATGTGTAGATTTTCCAAATTTCCTCATTCACGTTCATTCTTCGGGGTACGCCCTACAGCCTTTAAATGTTGCATTGTTAATCTTGTTGAAGAACAGGAATCATTGAAATTAATCTTTTGAGCGCTGTTGAAGGTAACAAAATACAGCACAGAAGAGTAATCAGCTATTTTATGCTAACATCTGGTATGGCATGATAATTTAAACTGCTTTAATTCAAACTGCCGGATTCGCTAGCATATCCAGCTAGTTATTTAACGGTGCCGTATTAGCTAGCATATCCGGCTAGTTATTTATCGGTGCCGTATTAGCTAGTACATCCAGCTAGTTATTTAACGTTGCCGTATTAGCTAGTACATCCAGCTAGTTATTTAACAGTGCCGTATTAGCTAGTACATCCAGCTAGTTATTTAACGGTGTCGTATTAGCTAGTACATCCAGCTAGTTATTTAACGGTGTCGTATTAGCTAGTACATCCAGCTAGTTATTTAACGGTGTCGTATTAGCTAGTACATCCAGCTAGTTATTTATCAGTGCCGTATTAGCTAGTACATCCAGCTAGTTATTTAACGATGTCGTATTAGCTAGTACATCCAGCTAGTTATTTAACGGTGCCGTATTAGCTAGTACATCCAGCTAGTTATTTAACGGTGCCGTATTAGCTAGTACATCCAGCTAGTTATTTAACGGTGTCGTATTAGCTAGTACACCCAGCTAGTTATTTAACGGTGCCGTATAAGCTAGTACATCCAGCTAGTTATTTATCGGTGCCGTATTAGCTAGTACATCCAGCTAGTTATTTAACGGTGCCGTATTAGCTAGTACATCCAGCTAGTTATTTATCGGTGCCGTATTAGCTAGTACATCCAGCTAGTTATTTAACGGTGTCGTATTAGCTAGTACATCCAGCTAGTTATTTAACGGTGTCGTATTCGCTAGTACATCCAGCAAGTTATTTAACGGTGTCGTATTAGCTAGTACATCCAGCTAGTTATTTAATGGTGTCGTATTAGCTAGTACATCCAGCTAGTTATTTAACGGTGCCGTATTAGCTAGTACATCCAGCTAGTTAGTTAACGGTGCCGTATTCGCTATTACTTCCAGCTAGTTATTTAACGGTGTCGTATTAGCTAGTACACCCAGCTAGTTATTTAACGGTGCCGTATTAGCTAGTACATCCAGCTAGTTATTTATCGGTGCCGTATTAGCTAGTACATCCAGCTAGTTATTTAACGGTGCCGTATTAGCTAGTACATCCAGCTAGTTATTTATCGGTGCCGTATTAGCTAGTACATCCAGCTAGTTATTTAAGGGTGTCGTATTAGCTAGTACATCCAGCTAGTTATTTAACGGTGTCGTATTCGCTAGTACATCCAGCAAGTTATTTAACGGTGTCGTATTAGCTAGTACATCCAGCTAGTTATTTAATGGTGTCGTATTAGCTAGTACATCCAGCAAGTTATTTAACGGTGTCGTATTAGCTAGTACATCCAGCTAGTTATTTAATGGTGCCGTATTAGATAGTACATCCAGCTAGTTATTTAACGGTGCCGTATTAGCTAGTACATCCAGCTAGTTAGTTAACGGTGCCGTATTCGCTATTACTTCCAGCTAGTTATTTAACGGTGCCGTATTAGCTAGTACATCCAGATAGTTATTTAACGGTGCCGTATTCGCTATTACTTCCAGCTAGCTATTTAACGGTGCCGTATTCGCTATTACTTCCAGCTAGTTATTTAACGGTGCCGTATTAGCTAGTACATCCAGCTAGTTATTTAACGGTGTCGTATTGGCTAGTACATCCAGCTAGTTATTTAACGGTGCCGTATTAGCTAGTACATGAAGCTAGTTATTTTACGGTGCCGTATTAGCTAGTACATCCAGCTAGTTAGTTAACGGTGCCGTATTCGCTTGTACATCCAGCTAGTTATTTATCGGTGCCGTATTAGCTAGTACATCCAGCTAGTTATTTAACGGTGCCGTATTCGCTAGTACATCCAGCTAGTTATTTAACGGTGCCGTATTAGCTAGTACATCAAACTAGTTATTTAACGGTGTCGTATTAGCTAGTACATCCAGCTAGTTATTTAACGGTGCCGTATTAGCTGGTACATCCAACTAGTTATTTAACGGTGCCGTATTCGCTAGTACATCCAGCTAGTTATTTAACGGTGCCGTATTAGCTAGTACATCCAACTAGTTATTTAACGGTGTCGTATTAGCTAGTACATCCAGCTAGTTAGTTAACGGTGCCGTATTCGCTTGTACATCCAGCAATTTATTTAACGGTGCCGTATTAGCTAGTACATCCAGCTATTTATTTAACGGTGTCGTATTCGCTAGTACATCCAGCTAGTTATTTAACGGTGTCGTATTAGCTACTACATCCAGCTAGTTATTTAACGGTGCCGTATTGGCTAGTACATCCAACTAGTTATTTAACGGTGTCGTATTCGCTAGTACATCCAGCTAGTTATTTAACGGTGTCGTATTAGCTAGTACATCCAGCTAGTTATTTAATGGTGCCGTATTAGCTAATACATCCAGCTAGTTATTTAACGGTGCCGTATTAGCTAGTACATCCAGCTAGTTAGTTAACAGTACCGTATTCGCTTGTACATCCAGCTTATTATTTAACGGTGCCGTATTAGCTAGTACATCCAACTAGTTATTTAACGGTGCCGTATTCGCTAGTACATCCAGCTAGTTATTTAACGGTGCCGTATTAGTTAGTACATCCAACTAGTTATTTAACGGTGTCGTATTCGCTTGTACATCCAGCTACTTATTTAACGGTGCCGTATTAGCTGGTACATCCAGCTGTTTATTTAACGGTGCCGTATTAGCTAGTACATCCAGCTAGTTATTTAACGGTGCCGTATTAGCTAGTATATCCAACTAGTTATTTAACGGTGTCGTATTAGCTAGTACATCCATCTAGTTATTTAACGGTGCCGTATTAGCTAGTACATGCAGCTAGTTATTTAACGGTGCCGTATTAGCTAGTACATCCAGCTATTTAGTTAACGGTGCCGTATTCGCTTGTACATCCAGCTAGTTATTTAACGGTGCCGTATTAGCTAGTACATCCAGCTAGTTATTTAACGGTGTCGTATTAGCTAGTACATCCAGCTAGTTATTTAACGGTGCCGTATTAGCTAGTACATGCAGCTAGTTATTTAACGGTGCCGTATTAGCTAGTACATCCAGCTAGTTAGTTAGCGGTGCCGTATTCGCTTGTACATCCAGCTAGTTATTTAACGGTGCCGTATTAGCTAGTACATCCAACTAGTTATTTAACGGTGTCGTATTAGCTAGTACATCCAGATAGTTATTTAACGGTGCCGTATTCGCTATTACTTCCAGCTAGTTATTTAACGGTGCCGTATTCGCTATTACATCCAGCTAGTTATTTAACGGTGCCGTATTAGCTAGTACATCCAGCTAGTTAGTTAACGGTGCTGTATTAGCTTGTACATCCAACTAGTTATTTAACGGTGTCGTATTAGCTAGTACATCCAGCTAGTTAGTTAACGGTGCCGTATTCGCTTGTACATCCAGCAATTTATTTAACGGTGCCGTATTAGCTAGTACATCCAGCTATTTATTTAACGGTGTCGTATTCGCTAGTACATCCAGCTAGTTATTTAACGGTGTCGTATTAGCTACTACATCCAGCTAGTTATTTAACGGTGCCGTATTGGCTAGTACATCCAACTAGTTATTTAACGGTGTCGTATTCGCTAGTACATCCAGCTAGTTATTTAACGGTGTCGTATTAGCTAGTACATCCAGCTAGTTATTTAATGGTGCCGTATTAGCTAATACATCCAGCTAGTTATTTAACGGTGCCGTATTAGCTAGTACATCCAGCTAGTTAGTTAACAGTACCGTATTCGCTTGTACATCCAGCTTATTATTTAACGGTGCCGTATTAGCTAGTACATCCAACTAGTTATTTAACGGTGCCGTATTCGCTAGTACATCCAGCTAGTTATTTAACGGTGCCGTATTAGTTAGTACATCCAACTAGTTATTTAACGGTGTCGTATTCGCTTGTACATCCAGCTACTTATTTAACGGTGCCGTATTAGCTGGTACATCCAGCTGTTTATTTAACGGTGCCGTATTAGCTAGTACATCCAGCTAGTTATTTAACGGTGCCGTATTAGCTAGTATATCCAACTAGTTATTTAACGGTGTCGTATTAGCTAGTACATCCATCTAGTTATTTAACGGTGCCGTATTAGCTAGTACATGCAGCTAGTTATTTAACGGTGCCGTATTAGCTAGTACATCCAGCTATTTAGTTAACGGTGCCGTATTCGCTTGTACATCCAGCTAGTTATTTAACGGTGCCGTATTAGCTAGTACATCCAGCTAGTTATTTAACGGTGTCGTATTAGCTAGTACATCCAGCTAGTTATTTAACGGTGCCGTATTAGCTAGTACATGCAGCTAGTTATTTAACGGTGCCGTATTAGCTAGTACATCCAGCTAGTTAGTTAGCGGTGCCGTATTCGCTTGTACATCCAGCTAGTTATTTAACGGTGCCGTATTAGCTAGTACATCCAACTAGTTATTTAACGGTGTCGTATTAGCTAGTACATCCAGATAGTTATTTAACGGTGCCGTATTCGCTATTACTTCCAGCTAGTTATTTAACGGTGCCGTATTCGCTATTACATCCAGCTAGTTATTTAACGGTGCCGTATTAGCTAGTACATCCAGCTAGTTAGTTAACGGTGCTGTATTAGCTTGTACATCCAGCTAGTTAGTCAACGGTGCCGTATTCGCTTGTACATCCAGCTAGTTATTTATCGGTTCCGTATTAGCTAGTACATCCAACTAGTTATTTAACGGTGTCGTATTAGCTAGTACATCCAGATAGTTATTTAACGGTTCCGTATTCGCTATTACTTCCAGCTAGTTATTTAACGGTGACGTATTAGCTAGTACATCCAGCTAGTTATTTAACGGTGTCGTTTTGGCTAGTACATCCAGCTAGTTATTTAACGGTGCCGTATTAGCTAGTACATCCAGCTAGTTATTTAACGGTGCCGTATTAGCTAGTACATCCAGCTAGTTAGTTAACGGTGCCGTATTCGCTTGTACATCCAGCTAGTTATTTAACGGTGTCGTATTAGCTAGTACATCCAGCTAGATATTTAACGGTGTCGTATTCGCTAGTACATCCAGCTAGTTATTTAACGGTGCCGTATTAGCTAGTACATCCAGCTAGTTATTTAACGGTGCCGTATTAGCTAGTACATCCAGCTAGTTAGTTAACGGTGCCGTTTTCGTTTGTACATTCAGCTAGTTAGTTAACGGTGCCGTATTCGCTAGTACATCCAGCTAGTTATTTAACGGTGTCGTATTCGCTAGTACATCCAGCTAGTTATTTAACGGTGCCGTATTAGCTAGTACATCCAGTTTGCCGTATTAGCTAGTACCTTGGGTTTGGTACTTTTATTAATATTTTTAAGGATTCTTTAGATAAATCTAAATTTACAATCATGAGAGAGAATAAAATAAAAATATTGAAACCGTGGATGACCGTTGAACTGTGTAAACGATAAAAATTTCGGAATTTACTATATTCAAAATCCAAAAAAAGGCCCAACGATAAGAGATTTAATAGGTTTTTCCAAAATTACTCTAGAAAGTTAAAACACGATATGATTGAACAGAAAGCTGCTTATTATTACAATTTATTTGAACAAAATAAGACAGACGCTAAAAAACAATGGAAAACTATCAACAATGTCCTTGGTATACAACTTAAAAAGAATACCATAACTGGAATTCACTCAAGGTCTGCTGCTGATTTGTTGGTTTGTGACGATCATGGAATTGCAGAGGAATTTAATAATTTTTTTGTTAATATTGTTAACGATCTAATGCACAACACGGAATCTTTTGATGGAATTGATTTGTGCAAATATGACGATGTTTTTCCTTCCCCAGTTGTAAATCGATCTTTTTTCTGTTATCCTACTTGTCCTGAGGAGGTCCTAAGTTTTATTAATAAGCTTTCTGGTAACAAGTCTCCCGGCATTGATGGTATATCACCGTACATAGTCAAAAGAATAGGTAGCTTCATTTCACCCGTAATTTCTTTTTTAATAAACCTAAGTTTTGAAACAGGGAATTTTCCAGAGGCTCTTAAAGTGGCCTTGGTAATTCCTCTGCATAAAAAAGGTAGCAACGCTGATGTAAATAACTATCGGCCAATTTCTCTTTTATCTGTATTTTCCAAAATATTCGAAAAAATCATGAAAGTAAGACTATTAAAATTTTTGAATTTGAACAATTTCTTTTGTAAAAATCAATTTGGATTTTTGGAGGGAAAGTCAACGGAGGATGCCTTGATATATTTTTGTTCTGCTGTTTTTGAAGGGTTGAATAGGAATGAATCTGTTGGTGGAATTTTTGTAGATATCACTAAAGCATTTGATTCAGTCAATCATAATATTCTGTGTGACACTCTTTGGGGAGCTGGTGTTAGAGGCATTCCTTTGCAGTGGTTTAGGAGTTATCTGAGTGGCCGTTCTCAATGTGTTAAGTTTCGTAGTAGTGTGAGTAATACTCTTAATATTACACTTGGAGTTCCCCAAGGCTCTGTCTTGGGGCCGATCTTGTTTTTAATTTATATTAACAGTCTTTGCAATGGGAAATTTTCTGGGTATATGTCTTGCTTTGCAGGTGATACGGCAATGTGCTATCGAGAAAAAGATAAAAACGATTTAAATAGCAGTATGCAAAGTGATCTGGACAAGCTTAAACTGTGGTTCATTAGAAACAGAATGGTATTAAGTACGAAGACAAAATTCATTAATTTCTCTCTGAGGAGTACAAATGTTGAAAATATGATCATGTTTTTTAAATGTAAATCTTGTCTGTTGTCACGTGATCAGTCATGTGAAGAGTGTATCAAAATTGAGCAGGTACAACATATTAAATATTTGGGGGTTATTTTAGACGAAAGGTTAAATTGGAAAGAACACGTCTCTAAGATTAAAGGGTATTTCTATGCAGTTCTCAGGAAGTTTTATTTTTTGAGATTCTTATGTCCGTTATCTGTTTTAAGAACTGTCTATTATTCCCTTGTAAATTCAAAATTACAGTATGGTATATCTTGCTGGGGTGGGACTTATTATTCCACTCTCTACCCTTTAATTGTTAGTCAAAATAAAATAATCAGAGTTATGAGTGGAGCAAAGAGGAGGGATTCATCCTTTCCTTTGTATGTGTCACTGAAGATCTTCCCTCTTAGATATTTATACATCTATCGTGTTCTTCGAATTTTTTTCTTAAGAGGAGGCCATCTGCAGGGTAACGTAAATGTCCACTCTGGAAGGCTGCAAAATTTAAATCGAGTTTCTGTCCCGTTTCCTAGAATAGAAGCTTATAAACGATTTTATACATTTTCAGCTCCAAAATTATATAATTTTCTACCCATTTCAGTAACATCTTCAATAACAATTTCTTCATTTGCTAAAAGTCTGAAAACATGGTTATTAACAAAAAATAGTGATGTTGAAAAATTCATAGGCTGATGGGAACTGTCTTGCCTTTTTTAAGTTTTACCTATGCACCCTTGAGTTTTGCTCAATTTATCTGCATCTTTACCAATATGCTTTTTTTAAATATTTTATTTTTTTTCTATCTACATAGTTGAAACGTATGTTTGAGTCTACTCATTATTATTTGTGTTTAGGCTTATTGTGTGTTATATAATTAGTATATATCATTGTGTTGGTATAAAGAGATATGTTATTGTTTTGTAGCATTCTTTTTATATTTGTTACACCTATTTTTATTTAGTTTTATAAGGAGTGTTTTTTCCTAAATTATTGTTTTTTTTTATTGTTTGAAAGTTATTACAACTGTTAAATTGTTATGTATTAAGCACTGAAAAGATGTATCATTTAATGAATTTTTGTTTAATAATCTGTAATTTGACCGGGAGTTTCTGGCACGCTGCACGTTGCACATTTATTATAACTTGATGCCACCTCTGCACAGCTAATGCTAAAGAGGTGGCTATCCATAATGTACTGGCTAATAACTGTGTAAACATAAGGTATTTATTGTTTAGTATATATTTGAAAACTATCTAATTATAGTTTTCTACTGCATAATTTTAATGCTTATTGTATTGTACATTTATGGAAATAAAGAATTTATTTATTTATTATTTATTTATTTAGTTATTTAACGGTGCCGTATTAGCTAGTACATCCAGCTAGTTAGTTAACGGTGCCGTATTCGCTTGTACATCCAGCTAGTTAGTTAACGGTGCCGTATTCGCTAGTACATCCAGCTAGTTGGAAAAATTGGAATTGGATAGTTCAGTATCGAAAGAATTTTTATCATTGAATTACAAAAATTTATTTATTACCAAAAGTCAAGTAAAATCTTTTTTCCTGGATGAGGTTACGCTGGAAGAACTATCTGCTGCAATTGCTAGTTTAAAAAATAACAAAAGTCCTGGAATAGATGGAGTGAATTCTATTTTACTTAAAGAGGTCTCAGAAAAAATAACTGCTGTCTTATTATATTTAATTAACTTCAGTTTTCAAACTGGGATTTTTCCAACCAAATTAAAGAATGCTGTTGTGATACCAATCTTCAAAGGCAATTCTAAATTTTATTGCAATAATTACCGTCCGATATCCTTGTTGTCTTGCTTCTCCAAGCTTTTTGAGAAGATCATGAAAAAGAAGTTATTATCATTTCTCAATTCAATAAATTTTTTTAGTAATAATCAGTTTGGATTCAGAACTAAATTAAACACTGAACATGCTCTTTTAAATTTTTTGCAAAATGTATATAATGGTTTAAATGAGGGGGAAAATGTAAGCGGGTTATTTTTGGATATAAAAAAAGCTTTTGATACAGTTGACCACAAAATTTTGTTAAATAAATTATACCATGGTGGGATAAGGGGTGTAGGTCATAAATGGTTTGAAAGCTATTTATTTGAGAGAAAGCAATGTGTAAAAATCAATTCTGTATATAGTGAAATGGGAGTAATTACGAATGGGGTCCCTCAAGGGTCAGTGCTTGGGGCAATACTATTTATTATATACATAAATGACCTGTGTGAAGCAAATTTCCAAGGAAAATTAACTTCTTTTGCTGACGACACTGCTCTCTGTTACATAGAAAAAGATTTGGATTTGATTAAATTGGCTATGAACAATGACCTCAAAGCACTTCAGTGGTGGTTTACTGCAAACCACATGCTACTGAGTGCCGAAAAAACTAAATTTATAAATTTTAGTCTTCGAAAGAATATTGATTTTTCAAATGACATTAAATACCACAGCGCAGAATGTATCAGTAAGCCAAATTTTTGTCTTAATACATGTAAAATTGTGGGGCAAGCCAATAATATAAAATATTTGGGAATCTTTTTAGATAGTGAAATAAGCTGGAAAATACATATTTCTAAATTAAAAAACAAAATTAATTCCATTTTAAGATATTTTTACTTTTTGAAAGATATGGCTAGTGAAAATGTCCTACGTACATTGTACTTTTCTATTGTACAAAGTCGTTTGGAATATGGGATAATTTTTTGGGGAAATGCTTATGAAACCCATCTAAATGCAATAAATACCCAGCAAAAACATTTGGTACGATTAATTTCATATAAAGGTAAATTTGAACCGTCCCTTCCTCTCTTTGTTTTTAAAAAAATACTACCATTAAAATATTTGTTTGTCTTTAAAGTGCTGAAAATGTTTTTTAGTAGAAGTGGAAATAGGATTCCGAATGAAAATTTGTATAGAAACAAACTTAGAAATGCAGAGCAATATACATTTCCAAAACCAAGAAATACATTTTTCACAAAAACTTACAATTTTATGGCACCTAGATTTTTTAATAGGTTGCCTGATGAAATAAAAAAATCCAAAGGCGCAGCTATTTTTGCAAACAAGTTAAAGAAGTGGCTTTTTAGTTTGGGAGAAATAATGTTTATGTTTTTAATTTTAAAATAAAGGTAGATAGGAAAATGGGTCATGATAAGGGCACACTATGGAGAGCTTTGATACTCAGGGACTAAGCATTGCATGCTATGAGCTGTGACGGCACCTGGGCTGGTGCCATGAGCCGCCTGGTAGCAAAGTGCGGTGTGCGGTTTGAAGATCAAACCATAGTTTAGTCATTGTTAATTTTTGAAGTAGTTTTGTATGTATTTTTTTGGATTAGTAAAATTTTTGGCACAAATACTTAAGGGATCGCTATATTTTATTCTACATATTTTCAATTCTGTCTGATCGCCGTATTTTATTTTGGTAATTTAAAGGAAAGGAACCTCCTAACTGGCTTTGCCTTGGAGGCCCTACATTTTCTCCTTAGTTGTATGCACAACAAAAATATACAATCTTTTATTTTTTAGTCTTAATTATTATTCATTAATCTGTATTGTTGTATTTTTAAGTCATTCTGAATACAGACATTTTGTGGATTTTAATTTTTTTTGCTAAAAGAATGGGCATTTTTTTTTTTAGACTATTATTTTTTATGTGCAAAATTTGAAAGTGTACAAAAATGTAATATTTTTTTGGAGAAAATAAATTATTCTTATTCTTATTCTTATTCTTATTCTTAGTTATTTAACGGTGTCGTATTCGCTAGTACATCCAGCTAGTTATTTAACGGTGCCGTATTAGCTAGTACATCCAGCTAGTTAGTTAACGGTGCCGTATTAGCTAGTACATCCAGCTAGTTATTTAACGGTGTCGTATTCGCTAGTACATCCAGCTAGTTATTTAACGGTGTCGTATTCGCTAGTACATCCAGCTAGTTATTTAACGGTGTCGTATTAGCTAGTACATCCAGCTAGTTATTTAACGGTGTCGTATTCGCTAGTACATCCAGCTAGTTATTTAACGGTACCGTATTAGCTAGTACATCCAGCTAGTTATTTAACGGTGCCGTATTAGCTAGTACATCCAGCTAGTTAGTTAACGGTACCGTATTCGCTTGTACATCCAGCTAGTTAGTTAACGGTGTCGTATTCGCTAGTACATCCAGCTAGTTATTTAACGGTGCCGTATTAGCTAGTACATCCAGCTAGTTATTTAATGGTGCTGTATTAGCTAGTACATCCAGCTAGTTAGTTAACGGTGCCGTATTCGCGTGTACATCCAGCTAGTTATTTAACGGTGTCGTATTCGCTATTACTTCCAGCTAGTTATTTAACGGTGTCGTATTAGCTAGTACATCCAGCTAGTTATTTAACAGTGTCGTATTAGCTAGTACATCCAGCTAGTTAGTTAACGGTGCCGTATTAGCTAGTACATCCAGCTAGTTATTTAACGGTGTCATATTAGCTAGTACATCCAACTAGTTATTTAACGGTGCCGTATTAGCTAGTACATCCAGCTAGTTATTTAACGGTGCCGTATTAGCTAGTAAATCCAGCTAGTTATTTAACGGTGTCGTATTAGCTAGTACATCCAGCTAGTTAGTTAACGGTGCTGTATTAGCTAGTACATCCAGCTAGTTATTTAACGGTGTCGTATTAGCTAGTACATCCACCTAGTTATTTAACGGTGTCGTATTCGCTAGTACATCCAGCTAGTTAGTTAACGGTGCCGTATTCGCTATTACTTCCAGCTAGTTATTTAACGGTGACGTATTAGCTAGTACATCCAGCTAGTTATTTAACGGTGTCGTATTAGCTAGTACATCCAGCTAGTTATTTAACGGTGTCGTATTAGCTAGTACATCCAGATAGTTATTTAACGGTGCTGTATTAGCTAGTACATCCAGCTAGTTATTTAACGGTAACGTATTCGCTAGTACATCCAGCTAGTTATTTAACAGTGTCGTATTAGCTAGTACATCCAGCTAGTTATTTAACGGTGACGTATTAGCTAGTACATCCAGCTAGTTATTTAACGGTGCCGTATTAACTAGTACATCCAGCTAGTTATTTAACGGTGCGCCGTATTCGCCATTACTTCCAGCTACTTATTTAACGGTGCCGTATAAGCTATTACTTCCAGCTAGTTATTTAACGGTGCCGTATTAGCTAGTACATCCAGCTAGTTATTTAACGGTGTCGTAATAGCTAGTATATCCAGCTAGTTATTTAACGGTGCCGTATTAGCCAGTACATCCAGCTAGTTATTTAACGGTGCCGTATTAGCTAGTACATCCAGCTAGTTATTTAACGGTGCCGTATTCGCTATTACTTCCAGCTAGTTATTTAACGGTGCCGTATTAGCTAGTACATCCAGCTAGTTATTTAACGGTGTCGTAATAGCTAGTACATCCAGCTAGTTAGTTAACGGTGCCGTATTAGCTAGTACATCCAGCTAGTTATTTAACGGTGTCGTATTAGCTAGTACATCCAGCTAGTTAGTTAACGGTGCCGTATTAGCTAGTACATCCAGCTATTTATTTAACGGTGCCGTATTAGCTAGTACATCCAGCTAGTTATTTAACGGTGCCGTATTAGCTAGTACATCCAGCTAGTAATTTAACGTCGCCGTATTAGCTAGTACATCCAGGTAGTTATTTAACGGTGCCGTATCAGCTAGTACATCCAGCTAGTTAGTTACCGGTGCCGTATTAGCTAGTACATCCAGCTAGTTATTTAACGGTGCCGTATTAGCTAGTACATCCAGCTAGTTATTTAACGGTGCCGTATTAGCTAGTACATCCAGCTAGTTATTTAACGGTGCCGTATTAGCTAGTACATCCAGCTAGTTATTTAACGGTGCCGTATTAGCTAGTACATCCAGCTAGTTATTTAACGGTGCCGTATTAGCTAGTACATCCAGCTAGTTATTTAACGGTGCCGTATTAGCTAGTACATCCAGCTAGTTATTTAACGGTGCCGTATTAGCTAGTACATCCAGCTAGTTATTTAACGGTGCCGTATTCGCTATTACTTCCAGCTAGTTATTTAACGGTGTCGTATTAGCTAGTACATCCAGCTAGTTATTTAACGGTGTCGTATTCGCTAGTACATCCAGCTAGTTAGTTAACGGTGCCGTATTCGCTATTACTTCCAGCTAGTTATTTAACGGTGCCGTATTAGCTAGTACATCCAGCTAGTTATTTAACGGTGTCGTATTAGCTAGTACATCCAGCTAGTTATTTAACGGTGTCGTATTAGCTAGTACATCTAGATAGTTATTTAACGGTGCCGTATTAACTAGTACATCCAGCTAGTTATTTAACGGTGTCGTATTAGCTAGTACATCCAGCTAGTTAGTTAACTGTGCCGTATTAGCTAGTACATCCAGCTAGTTATTTAACGGTGTCGTATTAGCTAGTACATCCAGCTAGTTATTTAACGGTGCCGTATTAGCTAGTAAATCCAGCTAGTTATTTAACGGTGCCGTATTAGCTAGTAGATCCAGCTAGTTATTTAACGGTGTCGTATTAGCTAGTACATCCAGCTAGTTATTTAACGGTATCGTATTCGCTAGTACATCCAGCTAGTTATTTAACGGTGCCGTATTCGCTATTACTTCCAGCTAGTTATTTAACGGTGCCGTATTCGCTAGTACATCCAGCTAGTTAGTTAACGGTGCCGTATTAGCTAGTACATCCAGCTAGTTATTTAACGGTGCCGTATTAGCTAGTACATCCAGCTAGTTATTTAAAGGTGTCGTATTAGCTAGTACATCCAGATAGTTATTTAACGGTGTCGTATTAGCTAGTACATCCAGATAGTTATTTAACGGTGCCGTATTAGCTAGTACATCCAGCTAGTTATTTAACGGTGTCGTATTAGCTAGTACATCCAGCTAGTTAGTTAACGGTGCCGTATTAGCTAGTACATCCAGCTAGTTATTTAACGGTGTCGTATTAGCTAGTACATCCAGCTAGTTATTTAACGGTGCCGTATTAGCTAGTACATCCAGATAGTTATTTAACGGTGCCGTATTAGCTAGTAGATCCAGCTAGTTATTTAACGGTGTCGTATTAGCTAGTACATCCAGCTAGTTATTTAACGGTATCGTATTCGCTAGTACATCCAGCTAGTTATTTAACGGTGCCGTATTCGCTATTATTTCCAGCTAGTTGTTTAACGGTGCCGTATTAGCTAGTACATCCAGCTAGTTATTTATCGGTGTCGTATTAGCTAGTACATCCAGCTAGTTATTTAACGGTGTCGTATTAGCTAGTACATCCAGATAGTTATTTAACGGTGCCGTATTAGCTAGTACATCCAGCTAGTTATTTAACGGTGTCGTATTAGCTAGTACATCCAGCTAGTTAGTTAACGGTGCCGTATTAGCTAGTACATCCAGCTAGTTATTTAACGGTGCCGTATTAGCTAGTACATCCAGTTAGTTATTTAACGGTGTCGTAGTAGCTATTACATCCAGCTAGTTATTTAACGGTGTCGTATTAGCTAGTACATCCAGCTAGTTATTTAACGGTGTCGTATTAGCTAGTAGATCCAGCTAGTTATTTAACGGTGTCGTATTAGCTAGTAAATCCAGCTAGTTATTTAACGGTATCGTATTCGCTAGTACATCCAGCTAGTTATTTAACGGTGCCGTTTTCGCTAGTACATCCAGCTAGTTATTTAACGGTGTCGTATTAGCTAGTACATCCAGCTAGTTATTTATCGGTGTCGTATTAGCTAGTACATCCAGCTAGTTATTTAACGGTGTCGTATTAGCTAGTACATCCAGATAGTTATTTAACGGTGCCGTATTAGCTAGTACATCCAGCTAGTTATTTAACGGTGTCGTATTAGCTAGTACATCCAGCTAGTTAGTTAACGGTGCCGTATTAGCTAGTACATCCAGCTAGTTATTTAACGGTGCCGTATTAGCTAGTACATCCAGTTAGTTATTTAACGGTGTCGTAGTAGCTAATACATCCAGCTAGTTATTTAACGGTGTCGTTTTAGCTAGTACATCCAGCTAGTTATTTAACGGTGTCGTATTAGCTAGTACATCCAGCTAGTTATTTAACGGTGTCGTATTAGCTAGTACATCCAGCTAGTTATTTAACGGTGTCGTATTCGCTATTACTTCCAGCTAGTTATTTAACGGTGCCGTATTCGCTAGTACATCCAGCTAGTTAGTTTACGGTGCCGTATTAGCTAGTACATCCAGCTAGTTATTTAACGGTGCCGTATTAGCTAGTACATCCAGCTAGTTATTTAACGGTGTCGTATTAGCTAGTACATCCAGATAGTTATTTAACGGTGTCGTATTAGCTAGTACATCCAGCTAGTTACTTAACGGTGTCGTATTAGCTAGTACATCCAGATAGTTATTTAACGGTGCCGTATTAGCTAGTACATCCAGCTAGTTATTTAACGGTGTCGTATTAGCTAGTACATCCAGCTAGTTATTTAATGGTGTCGTATTAGCTAGTACATCCAGATAGTTATTTAACGGTGTCGTATTAGCTAGTACATCCAGATAGTTATTTAACGGTGCCGTATTAGCTAGTACATCCAGCTAGTTACTTAACGGTGTCGTATTAGCTAGTACATCCTGATAGTTATTTAACGGTGCCGTATTAGCTAGTACATCCAGCTAGTTATTTAACGGTGCCGTATTAGCTAGTACATCCAGCTAGTTATTTAACGGTGCCTATTCGCTAGTACATCCAGCTAGTTAGTTAATGGTGCCGTATTAGCTAGTACATCCAGCTAGTTATTTAACGGTGCCGTATTAGCTAGTACATCCAGTTAGTTATTTAACGGTGCCGTATTCGCTAGTACATCCAGCTAGTTATTTAACGGTGCCGTATTAGCTAGTACATCCAGCTAGTTATTTAACGGTGCCGTATTAGCTAGTACATCCAGTTAGTTATTTAACGGTGCCGTATTCGCTAGTACATCCAGCTAGTTAGTTAACGGTGCCGTATTAGCTAGTACATCCAGCTAGTTATTTAACGGTGCCGTATTAGCTAGTACATCCAGCTAGTTATTTAACGGTGTCGTATTAGCTTGTACATCCGGATAGTTATTTAACGGTGCCGTATTAGCTAGTACATCCAGCTAGTTATTTAACGGTGTCGTATTAGCTAGTACATCCAGATAGTTATTTAACGGTGCCGTATTAGCTAGTACATCCAGCTAGTTATTTAACGGTGCCGTATTAGCTAGTACATCCAGCTAGTTATTTAACGGTGCCGTATTCGCTAGTACATCCAGCTAGTTAGTTAACGGTGCCGTATTAGCTAGTACATCCAGCTAGTTATTTAACGGTGCCGTATTAGCTAGTACATACAGCTAGTTATTTAACGGTGCCGTATTCGCTAGTACATCCAGCTAGTTATTTAACGGTGCCGTATTAGCTAGTACATCCAGCTAGTTATTTAACGGTGCCTTATTAGCTAGTACATCCAGCTAGTTATTTAACAGTGCCGTATTCTAATTCAATATTGGCCGTAGTAAATTGGATAATTAAATTTCAGATTCACATTAAGGACTAACTCAGTTAAGGTAGTACTTAAGGTTAGAAAGAAAGAGTAAAATTTATCTCAAATGAATACTAATATCAATTTTTAAGTTAAGCCTAAGTTAACAAGCCTAATTATGTAGCTTAATGAAGAAGTTAAATCTTAAAAACAGTTTGTAGAAACTTTGATTTATTAGTAGTCTAGATGAAGTGTTCAGCATAAACCACTATATAAACGATGATTTATTATAATACGTAATCGTTAAATATATTACTTGTTATAGTCATATATCAGTTAAACTGATCGCTAGTGAAATTAACTTTCAAACGATTGATTAAAAACTTAAAACAATTTATTTAATTAACTTACCTTCTATTCCAAACTTAAAGACCTAACCTAAAATTTTTGATTGTCTCATTGTTTACTGGTTTAAATTAATTAGCTCTATGTGACTCCCTCACTTAAAAATAATTTTCACCCAGTTAAAGGATTATTTTCATTCCAAGTGAGTCGGTTTTTCCTGTCAATAAATGTTGACTTCAATTTTTTGTGAAGTGACAAAATAATTCTTTCACTCCAATATATTTATTTTTACCCTTTTAATAAATGCTTACTTTACTATTTATATTATAACAAGACCACACTTTTGTTCATAAAATTAATAAATTTCATTTTTAAATTAACAGACTTCCCTTTTTTTATTAAGTGGAAATATTTTACTCAGGATTAATAGAGTTCATTTTTAAAAAGAGCAAAAGATTACTCTAAAAGTATGGCTGGGTTTTCACCACCCCACAGAGTGAAAATAGCAATCTGAAACAGTGAATATTCATGCTTTCACGTTTTAAGAGCAGATCCAAATTATTTGCTAGTATTCAAAGTCCATCTGAGTAATAAAAATAACATATTTATATGTACACTTTTTCAGTGATAAATATTTCCCAAACATTTGTTTCTATTTCTTAATTCTTAATTAATGGATATTTTATAAATTACAATTAAATTATCCGTTAGTAATACAACAGTATACTTTGGGAAAATGTTTTCCCTAAGAAAGATGATTCCTTTGGGAGAAAAATCACAAAATCAATAAAAAATATCAATAATTACGTACCAGTAACATGATAAAGAAGAAAAATCAACGGAGGCAAAATCCGTTATTTACGTTTGGAATGTAAAGAATGTTTATAAATAGATAAAAAAAAAACATGACAGTTTAAAATAATGTAAACATTATAACGCAGATGTAATGATTCATCGCCTTATAGTCACAATGCATGCAGTCAGTTGGAAACTGCTTGACATGCCACTGTTGGTTGCATTTACACCAATAACGTTTTAATTAAAAGTTAAGTAACCCATTAATTTGGTGATAATAGGGTATATGTAAAGCCCTAAACAGTGATAGCATAAACTGAAAGGTAATTATGTAAGAGGGTATTCAGTTCTTGAGTACGTATTTAATTACACAGTGCGAATAAAACACTTAAGTTTCATCCTTGTCTCTTGTATTCTGCTTTTTAATTTGGAGCTGAGTGAATGTCCTAGCTGGTTAGGCCAAACCTTTTAACACACATTGACATAAAATATTTGTTTAACATGAGCATATTAACTGGAAGTTTTAGGAAACTTGATAACCCTGAAATGTATATTAAAAAAAGGTTTATATTATTTTTAATTTTATTTTATTTTAACAGTAAATAGCAAGGGTAACACTGCTGATCTTTGACTGAATTTGTTCAAAGCTTTACTGTAAATTATAAACACCACAATTTTAAAATTTAAAACTCGCAGTTATGTTGTGATCCGTGTTAATCGTAAATCCAATTAGCAGAAGGCTTAAGAGCGGTATAATTAGGGCCCTCCCCGACATTTGTGAAGCTGACAAGCTCTCCTGCCAATTATAATTCTGTCATTACATGTAATAATAATTCTTTGTTAATCCCTTCTCTGTATGTTTTGCTTTGGAATAGCGTTGTAATGAGTAAAATATTCAGTCGAGAAATATTCGTGCTAAAGGGGGTTTTAATGAGTGATACATGCAAAACACAAGTTTTTTTTCTACGTCTTTATTTATAGTTTCAATACAGAAGTGTTAATAATATTTAAGCAGGATACATAAAATACGTGTTACAACACTATAAAGTATATTTACTTTTATACTGTACTTACATACAAGACGGTAAAAAATACAAAAGATAGCACAAGGCGATCAATTTCAACCAGTTACACCGGTCATCAGCAGGCCCAATCAGAGAATGACAGACACAAGATGGCGAACAGCTTATATACTATTGGCTGGCTACCGGAAGTTCCGGAAACAAGTTGCGATAAGTACCACCAGAGTCAAAGTTGACCTGCTCATTGATAGATTTATCCCTATCCTTACATTTTACATAAAAAATAAACAATTCTTTCAATGCATTCATTTCATTTCCTTTTTTACAATTCTTAAACATGCTGAGGTTTTCTTCTATTTTCCCTATGGTGTGGCCATTTTCTAAAAGATGTTTCGCTACGTTTGATCTTTCCGGTTTCCTGTTCCTCCAAGCTGATACATGGTTCTTAAATCTTTTAACAAAATTAACACTTTGACCAATATAAAAGTGATCACAGTTGTTACAATTAATTTTATAAATGCCAGGCATGTCGAATCTGTTACAATCTTCTATCTTCAGATTAAGTATTTTGTTCATGGTGTTTTGCGTTCTGTAGGCTATATTAACTCCATATTTCTTGAATCGATTCGCAACCTTTTGTATATTAGTTCCTGTGACGCTGAACGTTGCAAAATTACTTTATGTTTCTTTTCTTCCGTCTAACGTTGTTATTATATGCAGTTTTTCTTGGTTCTTTACTTTCCTTTGGATTTTTTTCCAATTTCGTCTATTATTGTCGGGTTGAATCCGTTGGCTCGAGAAATCGCCTTTATAGTTTTTATTTCACTTCTGTTATCTTCATTTAGTGTAAGTTTAAATATATTCTTAAGTGATTTAAGACGTCTTTTATTACATCCCGTATATTTTAGATTGCTTAAACATCTACTTAATGTAAAATTACATGTTTTCCGTGAAGCCGTAATCTTTCACTTTGTGACTAATTTTTGTTAGGAGTCATAAAAGAAAATTATTTTAGATCGGTGCTAACAAGTCTGCAGGACCTAAATAAAACATGTAAAGTGGGCATACATATTAAGAAATGTATTGATTTTGATTTGAACAAATGATCAATAAATACACTGAAAAAGATGTAGAATATGTAATCTTTAAAATCCATACTCAGTACTCACTCTGGAATTCCAAATTTTGCAGTTTAAAAAACTCACGTCTCATAGGGGCAATTTAAGCTTTGTTATTATGCAGCAATGATTATTTAAATAAGTTAAAGCACCGTCGTATATTTTTTTACCTTTCAGGTAATTATTCTGACAATTTAGACAAATATTTATATGCTTAGTTTAAAATATTTGCCATGAAATCCAAGTATATTTTCGTTTCGTTGGTAAAAAACATGTTTAAATCTTAACGAAAATAAACCCTGAAAAGTGCTTCTCTTCTTTTTTAATGGCACCAATCACTTTCGTCCTCGTTAACTGTGTCCCAATCTTCGTTTGAGAGCTTTGTTTGTACGATTTGATTCCCTTTTCTCTTAAAATTGGATCTAAAATGTCTCTTGGTTTTATTATAAATTAAACTAAAACGTTTTAAATAAGATAATCGTATTATTTGTTACATTTGACACACAAATAGTTTACTGAAAGAAAGTTACATATTTTTGAGTTATTTTATGATAATATAAGACAAGGTTTTACCCAAAATTATATTAAGAACATATTGCATACACATGACATAAACTGACACGTGTTTTTAAAGTTATATCTAATATTATTACAGTGAAATACAGTCTAAGTAATAGATGTTTAATAAAACAAACTTTGATCAGAGTGTAAAAGTAATGAAAGTTGGTTTGACGTTTATTAAAATGTAGGTATTTTTTATATTCCGTCTTATTATAATATCAATGATATCATGATTTATGACCGGCAATACTCTACAAAGACGATGGGAATAGCCTATCCACTGCAATCCACGTCTATCAATACCGTTTTGTTATGTAACCTAATCAAATGTTATGAAACGCCATCTCGTTTTTTCTATGAGGTAATTTTAAAGTTTCAACTTACTGTAAATATAAATTAACTAAACATAGATAATGGACGACAGTAAACGTTTACACTAACGTTTATCAAATTATAACGCTACATTTAAAGCTTGCAAATGTATTTCAAAGCAGCAATGGTGAACGTGAAACATAATGAGTTAAAACCCGGCAACACTCATGTCTGTCCTGCAGCATTACTGCTATGTCATTGCTAATTTCACCTGGAAATTATGACCACAGATAATACATTATATAATTTAATGTAGAATATTTAAAATGTGGAATGCATTAAATCCACGGATCCAATAAATTGTCTTTACAACTACCAAATTAGGTCACTTCATTTTAAACATACATAACAATAAATGTGTCTTGACATCTCATTTACCTTGTTTATTTACACAATAAGTTTACACAGTGTTAATTGCGTAACGAATAAGTAGGGAACTTTGGCCGGTACTACGTATGGCGAGGTAGGACAATGCCCCCGGCCCGCATAGTAATAGTTATAGTATAAATTAAAGAATGTAATTAAAAACGTCTTACAACGCTTAAGAATATAAATATACAATTATACAATTGTAACACTTATGATGTTACTATATTTTAATAACATACATGACGGGTAATGTATGTATAAAACTTTGGTATAAGGCAGATGATTTGGATCAACCGGTAATCATCAGGCTCTGAGGAGTTGCCGATCCAAATTGATTGTCTTGTACGATCAAATACGTAAATTTATCCGTCTTGCATGAAAACAATATCATAAGTGTAAGTATTTGTTTTTAACAACAAGCCAAACTTCTAACACGTGAAATTCTAATCGACAGTTAATAAAAACAATTAAACAAGATATTAGTAACATGCCAAAACATCATTAAACACTGCGGTGCGTTATTTGCCTGCTCTAATCTCTGTTGTGAGTATACTTCAACTAAAACTATTAATAGCTCTACTAAAGTATAAGGAGATCACTCGTAAAAAGAAAGTTATTCTAATTTCAATGAACTATCCATTTAAATGTTGTGTAATACATACAGTTTGGATTGTGGTCTTAAGCAATGGTTAGTATTTGGAGTTGCAACAGCTATTGTGAATGTGAATCCTCACGAATCGAAATCACACTTACCATGCTATTATACAGCACCATATATATTATAAATTATTCTATTTTCAGCTTATATGAAGTTTTTAAGAAATTTGATGAGTAAAAATCATAATAAACTATTTTTATTTTCTCTTTTGAGAGTTATTTAGTGTGAGTATGAAAACCTTAATGATTTCCGTATAATTTGGATTATCTTACATTAAATATGGAAACATTATTTTCCACTGAGGAGTGTTTTATGAAGAAAATAACTATTATATATTGGTTACATTTCTTCAACAATATTGTTAACATTGTACAATGTCGTGTGCAGGATATATGACTGTGAAGATGACTTTAAATTCGAATCACAAAAATCGTATCGTGTAAAATAAAAAAATTCAAAAGAATACTCAAGGTTTATTAATTTACCACTTATTACAATTATATTAGTACCCCTAATGTGTGAATGGTATCAATACCGTTTACCGGCGACCGACGACATGAATGACTGTCGTATACCAATTTCTAACACCTAATTGCAATGATGGTCAAAACACAATTTGAAAACGCTTCAGTTACTAATACAAATTTGACTGTACACAATTCCTATATAAAACATTACTGTACATCCTGTGGCTGCCGTTATGCTTTTAGAAACAATAATTTACAATATTTTTATTTAAATTTTAAATTTTTCGAGCAAATAATCTTATTGGAAATACATTAACTGTTGAATGAAAATTTAGTAACATAGGAAGTTTCATCTCAGTTTTGTAGGATGAGTGACTAATATGTAAGATTGAAAAAATAACATATTTTATATGACAATATTACTTTGAATTCAATAAGCACTACTTATTTATTATTCCTGGAAATCACTGACTCTGTTAAGTTTATTTATACATTTTTTAAGGAAGAATTCAAGTTTTCAACAGGTTATCAAATATCAGAGCATTGTTTTGTGGATTGGCATCACTGCGAGCATAGTTGTAACTCAATGTTGGCAACTTTTCCAATATCCTGCCTCTCATCTGGGTTCTATCTCTGCACTAGGGGCTTCACCTCTGAACCCTTAATGGACGTTTATATTAATGTCCAAGCAAAACCTGTTCGGGCTTAAACAATATTGGTCAAGACCTCGTAAATGTTTGGAGGTCCTGCATTATATGAGGCATACGTTGTTTTTAATTACATACATCTTGGGGTCATAACTGCCGAGAATTAAATAATATAAAGTGTATTAAGATAGATTATCAGTGTATTAAGTACCCGATCGTGTGTATAAAGACACTTTCCTGTTATATCCTTGCAAATCATATGTTTAAAATAGACATTTGATTAACCTCCATTAATTACTATGACTAAAAATTAATGTCATACAAAGAAAACTATAATGAACTATTTGTAATTGGCTTCATCTGTTTTCTAAACATCCGTAACACAGACTTTGATTTCTGGTATAGAGGGATAACAGTCTGGCGGAGGCATCAACAATGCCGCTTGTTGTCTTAATTAGGTCTTTTACTGGTAATTATATTATTATATTATGCACTGAAGTGAACTCTTTATCAGTACCCTTAAACAAACCCTTATCAGTATGGTGCGGGCGAGGTTATAATACATTTCCTCAGTCATACAAACCGTAACTTAACCACTGTAGCTGTATAGGCTCACGCAAACTCAGATTACTGTAATAAAACTTGATTCAACTTTATAAATCTGGAATCAAATTAAGAGTACATATGTTTTGATTAAAACTATTATTAAGGAAATATTTTTAAACTCACATTTGTTTTTATTTATTTATACAAATATGTTTATTTATTTGTATACTATTTCATTATTTTTATAGCCACTAAACCATTGTGTTTTTAATTTAAGTGAACATATTGTACTATAACACAAATATTGCGATGTCCAGGCAAATAATAAATAACCTATGAAAACAAATAAATTTTATAAACAGTTTGTAGTTGTTTTGTAATAAACTATTAATATAGATATTTTTTTGTAATTTATCAAAATTATAAGTTTTCTACTGGCTGGAGGGAAAAAATATGCAAAAATAGCGAGGTTACGCTTACATTCTCAGAAACCGTAGCAAAAACGATTAAAAACACGTTTTGACGTTCAAGAAACATTCTACGAGAATAGCTCAGCCCCCTGGTTCTAATTGTGTATAAAATGTATCTTTAAGTCAAAATTAATTAAATCATACATATTTTACGTAAAGACTAAATTGTACCTTTTTGAGCTAGGAAATCATAATAGTAAATTTCGTCACTAGGATCAAAAATGATACTTTTCAATAGGAACTCAATTTTAACATGAGGCTTAAAATTAAGTTATGTTTAGGCCTAAAATCAGTGATAATCGATAATCCACTTTTGGCCCGTGTGTTGAAACCCATTTTTCGTCATTCTGCATCATATATTTTGCTAAATTTGTCACAAAACTAAAATTTTACAACCTTTAAGTTTGCTCCAAAAAGGCTCACTTTTATTTTGTTTAGGTATATCGTTTTAATCTGTACTATTAAAGTAACATTTGTATGTGGCGTGAAGTTATCTTTTGACTACATCGTTCGTATTGATTTACTTTAAACACGTTTTCCTACAATGTTATTCTTCTTCCACCAATTAGTAAATGTAGGCAAGAGGAGGGAAGAGAATTCGCTTACAAAACATAATATTCATATTTAGTCGATTTCGCATAAGTTGCCACATCTCACCTGCTCTGACTTTGCTCTCCCGCGACACGATAGCACCCACGGCGTTGGTGGCGGTGCAGCGATAAGTCGCCATGTGAACCTCATTGCTGAACTCCTCGTGGGAGAAGGGAGGGAAGTAGAGACTCCCGTTGTTCAACACTTCCCTGAAACAAAAGATATAATTTGTAACTAATGTAATAAATACCATTTATTTTTAGTAGATAAACACCTTCAAAATACGCATGTGTAAAAAGTAGATAAATAAAGGTTGTTAAACATTTTTAGCATTTATTGGTTTTTGTTTAAGAAATTGGCAGCCTTGTTTGCCTTTCTTCGCGCGTCCAAAAAGGCTATGGAACAGTGTGTCGAACGAATGCAGCAGAGAAATGGATGTGCCGTTACAGTACTATACGCACGGTAATGATGAAACTTACTTGCTAGGCCTGGGATTCAAGCACATGACCGGGTCGCTGTGATGGTTTATCCGACTTTGATATCAGATGAGCCGTTACAGTGCTAGATGCACGGCCATGATGAAACTTACTTGCTAGGACTAGGACTAACACATGACAGGGTCGCTGTCATTGTTACACATACTATGATATCAGATGAGCTGTTACAGTACTAGATGCACGGCCATGATGAAACTTACTTGCTAAGACTAGGATTCAAACACATGACCGGGTCGCTGTCACGGTTTATCCGACTTAGATATCAGATGAACCGTTACAGTACTAGATGCACGGTCATGATGAAACTTACATGCTAGGACTAGGAGTCAAGCAAATGACAGGGTCGCTGTCATGGTTTATCCGACTATGATATCAGATGAGCCGTTACAGTACTAGATGCACGGTCATGATGAAACTTACATGCTAGGACTAGGAGTCAAGCACATGACAGGGTCGCTGTCATGGTTTATCCGACTATGATATCAGATGAGCCGTTACAGTACTAGACGCACGGTCATGATGAAACTTACTTGCTAGGACTAGGAGTCAAGCACATGACAGGGTCACTGTGATGGTTTATCCGACTATGATATCAGATGAGCCGTTACAGTACTAGATGCACGGTTATGATGAAACTTACTTGCTAGGACTAGGAGTCAAGCACATGACAGGTTCGCAGTCATGGTTTATCCGACTATGATATCAGATGAGCCGTTACAGTACTAGATGCACGGTTATGATGAAACTTACTTGCTAGGACTAGGAGTCAAGCACATGACAGGGTCGATGTGATGGTTTATCCGACTATGATATCAGATGCGCCGTTACAGTACTAGACGCACGGTCATGATGAAACTTACTTGCTAGGACTAGGAGTCAAGCACATGACAGGGTCACTGTGATGGTTTATCCGACTATGATACCAGATGAACCGTTACAGTACTAGATGCACGGTCATGATGAAACTTATATGCTACGACTAGGAGTCAAGCACATGACAGGGTCGCTGTCATGGTTTATCCGACTATGATATCAGATGCGCCGTTACAGTACTAGACGCACGGTCATGATGAAACTTACTTGCTAGGACTAGGAGTCAAGCACATGACAGGGTCACTGTGATGGTTTATCCGACTATGATATCAGATGAGCCGTTACAGTACTAGATGCACGGTTATGATGAAACTTACCTGCTAGGACTAGGAGTCAAGCACATGACAGGTTCGCAGTCATGGTTTATCCGACTATGATATCAGATGAGCCGTTACAGTACTAGATGCACGGTTATGATGAAACTTACTTGCTAGGACTAGGAGTCAAGCACATGACAGGTTCGCAGTCATGGTTTATCCGACTATGATATCAGATGAGCCGTTACAGTACTAGATGCACGGTTATGATGAAACTTACTTGCTAGGACTAGGAGTCAAGCACATGACAGGGTCGATGTGATGGTTTATCCGACTATGATATCAGATGCGCCGTTACAGTACTAGACGCACGGTCATGATGAAACTTACTTGCTAGGACTAGGAGTCAAGCACATGACAGGGTCACTGTGATGGTTTATCCGACTATGATACCAGATGAACCGTTACAGTACTAGATGCACGGTCATGATGAAACTTATATGCTACGACTAGGAGTCAAGCACATGACAGGGTCGCTGTCATGGTTTATCCGACTATGATATCAGATGCGCCGTTACAGTACTAGACGCACGGTCATGATGAAACTTACTTGCTAGGACTAGGAGTCAAGCACATGACAGGGTCACTGTGATGGTTTATCCGACTATGATATCAGATGAGCCGTTACAGTACTAGATGCACGGTTATGATGAAACTTACCTGCTAGGACTAGGAGTCAAGCACATGACAGGTTCGCAGTCATGGTTTATCCGACTATGATATCAGATGAGCCGTTACAGTACTAGATGCACGGTTATGATGAAACTTACTTGCTAGGACTAGGAGTCAAGCACATGACAGGTTCGCAGTCATGGTTTATCCGACTATGATATCAGATGCGCCGTTACAGTACTAGACGCACGGTCATGATGAAACTTACTTGCTAGGACTAGGAGTCAAGCACATGACAGGGTCACTGTGATGGTTTATCCGACTATGATATCAGATGAGCCGTTACAGTACTAGATGCACGGTTATGATGAAACTTACTTGCTAGGACTAGGAGTCAAGCACATGACAGGGTCACTGTGATGGTTTATCCGACTATGATATCAGATGAGCCGTTACAGTACTAGATGCACGGTTATGATGAAACTTACTTGCTAGGACTAGGATTCATGCACATGACAGGGTCGCTGTCATGGTTTATCCGACTATGATATCAGATGAGCCGTTACAGTACTAGATGCACGGTCATGATGAAACTTACTTGCTAGGACTAGGAGTCAAGCACATGACAGGTTCGCAGTCATGGTTTATCCGACTATGATATCAGATGCGCCGTTACAGTACTAGACGCACGGTCATGATGAAACTTACTTGCTAGGACTAGGAGTCAAGCACATGACAGGGTCACTTTGATGGTTTATCCGACTATGATATCAGATGAGCCGTTACAGTACTAGATGCACGGTTATGATGAAACTTACTTGCTAGGACTAGGATTCATGCACATGACAGGGTCGCTGTCATGGTTTATCCGACTATGATATCAGATGCGCCGTTACAGTATTAGATGCACGGTCATGATGAAACTTGCTTGCTAGGACTAGGAGTCAAGCACATGACAGGGTCGCTGTCATGGTTTATCCGACTATGATATCAGATGAGCTGTTACAGTACTAGATGCACGATCATGATGAAACTTACTTGCTAGGACTAGGGGTCAAGCACATGACAGGTTCGCAGTCATGGTTTATCCGACTATGATATCAGATGAGCCGTTACAGTACTAGATGCACGGTCATGATGAAACTTACTTGCTAGGACTAGGAGTCAAGCACATGACAGGGTCAATGTGATGGTTTATCCGACTATGATATCAGATGCGCCGTTACAGTACTAGACGCACGGTCATGATGAAACTTACTTGCTAGGACTAGGACTCAAACACATGACAGGGTCGATGTCATGGTTTATTTCGACTATGACATCAGCGACTCGTTTAAGTTGCGCAAGTAATATTCAAGCTCGTATTTAAAATAATAGTAATATTGTCAAGCAAGGGGGATTATCTCAGATGCTAAGTGATATGTTGAAAGGACACAACTTCATATTACTGCTAAATGAGCTTATTAACTTTTAAAGCAACAAACACTAGTGTGCAACTAGAAAGAAGAGAGAGTTATAGACGGACGTTAATAACGTTCGTTCGAAAGCGATCTTTAATTACACGTGTGTTACATATATTATTCGAAGTTGCCCTTTAAAACTGAAGATTTCTCCCTCGCTATAACTCCAGCAGTGATTTAGTACGATACAAATGGATTGGCAGACATTTATATATTTGATCATAAGAAAATAATATTGCTTTCATTCTTTTTGGCACGATCATCATTAATTTATTTATACATCAATGGTACAGAGCCATTTACAATAATATAAAATACAGGCATAATGAATAAGACACATTAAAATTATGACGAAATGGATGATGAATAATTGGCCTTATGTGCAAGCATATACAACAATAAGTACTACGCAGACTATTAATAAATACCAGTAATAATAATCCATTGTTTTACCTATATACATTTTTTAGTTAATTTTGTATAGTAATTTTTTTGTGATTTATATTATGTATAATATATTGTGATTAGAACTAACGTACAGTCTTTGCCTTAAGAGTTTAAACACATTCCACATTTACTGTAAATTAACGTTTCTTTATATTTATATGTTTATGTAAAAACATATAATTACTTTTATGAAACCCATTAGGGTCAATTAGATGGTTTCAAATTGTATATCTGAAGAAGAGGAGTGATATACACTTTTTTGCCTAAGAAATCGCCCCTTACCAAATGTTATTAGAGCACTTGATTCTACAAATATTCTAAATAAAAATTGCAGAATCAAGTTAAATACTTAACAGTTACTTAAGATTTTTTTATTATAAAAATAAAGTATATCGTTATACATAATCTTCCCACTTCCCTTTACTTATGTGGTGGAATAGAGAGGGAGCGAAACTGCGGCCAGCTTTTCCGTGTCATTAGACGAAACTCGGCAAATTGTGTGGAAACCTTCTCCGCTCTCCACCGAAACAAACTTTTGGCACAACACAACTTTATGATTTATTTGTTAAGTTATTTTTATGTTTCGGAAGAAATGTTATATGAAAAGAGTAAAATGAGATATGTCGTTTCATTAAATCATTCATCTAAAATAATACATGTACTTATTATTGTGACTGTATTACATCACGAATTATGTAGTATAAATGATAATTGTTTATAACATAAAAAAGGTAATTAAAACGTGTAATTGTGATCGGTAGATATTGTACTGTAGATTTTTACTTTTTGCATAATCTTTGTTGTAGTTTTGTTAGAAACAAACATTTTAGAATATTTAACCAGTTATTAGTTAAACTTCGAACTTACAAACAGTTTGTTCATCAAAACAACTGTATTACACGGTATGTGATAGTGGTAACACAGCAGGGATAGCAGGGACTATTATATTTATTCGGTTTGATATTCAGGGTAGATTCTTTCCATAAATGATAGTGAAATGAGTTGATTGACAAGTAGCCTTAAAATACATGTATGCAAGGATTTGATCTAGTTATGCTCTAAGCAAATAAATTTATTGTCAAATTACTCTTAGTCAAGTAAGATAATATCTTGTAGGAAATTGTTCAATATATTTCAATGCAATTGTTTTATTTTTATTTCGGCAAAGAAATTAACGAAACGTTTAAGTTGAAAGAAACATATTATCAGTTTTAATCTTGGATTTTGAAAATACCGTTGTGGTTTTGCCCATCAAGGTAATGCTTTTACCACTCGCAACGCTTTGTTTTCTTAGTAGATTCATTATTTTCCTATTGGTCGACGAGTTTTCAACAAATTATTAAGTAAAAATATCCTTCTCTGAAGTTATTGACTTTGCCAGCTAAAGTTATTATTTTGTATTTAAAAATAATCGTCTAAGAGACAACAAGGGTGTACTTCTAAAATACTCATTCTTCACATGAAATTATTTGTAAGTAGCTGTGTACCCGTCCTTCGTACGGTTGAATGTAGAAATAATTGATTAATTAAAGAAAATAAACACCCATAAAATTTTACAATATTCAAATTAAATTTTACAAGTTTGAGGTACAATTAAATAAAATTCAATGAGGTATACTGGCACATAATTCGGGTACTGTTGCTAGGTCGAGGAACTCTGTCGGGTAGTAAACGGCAAGGAATGAATATGTTCGTTCCTCGCTTTGAAAGCGACCTACCTTTGGTGTTAATCTCCGTTGCTTGTTCATTCGTGGACGTGAGGATGGCACAATCACAGATCTCATCACCCAATTCCCACGCACTTCAAAGGGTCTGTGAGAAATCTCAAGAGAACAACACCGTGACCCACATTACAGTCATGATGTTGTTTCTTATGTCCTTTAAGGTACCAAATTTCAGCTCTGTTGGTCGATTAGTTGGTGTGTGATGATTAACACGCTTATATTAATGGCCTGTGGACCAGAGCCCTAAAATATCCTAGTATCTGGAGTAGGTATATGTCTGCATTTAGCTATCAGCTATTTTCCTACCGAACTTCAGCTCCATCAGTCCAGTAGTAGGTGCAAGATTGTTAAACATTTTATTTTTTGAAATTCTGGGGGGCGAAGTCCTTAAACATCTTCGTAACAGGAATATATGCTTGAGTTTTGTTCCGATGTATTAATTATGTCCCTAACAAATTTAAACTTAGAAGTCCAGTAAATACTAATACTTATAAGATTTCCATAACAGTATATTATGGAAAAACCCTATAGGTTTTTTAAACGTATTCTTATTGTACGTCACAGCATAAGGAAACCACCATGCAACATTTATCTACATTGTCGTATTTAGATAAAGTGATCTCTATGTCAGTGAGTGCGTGAGTCTGAAAAATATAGATTTAGATCTTATACCCAATCGGTATACTAATGTCATTTATTAACAATCCTCAATAGACGATTTAAATAAGAACAGCGACAACAGTTTATGGAATAAATATTATTAAGTCATCATCTGGTTCAACATAAATAAATGTATGTATATATAAGTAGAATATGTATGTATATAAATGTAAATAACATAGGATCTTTAAAACAGGCAGAATCCTAAGGTGATTAAAAAAATCCAATGTGCCTAAAACCTTCTAACGCACATATAGAACATAGGAAAAAAGTTCATCGAAATCAGTGCACCCGTTTCCCTGTGAAAAGCGAACAAAACACAACCAAAACCACACGAAATCACGTTTTTGAGCGGCCATCATTATTTTTCCAAAAGGCGTTTGCCAGTTTAGAGTAGCCTATAACTTTCTCACGCATGTATAGACCAAATAAACAAAGTTTAATCAGAGTCAGTGCACCCGTTTTCCCGTGAAAAGCGATCAAAAACCCGTCCTTGAGCGTTACCGCAGACAAACAGAGAGAAATTGAGATAAGACTTGATTTGGCTTCCCTATTGTGTAAAATGTAAAAATAAGCAAAAACTTCATAATTCAAAGCAATGAACTGACAAAAATCTAATTTTATTTTTTATAGATGTATCAAATTACTAACGCTGAGTGGGGAATTAAAAGGCAATACTGCATTTACTCCCTATAACTTTATGAAACAAATACATAAAAATACATAAACAAAAACACAAAACCAAATACATAAATACTGTACGTTAGTTGTTGTCACCATATTTTATGCATAATGTAAATAACAAAAAAAAATACAAGAAAAATTTCCTGTTACTAGGGAAAATATTATATAAAGTATGAATGAATGAGACTGTAAAGCATTTTGAGTAATATTGAAAAATAAGTACTTTTGTTGCCATCATTATATTAATAAGCAATCACTACAATTTCGCTATATTTTTGTCAGTGTGAAGAAGAAATTTTCGCAAACTGTTATAAATGTATTTGCATAAATCCCTTATAACTGGCATCGGTATTCATGGCTATGCCTCACAGGCTTTAACATTTACAATGCAAATCTTATTGAAAAACAGTAATCAATTGAATTTTATATTTGACAGCTGTTAAAGGACAAATGATAGCACCACAGTAAGAACAGTTATTCAGGCATAGTGTAAATAAATAGTCGACTGACCACTGGAATAACCACAACCTCCTGCTATCTGATTTAATTCTACATAAAATAAATAAAACCTGGGAGTTGGGTTTAAATCTGTAGTGGAATACAAATGTTCTTCATAAGCACCATTAAAGAATTAATAAATAAATAAATAAAGAAAAATCCATTTAGTTGGAAAACAAATAACATATAAGCATCGTCTAACCTTTTATCAGCCTATGAGAATATTAAATTATGATAATCAACATAGAATAGTATTACACTCTTTTGTATAATTGTACCGAATTGTTCTTTGTAGGGATCGGTATATGAATATTGGAGGGAAGAATATATATTGATGCTGATATTATTCTACGATACTTTTGTGTATCAGAGAAACAGAGGTAGAGAGAGCGCGCAACAGGACCTACTAAATGATAAACTAATTTATTGAGTTATTCTTGAAGTTCAAAATAATGATACTGGTTCAAATGATATTATGTTTAGTTGTTTGTGTAGGACGTGGCAAACAGCCATTACTCGTATGTATCGCTATCTTTGGTCGATTTCCGACCTCTGAGCGATCACTAGTTTTATTGAATATGACTCTAACATGACCAATGAAACCAATTTAACTTTAGAAAGTGTTTTTTACTCTTTTATTGAGGAAACTAGTATATCAACTATATACATTATAGTATTTGTTATCTTATTATTAAATATTTGTGTATTAATACAATTTTTTTAAATTTGAATCATGGTTGATTTAATAACAGGCATAAACAATTCTTAATTAAAACTAACAAATAATCTTATAAGGTTGCATGCTTATTTTCACAAACTAATGTTAAATATGGAGAAATAATACTGAAAGTATTAATGGAGAAATAAATATAATTGAAATTGACAGCTCGAAGGCATAACGAATAACTCAAATTTACAACAACTCTTTTGTTTTGTAAGAAAAATCAATTAGGATCACGATCGAGAAAAATCAATGCACAGTAATAAACGTCAGATTGAATTTACACATGTTCGTGCTAACTGCTACCGTTAAACTGGATAATATTGGCAATCAAGTGATTTACTGTTTCTAGTGTTGACAGTTGCTGGATTGAATTGCCCGTTGACGGGTCATAAATTGTTGGTTAACCTCGACAACCGTTGCGAATAATGGTTTATTGTTTGCGGTGAAGACTTTTATGGAATATCTGTTCTCCAGAATTGGTTTGTTTGTTTAATTTTTAATTAAGGAATTTGAAGAATGAAACTTAAATTGCAAAATGAGATGACAAAAATGTACAATAGTGTTAAAATGATAACACAACCAATTATTGTGATGTTTTAAAATACTTGGCTCCCGTTTAGTACCCACTTAGTGCATAATTTATTACCTTCGATTAGTTTGGAGTGTTTAACAATTTGAAGATTTCTGTACATATTGAGTCACCACATTCAATAAGCAAGCCCCATCCGTATCTCACCGTATTGCTTACGTTAGGCTAAAAAGGACTTTTTGAGAAAGAACAAAAAAATTATTATTTAATTATAAACCTAAAATGCAACAATGTTGATTGTGATAGAAATCACAGCCCTTTCTACCTCCACATAACAAAACAAAGAAGCGATAGATAAAAATCCCATACATTCCTATTACATTTAATTTGTATCCCCGTTGTACAATGATATTTTCCTTTATTCCATAAAGTCATAAAAACATAAAATAATTAGCTTTTGCAGTAAATGGTTTCCGCAATGACCATACAATTATTAAGAATAGAACAGAAGCAAAAAGCTTAAAGTTTGCAAGCTAGGTGACTTAATTCTGGATTACTTTATTGCTTTATCTTTCTCTAAATTAAATAACCTAGCATGAATATTAAACATAATACATTTGTCAAAAAAAAACTCATATTTTATTTGCCTAAAAAATAACACCCAACATCAGATATTAAAATTGAGAGAATGAAATAAAGCTGAGAAAAAAATAAAATCCTCACTCAAAATGTTAATTTATTATTAATTAACATATATATTTAATGCAAAATGCCCGGTGATATTGGACCTACCTAAACTAAAAAAAATATTCTTTACGATCCTTCTTTAAAGTAATTCATTGTATATTTTTATTTAATTTATGTTTGCTATGATTAGATTTTCCCCAATTTTAATTTTGAATTAAAGCGCTGAAATAACACAACCTATTTTTAAGAGACTTGTTATTACAAAAACCAGCCATGTACAGTACAAAATTGATATAAAATCTTTAAAAATAAGAAATGTTACGCCATACAAAGTTTACAAAATTTCAGCTTTTGAGATGGTTAAAAAGCTATGAACAAGGGTGGGGTTGGATATGTGTCCGATGCGTTATCTTCATGTCCACGGCACACGGAATATAGTTGTGGTTTGGTAATGATATATGGCTTCTATTGTTGAAAGATTCGAATCCCTTTGAATGTCTTCAACAAAACATATTCGTAGCATAGCAGATCAGAATACTCATTGAATACACACTAACAGGTTTTACACGGAAATAATAGTTAGTGTTTCCCAACTACGAACATTAACTACTTTTATTAATTCCACTTTAAAGATTATGGTCAGTTTTTCTTTTTTTTGTTATCAGTACGTTTTTCTATAAATACTCTATTTAAGTAATTAATATATTTACTAAATAAATATATTTCAGATTTAGTTAATTTATACAAAAACTGTAACATGTTCATTAAAGTCACTGTTGGAATAATATTCTTCGATCTTCAATACATGTGCATCTCTTTGTTGCAGACAATTTTTAAATTATTTTTTCCCTAACAAATTTACCTTCTAAGCTAATAACCGATATCACAATTATTGGAGATGAACATGGGCAACAAAATTACGTTGTTGTTGTCACTGGTACATTGGTAGTAGAGTTATAACTGTTACATCAGTTGTATAATCGTCACTGAGACACCGTTTGTATGGTTGTCACCTTTATATCGGAGATAGAGTGGTCCAAAATAAAGAAGTTGTAGAGTTGTTACTGTTACATCAATGGAAGGGGTGTTCCGTTCATATATTAATTTATTTTAAGGGGAATATGATTAAATTACGGCTGTTGTGCCAATAATGTATATTAGTGTAAATAAAAAATATGCCTGTAGTTGCCTTTTTAATGAATGCAAACATTAATTTAAGCCACGTAAATTAATCTTAATGGTACGATAAAATAATTTGGTTTCCGACAATGGACCAACATTCAACGCAGGATTCGATGAATAAACAACTGTTCTAGATTTTTGTATGAGTTTCGCAGTTCATCACAGTCAAATTCGTTTTACATACATTACATTCACTGTAATAGTGTGGGGTAGAACAATTGGGTGCCCTAAGTCTTCAACAATCACCAATACTGTTAACTAAATAATAATGTTGGATTCTTATGTAATTCCTTATACCATGAAAATCGCGAACATTAAAACATCAGGATGTGCATTTTATTAATTAGAAATATTAAAAATAAGCCTTTACATCGTGAGGCTTCATTTATAAAGCTACACTCTTTGCAGGGACATATATTGCTTGTTCTAGCTCGCGGAGCTTAGTTGAATCTTTCTTTTGATTGGTTAAATCGGTCCTATGACGACAGATAAAAACTATGTTATTCATCAACTATAAACAAAGCTCTATTATTATTAATACTTATTAATATTTGTATTGCAATTCATTTGTTTTAAACAAAGTAATGTATCATTTTAGGTCATGTAGGTAAAGTAAAGTTATATCGTAATATCTTAAAAGTGTTCTAATTTGTCAATGAAATTTTGTTTAGGTTTTCAGTACAAATATAGACATAGAGTACTATCAAGTTTGATTAAATGATGTAAAGCTAAAGGTTAGCTTCAAGGTCAAACAAGATCAGTTAAAATTAACCTCGCTTTACGTACTACCTGCTACCCGTACATAACCACGTTCCATGCACATGGTAGGCAAATAAATTACGAACAAATAAAACTAGGACGTGGTCTACAGTAAAAACGATTTTGAACCTACACTTACAGGACACGAGTAGCCGTTATAAGTAGTTATGTAAGTGTAAGGTTTCATGGTTCTTTGACATTTATGTTAAAATATATTTGTGATTGAAATTTCGTCTCTTAGTGAACTGGTGGCTGGTATGGGTGTTTGAACTATTCAGTGAACGAGTCACTGTGGTTGGGGGGTTAGTTATTGAATGGGTGGGTGTGAAGGGTGTTATTAAGGTTTACATTGGCTAATGGTGGAATATGAATATGACAAGGTTATGGTAATGGTTACTTGGTGGTATATATTGAACAAATTCACTAGATATTGTGGAGGATAATGGACAGTTCACATTATTCTAACGTGTATACACTCATTGTTCATTTATATTTGCCAATATAACATCTAGGTGATAATCTATATATTTTAATGTGTATAAAATAGTTTTATATGGGCTGTGAACCCCTTATTGTATCCGTTTGTATCCGTTTGTATCCGTTTGTATCCGTTTGTATCCGTTTGTATCCGTTTGTATCCGTTTGTATCCGTTTGTATGATGTTTTTGGGGTCAACGTTTTTGAAACGGCCGATAGCAGTTGAATTTCTAACTTGTGGGCTACCTTGGATTCAACACCAAGCGAAACCCGCGGGTGACGGCAGGTGGCAGGTGGCGGGTTTCGCGAAACCTGCGGGTCACTTTGGCATTAAAACTTGTTTGAAAGTGGTTTTATAACAACCAGACGCTTCGTTTGGAGATCCTGGAGTCAAAACATATTATTCGTTCAAGATTGTATATTTTTACAAAATAATATTGGGGGTTTATATATATATATGTGTGTGTGTGTGTCTGTGAATGCAATAGTAAATACAGTACGTGTATTACAAGACTATATATTTTGAAAACGTGGACAATTAGTTATTAATTCTCAAATTTAAGTATTTATCTAATTTGCTTAGTTTTCTTAAGTTTGTAATACAGTATCATTATACATTTATACTATACCGGGGTTTAAATAAAATCGAATACAGTATACAGCAGCAAACCTGCGTACTCAGGGAATTTCCAATGCATATAAATGTATCTTAATACCAAATAAAGCCACATACCAAGTTTCATCAATATACATTCATAAACAAAATATGACATTTTAATTATTCTCCATTAGAATAACATGGCGACCGATTATGCGGGTTTGCTGAAGGAAGGGACACAAAAATTGGGGTTTTATACAAATATCAATATAACAACTAGGCAAAGCCACATACCAAATTTCATTGCTTTATTTTCATAATTAAGGGAGATAACACGTTACTTGTCCTCCATAAGAATAACATGGGGCTGAGTACGCAGGTTTGCTGCATACCAGTTTTTATTCATTTATGTTCATAATTAAGGGAGACATAGCATTTAATTATTCTCCATAAGAATGGGCTGAGTACGCAGGTTTGCTGCAACAAGGAATAGAAAAAATGGATTTCTATGCTAATATCAATAGAACTTAACTAGGTAAAGTCGTATACCAGTTTTTATTCGTTTATGTTCATAATTAAGGGAGACATAGCATTTAATTATTCTCCATAAGAATGGGCTGAGTACGCAGGTTTGCTGCAACAAGGAATAGAAAAAATGGATTTCTATGCTAATATCAATAGAACTTAACTAGGTAAAGTCGTATACCAGTTTTTATTCGTTTATGTTCATAATTAAGGGAGACATAGCATTTAATTATTCTCCATAAGAATGGGCTGAGTACGCAGGTTTGCTGCAACAAGGAATAGAAAAAATGGATTTCTATGCTAATATCAATAGAAATTAACTAGGTAAAGTCGTATACCAGTTTTTATTCATTTATGTTCATAATTAAGGGAGACATAGCATTTAATTATTCTCCATAAGAATGGGCTGAGTACGCAGGTTTGCTGCAACAAGGAATAGAAAAAATGGATTTCTATGCTAATATCAATAGAACTTAACTAGGTAAAGTCGTATACCAGTTTTTATTCGTTTATGTTCATAATTAAGGGAGACATAGCATTTAATTATTCTCCATAAGAATGGGCTGAGTACGCAGGTTTGCTGCAACAAGGAATAGAAAAAATGGATTTCTATGCTAATATCAATAGAAATTAACTAGGTAAAGTCGTATACCAGTTTTTATTCATTTATGTTCATAATTAAGGGAGACATAGCATTTAATTATTCTCCATAAGAATGGGCTGAGTACGCAGGTTTGCTGCTACGGGAGCCATTGGTAAAAATTGTTTTTTTGAGCAAATATCAATGGTCCACAACCAGATTAAGCCGTATACCAAGTTTCGTCAGTATACGTTCATAAATAAGCGAGATATAAAAATTTTCTTTTCCTCCATAAGAATAACATTAGACAACGTACTGTGTTTAGCACTTTAAATATCTCGGTAACCAATTGACGTAGAGGAATGATCGAAATACCAAATTGTGTGTTTTTTTAAGCTGAATCGAATGGGGAAAACTAATATTTGACTACTTCAAAAATGATATGTCAAAAATTCAAAATACCCATTGTTGGGGTACAAAACCCCCCCAAAATACCCCCTTGGATAGAGCGATCTGGCTGGTTTTCGAACTTAAAGTCATAAATGTTGCTTTACACGTTTATACCAAATTTCATCAAAATCGGATCATTTTCACGAGAGTTATCGTGCTAACGGACACACATATATATATTATACACACAGTTTCGAACGACTGGTGTTTTTGGGGTCTGGGGACCTCAAAACGAAAAGTTATCATGGTCCCGGGTCTTACAATGCCGACTACGGTAATAGCTTCTTCCCTATAGGGGAAATTCGCTAAAATTATAATTTTGTATATATTTTTTATATATTATACTATGTAGTATCGCATTGGGGAAACGCTTTTAACTGACACAACTTTAATTCGTCATATTAAACCTTAAATATGTTTTTAGTATTAAAGTAATTAGTTTGCAAATTATTCATTAAAGTTACTGTGGCCTGTTACGGCCACCTACCAAGTTTCATCAATATACATTCACAAATAAACAAAATATGACATTTTAATTATTCTCCATAAGAATAACATGGCGGCTGAGTATGCAGGTATACTGTTATTTTTCCAAATACTGGTATACTGTTATAATACTGTTATAATACTGTTATACTGTTTTTAAAATTAAGGTATAAGCATATTATGTTTCAGCCGTATTTTAAATGTTAATAGCTAATCATTGAAATATTAAAAACTCTGTTTAGAACTTAATAATTGTAAGCTGACACAGAAATTGATATAGGTTAGATATATTTATTTTAACCCGAGAGGTACGTGTGCATAGACATGACAGCAATATATTACTCCTAAAAGTATATAAATGAGTCCACCGCTTGTATGAATATTTTAAAATTATTCGAGTCAACTTAGTTGTAAACTACTCTAATAAGTTGGGGGTTGGACGATTTAATACCACGTTTTGAAGGTAAGTTATCATATAATTACCAGCTTCCTTTTATGATTAAAGTTATTTGCTCCAAACAATTAATTAATTTACAATCCTAGTACATGGGGGTCTTTGTAAAAAATTCCTTTTGAATCATTCATTTCGTCCTCATAAAACTGTTAGGCCCCCCTTTCTCATGAATGCATAATCCTTGATCTAGACGGAACGTAGAACCCAGCAACTTTGCCTATTCTTCCAAGAGCTAAGTTAAGCCTGGGGTTCTAGGACTGTCTGGGTTAAGCATTGAGCCTAACAACTAAATGAATATGGGTTGTAACAAACTACTTTGAAAATTGAGGATTTGGTTAATTTAACCAGTCAAGCCGTTTGGTCAACTTAGACAATATAGGTTTTAACAACTACATTTGTGATTAATCCAACTACTTTGAAACAAATTAGTTATTTTAACCAATGAATTTATCGGTTAACTTGACTTATAAAATTGTTTGTTCCAACATATATTTTTTAACTCTCTGAGCTTAGTTAATTGAACTCATACAAATAGTTGTCCAACCTCTGAAATTGGTTGAACTAACTTATAAAAAAACTTGGATTAAAACTTGGATTAACCAATCATTCTCCTCTGTGAACGATCTGGTTTTTGAACTCAAAGTCATAAATGTTACTCTCAACACTTGTGCCAAATTGTATCAAAATCGGGCGCTTCTTTCAAAAGTTATCGCGGTAACGGACACACACATATATATAAATTTGAACAAATGCCGCTTTTGGCATCCCGGGACCCTAAAACGGTTATCGTGGTCTCGGGCTTAAGTCTTACCGCGAGACCTACAGTAATAGCGGCGGGGGGGGGGCCGTTTCCGAGCGGGGGTTTAAAAGCCGGACGCGTCGCTAGTTAGTTAGTAGCCGATCGTCTGAGGACACCAAGCAACGGCCGCGCCCAGACTGACTGACGAGATTGCGACGCGCGCCCAGACGCCCAGAGCTTTTTTGGTATGTGATTCATTTTGCCTTACATCTAGAAGTATAATTCATTTTTGAGTTACTGGGGTTATTTATTCAGATATTTTGATAAGAGAAATATACTATTAAGGGGAGGAAGTCAATATTTAGAAATATTTAGAAATATTTAGAAATGTCATGGCTAAAGAATCAGTCTTAGTAAGTAATAAGGCTGGAAGGTCCGTTACGTCATAGTATTATTAGTTAATCTCCTGTTGGGCGTCGTAACGCAGAATAACAAGAGGCAGTTTACAGAATAACATGGGGCACGAGTATGCAGGTTTGCTGCAACAAGGAACAGAAAATAATGGGTTTTTATGCAAATATCAATATAACTCATCTTAGTGAAGTCACATACCAAGTTTCATCCGTGCTAAACGTTTATAATTACTCAAGAGTTGTATGTTCGTGCGTTTTATTTGAGTTTTTTTTACTACGTAATATGTAAATTTGCAATTATTATATTAATATCCCTATAGATATAACATTATGATGCGAGTTTAAAGTTTGAGATACCTCTATTATACTATTATAATCATAACTTCAATTGTTATATACATAACACCAAAACCTTCTGGCATTGACTATTGTTTGATTTCAAATGAGTAGTTGTACAGTATCAATACAGTTTAACAAGCTGAAAGCCGTTTTTATAGATGGGAGACATGATGTAATTAAAGTTGTTTTATTGATAGTATCGTATGTTTATTAGGCTGATTTTATACTAAAACTGTTATTATCCTGGGTGACACAAAACAACAATTGTTTCTCGAGTTCTATTATTCCGGTTTAGGCATTGTATAGTTTTCGGTCTTACAAATGATGGTTTTCTATTGTGCAGTGTATTGGAAATATATAGTAACTTCCTCTCCTTGATTTGTACTTGATTTGTACTTGATTTGTACTTGATTTGTACTTGATTTGTACTGGTGATTCTCCCTCCACGTGGCATCTTACGGGTCACTGGTAAATTACATTCTGAGTGTACTGGCTTACCAATGTTTTAATATCCGGTTCTTTAAACGCCCCGGGCGACTCCCGCCATCGTCACATACCAAGTTTCATCCATATACATTCATAAATAAGCGATATATAACACCCTTATTATTCTCCATAAGAATAACGTGGGACCAAATACCTAGGTTTGCTGCAACAAGGAACACAAAATAATGGGTTTTTATGCAAATATCAATAGAACTCATCTAAGTGAAGTCACACACCAAGTTTCATCCGGGAGCGTTAAACAAATCCCATTTCAATTTGTTTATTTAATATTCAGTAATTATGATGAGTGTAAATTTGAAATCTCCTAAAAATATAAATTCATATCCATCCCGCGCCATTGATTAAGAACCCACAAGTTTGGCTTTTTAGCTGAATGTAACCGTTGAGGGTAGTACCAAAACACAAATACAACAAATAAAATACCCCCGTCACAGCAAACCTGCATACTCAGCGAATTTCCAATGAATATATAACATAACACATTAAAACGCTTAACAGGATTCATAAGCGATGATGCTGTGAAAAAAACCTTAGCAAGAAACCTTATGTAGAATAAATTTCCTCACAGAGTAGCACGAATATTCCCCACTTTGACATAAATTATTATTACTAAGATAATTAAAATTTAAAGATTGATTTTTCATTTTTGCATTTTAACAAATCTGCATACAACCAAAAATTCTCTTGCTGCCATCTGAAATGCTCTGGCGAACCAATGGTTTGAGAAAGTGTGTCTCATGTAGGATACGAAGGCAAGTCAAACCGGAAATGCGGTCACGTTAACGGAAATGTAGCCACGTTCCGCTCCGTTTCACTTCTCCGAGTTCCGCTTGGGAAACATTTTGCTCAAACAAATCTGGAAAACCTTAAATTATTATAGGTCATCACTTCAACCAAAATAACTCAGCCAATATGTTTTTGGTCAATGGATTAATAAGAGTCCTATGAATAAAAACCTACTCTCTGAGTACAGCCATAGCAGTTAACTAATAAAGTGCCTATTATTGTACACTCAGACTGTACACAACCGGGTGGTGGGAAGCGTAGATTAATCTCCGGTTCAACTTTATGGAGCAAGCTATATTGATTTATCAACAATGGTTTTAATAAATTGATTCTCAATAAAATTCAAATACCATAGAAAAAAAGAGTAAACATTTAAGAGCAGTCGCGTTTTTCCAACGTGAGTTTATTATTTTTATGAACGAAAAATAAACTTAATATTTGAACACATACTTTGCCAAAAATAACATTTTACAAGAGTAAACTAAAACTTGTCGTGGTATATCTGAACTGCCTGTTGGGTAAAATGCTTTTGCATGCTTGTAACGGGGTTTGAACCGTATGATTAATTTTGGATGGTAAAACGTTTTACGAGGTGTTAAAGGATAGGATAAATTTGTATATTAGTGTGTGTAGTAATTTGTTTACTTAGGTTTTCAAGACAATAATTGCGAGAAAGAAAATCTTTATATATCATTCTATAAGCGAAATTTTTAAGTCAAAATTGTGGGATGGTGGGAGACGACTCAAATTAAAGGTCTTGATCCCGGGGAATCGGGAATACCCCCGTCGCAGCAAACCTGCGTACTCAGCGAATTTCCAATGCATAATATTTGAATACCACATAAAGCCGCATACCAAGTTTCATAAAAATATATTCACATATAAGCGATATATACAATTTTAATTATTATCCATAAGAATAACATTGGTAATGAGTATTGTTGCTGAAATGAGGAACATAAACAATTGGTTTTTATGCAAATATAAATAGAAACCATGCGAAGCCACATACCAAGTTTCATCAATATTCAATCATATAGCCACATATGATTTTAGTTATTCTCCATAAGAATAACATTGGGGATGAGTATTGTTGCTGCAACAAGGAACACAAAATAATGGGTTTTTATGCAAATATCATTAGAACTCATCTTGGTGAAGCCACATACCAAGTTTCATCCATATACATTCATAAATAAGCGATATATAACATTTTAAGTATTTTCCATAAGAATAACATGGGGACCAAGAACCTAGGTTTGCTGCTACAGGAACCGTGGGCGAAACATTTTTGTTGTGCAAACAGCAATAAACCACAACCAGATGAAGCGATAAATTTCGTCAGTTTATGTTCATAAATAACCGAGATATAAAATTTGTCGTTTTCTCCATAAGAATAACATTGGACAACGTACTGTGTTTAGCACTTGTAATATCTCAGTAACCAATTGACGTGGGGCAATGATCAAAATACCATGTGTTTATCATTTTCTGTTTTTAATTAATAAGAGATAATGTTTCGATAAAACAGCTATTTTTGTAAACAGTCTATTTGTCCAAACGTGGCATTTAAAAAATTACATTATCATAGTTTTATATTAGGAGTATATCTTAACATAACCGAAAGGCATAAATATATGTTCATTATATAAATAAAAAACCTACTTGAATGTCAACTCTCATAATGGAAATAAAATACCCCCGTAGCAGCAAACCTGCGTACTCAGCGAATTTTTAATGCATAATATTTGAATACCATATAAAGCCGCATACCAAGTTTCATAAAAATATATTCATATATAAGCGATACATACAATTTTAATTATTATCCATAAGAATAACATTGGTAATGAGTAGATTTGCTGAAATGAGGAACATAAACAATTGGTTTTTATGCAAATATAAATAGAATTTAACTAGGCAAAGCCACATACCAAGTTTAATCAATATTCAATCATAAGTAAGCACTATATAACATTTTAATTATTCTCCATAAGAATAACACGGGGACCGAGTATCTAGGTTTGCTGCTACAAGTAACTAAAAAAATGGGGTTTTATACAAATATCAATATAACTCAACAAGGGGAAGCCACGTAGCGTACAATTCTCAAGTATTTCAGCTTGAAACTTAATCTTTTTGGGGATAAGGAAAATACACATTCTATATATATATACGAGTGAACCCAGACACATTGTAAGCACTTCACAGATTCACTCGGGTGGCAATTATTTTTCTAATCGTTTTAATCAATGGCAATTTTTATCTCGAGAGGTACACCACGTATTCATTTTGCATTCACGTGTCAAAACTAATTCTTTTCATCAGCGTGTTATTAATCCTATGATTAAGGTTTTCGATTAATAGCTGCCAAGAATGAAATTCATATGTCGGGGTGTCTGTTTCTTTGTGTACGAGTTTTGGTACGACTGTCCATCATTAGGCATGCGGGTCAGTTTTTTACTAAGTCACAATCTTGCAAACCTTAAGCGAATACCTTGGCAATAATTATCATTAGTTAAGTTTCTTATTAGCTTTGTTTCGTGACTGGTATTTTGAATGATATATTTTAGTATCATGAATTGATTTGTTCAATAACTCGAGAAAACGAAAATTGGGAACTAAAAAGTGTTTCACTGAAAAGGTCAAACGGTGATAAATTAAACCGGTCTCTACTAATGACCAGTTCAATATTGATCTGTAAACGTGAAGCCTTTTAAGTGTATAATGCAAATTACTTCAGGATTAATTGTTTTTGTAATTAGACATGTCAATCTGATAAATAAACGAGTTCGCACGCAGCACGCTGACGTGAGGGAAGTGAATTTCCACATAAAAAATTTAAAAACCCCAAATTAGTCTAAAAACATACTTGTATTCCAATTTTTATTGAAATCTGAATTTGTTGGCTGTTCTGATGCTCCTGGTTTCATTTACCTTCAAAGCTGGGCATTATAATGTTAGAAGAAGGTCCAGTCGGGCTTTAAAGTAGGCGTGAGGTTGCTGGGGATGATAAAAGTACTCTAACAAAGGAGTAGCAGACTTTTCTAAAACCCATAAGACAACGTACTGTGTTTAGTCTAAACACATTTTCTTTAATAAATATTTATGCTAGGATGACGAGAGGGGGCTTAAAACTTTCGCCTCACTAATTCCCATCTTTATACGTGGATTAATTATACTCGATGGAGTCTCGATAATAATAAATGAAAAGGTCAAATACTGTTCCCTTCACTGCCGTGGTTGCAGCTGTATTCAATTACCGTGGACCAGTTGTGATCTAGTTTCCTTGTTTTCTCTTGTTCGCGGTTCGCGAATTAGCCCGACTCCCGGCTGGCCCTCCAAGGACCGGTTCAGCGGCTTTTAATTTGCAAATGAGAACCGCGAGAGTTGCGGACAGATTGGTTCCTGGGGACTTTCCACTGCTGGGTGACTGGGGAGATGGTGATGACCCCCCACGCCTTACATTCTGCTGAGTTGGTTGTAACTGGCCATTCATTTGATTGTTGAAACTCAAAACTGCTACCGTACACGTTAAGACGTTGGTCCCAGTCAACAGATCGTGTTAGAGACACTAGTGCGACCTAAAACTCCGACAACAGGCCTAGGCCAGAAGTAAAGACGAACTTTACTATTCTTTACTGGCGTATAAAACCTTCTTTATTGCAATCGAGAGTAACTATTGCATTGCAAGGTCCAGATTACAAAATTTTGCATAAGACCAATATTAAGTTGCCCTAGATTTTTCGCCCGCAGTCTTCAGGACTACCAACATCCTGAATTTATTTCGACATAAAACCTAGAATTTAATTTTCCCAGCTGTTTGTCATGAACTCATAAATCGAGTACGAGTAAGATATTTCAGTTAGATGACTTAACCGTTGGTTGCAAGCAACAGAACATGTTCAAGGGCCGGTGAAAATTTGTAAATTAACGAAACAAGTGGAATACGTTATTAATGATTAGCAGTGACGTGCTTTCCTGGGTTTCCAGTTTTAACACCAAAATACTCCAAATGTCACATTTGCATCCGCTAATCCTTTACTGAAACTGGCAGGAGGGAGTTAGGTTTGAAGGGTTTATATACCACTTATAAAATATTTTCCATTAGTCATTTAATAAGCTGACTTTCAAGGAGCCAAAGAAAATGACTACTTCAAAAACAAAACTGGAAAGGTTACTTAATTTTTTAATAATTTAGGTTTTCACCATAAAATGATTATTGCATTTGTATTTAACTGTTTCCGTTTCTGGTTTGTAAACTCTATTCACTACTTGAAGCTTAATCTTAATCTCTCCCAATCCCCACGCCAACGCATCTGGGGCGTATTTTAAGGCAAATATGAATTATGTGTGTAGAATGTGTGAGGAAGGGGGTGTTTAAGAAATCAGTTTGTGCTATAGTCTTATACAAAACGACTGTATTCTTTCTGATGGGCTTTAGTAAAATCGGTTGAATTACATTAAATCATTAATTTGGGCTATATTTGAGCTCTATAGCTTTTATTTTTATTTTTAAGAAGGTAATAAGAAAATTAAATAAAACATACATTATAGGTTAAAATGTTGATACAATTGTTCTCAATAAGGATTAATTTAGTTTGTAGTTTCTATAGTGTTATTATTTATGTCATTCACAAACCAACGCGTCTATGTTCCTCGTATTATTTTTCTTTGAACCTGTATAAATATCAGTGCAATTTGAACAGTCTGCGTTATGGCTGCGTTACGCGTCATAGAGCCTGCGAAACTGTCTGTTACACGAGTGATAAAATGCCGTACCAACTGTTGATAACTAATTAGTGTGTCGTGACGGGGGGAGAGGGGGAGGCGCGAGACTGAGCGTGACAATGGGGGGAGAGGGGGTCAAGAAGTGCTACGTATAGCGTGACGTAATTGATGCACGGTCTCTATATCGTTAAACAGAGTTTGATACATACAGCAGAGCAATGGTTAGTAAACACGGGGCGTCCACATTCTGGAAAGTCAGGGAATGTCAGGGAAAGTCAGGGAAAGTCAGGGAAACAAATTTTGGTCGGGGAAAGTCGGGGAAGTAGGCCCAAAGTCGGGGAAAGTCGGGGAAATTCACCCCAATGATGGATTTGAGGGGACTTTGTTATGCTCTAGTCAGCCGTAGTCCTGACCATTGCAGCATTTTTTTCAGGTTTTTTTCACAAGAAGTGTACAACAATTGAATTCTTTTGTTGTACCCTTGTGTGTTTTTTTTTAAATTATTAGTTTTTCTTAGATATAATTTAAGTACATTAAGTCCTGTCGTCAAAATGTCAGCAATGTGTTTGTATTTTCAATAAAAAAATAAATAAAAATACCCCCGTCGCAGCAAACCTGCGTACTCAGCGAATTTCTAATGCATAATATTTGAATACCATATAAAGCCGCATACCAAGTTTCATAAAAATATATTCACATATAAGCGATATATACAATTTTAATTATTTTCCACAAGAATAGCATTGGTAATGAGTAGGTTTGCTGAAACAAGGAACACAAACAATGGATTTTTATGCAAATATAAATCGAATTTAACTAGGCAAAGCCGCATACCAAGTTTAATCAATATTCAATCATAAGTAAGCGCTAACATTTTAATTATTCTCCATAAGAATAACACGGGGTTTTATGCAAATATCAATATAACTCTTGGGTGAAGCCACATACCAAGATTATTAATTTATGTTCATAATTAAGGGAGTCATTACATTTTACTTATTCTCCACAAGAATAACATGGGGGCGAAAAAGACCCTTCCGCTTGCTAAAAATATTTATTAAAGCTTATTCTGTGAAGATTCAAAACACATTTTACATTAAATATTTACGGTAAGCTTTTAAAATAACGTAAACTGATTGCTTATAATTTTAATTTTAATATTATGTAACTCATTGAAGTAAATTAAATTGAATGGCTGCACACAGTTCAATTAAACTGATTTGTTGATGTAAAGTTTACCATTTTGTGTATATTTTGCATTAATGTACCAATGGGAAACAATAACGCTTTTCCAGAAACATAAATACCCCCGTCGCAGCAAACCCGCGTACTCAGCGAATTTCAAATGCATAATATTTGAATACCATATAAAGCCGCATACCAAGTTTCATAAAAATATATTCATATATAAGCGATACATACAATTTTAATTATTCTCCATAAGAATAGCATTGGTGATGAGTAGATTTGCTGAGACGGGGAACACAAATAATTGATTTTTATGCAAATATAAATATAATTTAACTAGGCGAAGCCACATACTAAGTTTAAACAATATTCAATCATAAGTAAGCGCTAACATTTTAATTATTCTCCATAAGAATAACATGGGGTTTTATGCAAATATCAATATAACTCTTGGGTGAAGCCACATACCAAGAGTATAATAATGGTACAGCTTTTTTAAATTGTCACTAGACATGTAGAAAGACAAATTAAACCCTTAATCCATTAATCTAATAATACAAACAAATCAAAACAATATATTAGTATCATAAAATCTCAGCTGATCATAGAATTTAAGCAGTTAAACAATGTTTATTTTATGTAGAAAATATGGTACGCGTACGATAAATGTTTCCAGCAACACTGCAGACTGGATTGGTGATCACGTGACCTTACAGCTGCTTTAACGAGGTCTATTCCGGTTAACTAGAAAACCTTAAATGAATCGACTCAGTAACCCGTACAATGTGTATGGACCTTGCTTCGAACATTGCTAGACTATTGCGTGCCTGTATACGGTAAATTTCTAATCCAATTCAACCGGAAGGAAGGAAGAAACTACTTTCTCGAGCGAGTGGAGGAAAGATACCCTTCTGGAAAGACCCGTGACCACAGTCGTAATTTGGAAGGAGTGATATCAAAATGCCGGTTTATAGAAATGAGTCTGTTACTGAATGTAGTTCAAAATAAACTCATTATGACATGACTTTTGTTCATTCTTCGCTCATAATATCACAGGGAATAAATAACTTAAATTCCCAAAAATTATACATAAGCATTTAAATTTAACAAAGAGCTTGGATAAATTACAATTGGGACGTGAATGTTTAATTTGTTTATGGACAACGCTTTTTAATTAGACTTTGTACAACGCAATTCCTAGTTCCGCTAGATTAACAGCGAATTTCCTAAGGAAGGTGATTTCCTATTAGCATGACCCGCAGGGTGAAACTTAATCCCGGGACTACCATAGAAGTTCCTAATGTGACCACCTGTAATACGTTTTCACAAAACTTGCCGTATATTGTGAACCACTGTTAACGTATATGAAAATTAAACCAGAAGTTCTTCAGAAAATTCTAAACAAGAAAACTTTTGTTTTTTCTTAATAGTATTTTTTTAAATTCATTTATGTGGCTTACAGTTTATACACATTTGAGTTATTTTTATCTAAGTATAAATTTACAGTGAACTAAGTTTTAAGTGGTTGTAATGATAGAAAATATAAATAAATCAAATAAAAACCATGAGACCATAAGCCCAGTGTTCAGTTTAAGTGTATCGAATGTAGTTTATTGTATCCCGCTTAGTTGTAACAAAACGTGTCACGCTACTTAAGAAATTATGCGTGTAACTAAACAAATAAACGTATTTACCACAGCAATATTTAATTACTGTAAATGAAAACATGATTTAGGGTCTCATTTTATTTACTTTGATCCATGGAATGATAGGCTTTGGGTGTTAGGTGTATACATACAATGTATATACTTTTTACACCCTTGTACTGATGAGCAGTTTATTCAAATAATATACATTATTTTAAAAATTGCATTTTAATTTATGGGAAAGGAAAATAAATTTTGTACGTACAAACTTAAACCTAAAGTTTTTAAAACCCTTCGTAGAGAAATCGAAATATATTTTTGAAAACCCCTTGAAAGTGCTTGTTGTCAGAGGTACCGTTACGGGGACCTAGAGACGGTTAAAGTACCACCATGAAATTTGTCACTTGGTCAAGTAAGTGATGACCCTCCAACGTGTTAAAATTATGATACTATAGAAAATTCAGTTGTTTCAATGGCCCCCCGTAAGACTCGCGGGTCTGATTGGTCTTAAGTAGTGCACTGTTGAGACGCGGATGAATGCAATCCCAGAGACATTGAGTTGAGACAAGGTAAGCAGCACCCGTGTTGGGATTGACTCATTTATCTTGGGCTGCAGAGAGAATGATTCTAGAGTGGGACTCCTTTTAATATAGTTTAAATAAATTAACAAATTTAAATATGACGAATCCTAGTCTGAATAAGGTACGATAACTATACAGTTTGACTCGAAACCCATTACTTACACAATCTTATGTTATACATACGAAGTGATAAAAACCTTCTTTGCGTGCCTTTTAAATTTCACTTATTTTAAACATTTATATACAACAAAAATTCAAATTACAATTCCTAAACTAAATACATTTCAAAATTATCAATTCTCCGTACAATCAAATGGGCGTTACAATGTGCTGTTGCTTGATGAGCGTTGTAATAGTTAAAAGTTTGGCCACTTGAGTGCAGCACGTTACCGAGAACTGGCTTGCAGGAATGCCATCTGCTAAAAACATAATTCTTGACCTCTGATCTATTTACAAATGAAACTTATTCATCGAATTGGGCTTTACAAAAACTAAAATGGCTGGAACAAATCCAAACTTAATAATAACATGTAAATTAATTCTAAAACATATTGAAAGATAATTAGATACTTAAAAATTGACTTTAACATTTAATAATCGACTTTTGCAAAACTGTGACAATGTGCTTTTTCATCAGAATAAAACATAAACACTACAAGAAAATTCACAACGCAGAGAATGTGGCTTATGAATGCAACGTTTTACAGTACAACATCCACTATAAATAATCCACTATATTTAACTGTGTTATGTCAACAGCTTCTATTACTCTACAAGGCATGTATATATAGACTGATTACTTTGTAATTTCATACAACCACAACCACAAAATATCGCCTATTGAATTAGTTCAATACACCATTATTATCTTTGGTTCATGATCAGAATTAAATAGCTTTATTACATTGAAAAATTAATGAGTTAAAAACAAACGTTCGCATGGTTTGTGCACTAAAATAATGATTACGGGTCAAAATGGTTTGGCCAGGAAGCATTGTTGGCATTAGGACCACCGTATGAGAGCAAACTTCAATTTGTGCTTATCCCATTTGTATTGATTTTGTATTGATTCTCAACACGACGATCTCTAATATCATAACATAACCACTGTGTTAGACCAATAGACTCTCATAATAAACATAATTAATTCCAAATTATACGGGTCATATCATGTATCATTACATAATTATACATTACTGAAATTCTTAATCTTATGATATGGATTTGGGCCGCTTTCCCTGAAAATGCCTTTGAAGTGGGTATAAAAAACAAGATACGTTAATTTTATTAATTTTATGCAATACCGAAATCTCTCTATATATGTTGACTGGTTAATTGACTGGTACTTTGGATAGCAGTTTTGTATACTGTTGAGACGAGTTTTTTTTATTACTAAGAAGGAAATGGGATTAATCAGATTAGTATATTTTTCGAACACAGTATAAAACTAAATTCTAACAAGTATCTTTTTTTTAGTTAGCCAAGGGGATGTGAATAAAGCAAAGCAAAACTTTTACTCCATGTTAAGTAAATAGGAAAATTAAATGCTGTTTTATTATTTACATCACCAAATGAGTTTAATCACCGAGTACAAAATAAAAACCTCATCGTAATGAAAAAGTTATAATAGAAAAACTATATTTCAAATAAACTAAAAATGAAATTTGCTTTAATGGTTGTTATCGTTATTATTATATTTCTAGGTGACCCAAACCCCTATTAAGTAGCCCTTACCCTTACCCTTAAATCGACCTTACCCTAGCTTGCATTAGACCAAACCTTTTCTGTTTCTTATAACACCAAGGGTTAAAGCTTTATGTAATGTTGTGCTGATGTAATCATATGTTTGTTATAATCGTTATTGCCACTCGACGGGTGAATTTAGATTTTTGATTAATTAATTGTTCCACATTGTAATTCCTTCAGTGTATTTTAAGACATTAAAAAATGAACTAAGCAAAGATTTGTACATATGTTATAATATATAATACATGTACATGTAGTATTATTTACTATTAACATGTATTTTATTATTTATTATTAAATGTAATACTATATAGAAAGTGCGTAAGGGAAACGTAAAAAACATATGGGATTGTTTTTCGTGTTGTTTTGCTTGCTTGAATGATTGATTCAAGTCGAGGTCTAAACGTCTTGTAATTTAAGTTTTTCAAGTGCCTGGAAGGGTTCTTTGTATATGTTTTGGAAGAATATAAATCAATTTAATTACTGTATGGATAATAGTTGTCAATACGTAACTGGTAAAACAGCACGAACAGATGTTACAGCCATATAACTTGAATCATACTAATATTTTAAATGTGAAAATATGGATGTTTGTGCGTAACTCTGTTCCATCACATGAAAACTACTGGACCGATTGAGCTGAAATTTTCAGAGAGGTACTTGATAGTCCTGAGTAAGATATAGGCATTAAAGTTATGAAAAGTTGTGAAAAGTTGTGAAAATCATATAGGGCTATGCCCCACGGGGGTTCAAAGCTCCCATGTATTCCTTATGGACATTCATTTTTGTTTGAGCTGATGAAATCCAAACAGCTGATTCGTAGTGGTTCCACGTGGCTTGTGTGTTCAATTCAACTAAAGTCAATCAGGTGTAATCAATTTTCTGCTTTTTATACAATTCTGTACATGTAGGCTTTAAATGTAACATTTTTATGATTTTCAGTTTTATTACTTTAATAGTTGTTTATCTGAATGGGTTTATCTGGTCGCTTACTTTTATTAAATAGGTACTCGGTTTCTGTTGTAAACTGGCCAAGTCCAAAATTTTTAATGCAAGTATAGTGTATTATTTATTTATTTTTTAAAGAAATGTTTTTCCTGATTAAATTAATACCTCATAACAGCCATTCCAAGTGCCGTATGGGACATTTTAACCCCGTTTTCATCATTATATAGGAACTATTGGAGATTATCCTGGATTTGTAAACGTACAATAAGCTCGATACCACGCCTACTACACGAAAGGACCGGGTCTAGATATTTGTATTTTAGGAGATTTGAATGTTTATTTTAAATCAAAACTTAATTTAAAACAATATTCTTATTTTTTCCTTTATAATTCAAATCAACATTCTGAGGATAAATAATTTACGCAATATTTGAGCTAATAAATTTTAAATGATGTATCTATAATTAGTCATTATTTGTATTTAATTTAGGTTTAATTTAGGTTTAATTTAGGTTTAATTTAGGTACCTTTTGTTGTAACTAAAATAATTATGTTATATACATATACACTTCCACCCCGCCATCCTTATACTCTATAGGGATAGCCAGATTTGATAGCTTAGGCACAGAAGGTAAACATCAGAACTCATATTTATTGGAGGTTATCTGCCTGTTGACATACACCCGAATAATGCCCGTATCCATTTCATGCATACACGCTTACTGCCCACTGCCATGCCGCTGGTACGGCGAAATAGAGAGAGAGAGAGAGAGAGGGTACTCGTACAGTCCGCGCCAAGAGATCAGTAGTACAGTCAACGCCCGTCGCCACTAGCGCCAACTGGCGGCGGGTCGCTGAAGCAGTCTCTCCGACTTCTCAACAGGCGTTGAGTTATTTCCATATGGCTTGCCTGTCTTATTGTATATGTAGTCATTGGTCATAGCGCTCATGGGGATTGACCGTGACTCCAGAACGAAGAACCTTCAATATTTGCTTACCTCGTGTTTTTACGTTTTACAACATTTAAATAGGATTTTCTCAACACAATGTAAGTCATACTTTGGCTCGCACTTTCGTTGACGGGTATTTTTTAGAATGAAAACTATAGCCAGGCTAACATTGCCACTCCAAATTCAGAGGCATTTTAAGTTGCTTGAAAGAGGAAACTACTGGGGCATTTCACCATTTCTGCTATTATTAAATTGAATACAGATAAAGCAGTAGTAATGTTTGCTATAGGTACTAATCTATGATAACTTATCTCCAGTTGTTTATTTTTTATTTTCAAGGACAATTCCCCCGAAAACCGCAAAAAACACAAAGTAAACGTTTTTCAGAAACATATTTAATTAAAATTTGGTGGTTATAGTGATTCGGGTCAAATGTTTTGAATTATTGTTATTTCATTTGAAATATAAAAAATAAACAATAGGCAGTCATATAAAGTGAATATTATCTGTAATAATTATTGTGATGTCACGAGGAAAATCCAAAACCCCTTTCCCATAAGATTAACATGGACAACTTTATGGACGCGTTTTTTACTTTTCTCTACAACCACTAAAATGATTCAAAATACTAAAGTATTTGTTTTTTTAAGTTCTAATTATTTTATTGTATCAATATTAATTTAATATTTTTTATTTGTTTGGTTATTTTCCTAGGAATTACATTAAAGCAGTTCCAGCTGCAGCGACACGCCTCTAGTGTGTTTAACAACATGGAACCCCCCAAACAGCAACTTGGTAAGCGTGAATTATTATCTCGAGTGTTGTAATTTAATGCTATAACTTCACCCCGTATTTCATTGCTTTAAGCCAGTGACTCTTCTTACCTAACAAAAAGAGTGTATTAGTTGTTCCACTACACTTTTTTATAGGGAAAATGTTAATTCTGGGTAGATGCCCACAAAAAAGCTATCACTTGGCCACCGCATTTTGGAAAACTAAATTTTTTAAATTGTATCACACGGTTCTCAATAATGTCAGTCACAGCCATATGTTTCTGAAGTTCTTGTAGACACCGTCACTTGTTTTAAACGCTTGTACTATATCAAATTGAATTTGGAATGAGATCAATTTTGAAAAATAAATAAAATTAAATAATTTGAAGCAGTTTACATGAATGAATATTACAAGCAATAAATTACAAGTATAATAAAGGTTTATTAACATTTTAAAACTACGATATTGTGTTTTAATGTCATTTAAGAATATTTATGTAATAAATACTTTTGTGATAAAATCAACAAACAATGAAGATAATAATAGTTAATACTAGCAATGGCCGATAGCAGTAAATACTATCCAAAACACATTTGGACATTTTTATCTCTTGCTCTTCCTCGGTTTGATGGAAAGATTGGTTTTCAGTCCCCCCCTCCCCAAGGAAGGCCGGGTTGTGCCAGAGGCTGGTGCACAATCAAAGAAGAAGAAGAAGAGTAAACACAGATCTTCGTCTCGGTCACCCAAGAGGAAGGGGTCTAGTTCATCTACCGGCTCCCGGTCTCTCTCCCCAGTGGCCCGGCAGAGAGGGTGAGTAGTATTGTTTACTGTCCACCTAGCAATGCAGGGATTCCGTTGTAACGAGTGTTACACTTTGGACACTTTAATTGTAAATTACATACAAAAAGAATGATTGAATCTGAATTATTAAACTGGCTCTAATAAGAACCAATCAATCTATATTATATTTGATATTAACAATTTTTTGTTCCTTGTTGGTTAGCCTAAAATATAGAAAAAAGAAGCGTACTATAATAGTAGAGATAACATATTATTGTTAACTTTTTTAGGTGTTATTACCAAAATTAATAAACTCTCAATAGAGCTATGTATTTAAATTCTAGTTAAAATTAATATAAATATACCAAAAACTGAATGGTTGTGGGTTGTGTTGATTGTAACACACGTTACATTAAATTATGTAACACCCGTTACACAAATTACTCCTTAAATTATAAAACTAAAATTCAAACAATAATACCAGAGCATTAGGGAAACCCATAATCTCACTTTTACAGTAAAACTATTTTTAAAAAGGGTTTGTTCATTTTGTAATACTAACTTTTGTTAAAAAAGTGTAACGGGTGTCCGTAAGTGAACAGCTTGCTCTACATTCCTTATTTCTTCATTCATTTGGAGTTATGTTTTGTGAACAATTGATCAGCTACATTGTAGGGGTTTTATATATGATAACACCTTAAAATTTTTTTTAGCTTTTTATCCCATTTGACTCCATATGCTTAAGGCCTTAAAATATAAGTGTATCCCTAAAGCCAAAAATCACTGCCTCTTGTAAATGCCTATGGTTACTAGACACTAAAACTATATCTCCTCATTTGAATGTCTAGAAAAATGTGATATGTCTGTTTTAAAATAAAACACATATTTTTTTGGAACAGTGGTGCATTTACAATAGTTTCAGTGCTCTTTTGTGGGATCCATAGGAAAAAGCAATAGGCAGAGATCCTTGGCTAAAGGTATATTGCATATTTAAACTATAAATTGTCACTTTCGTTATCGTTATACTCCTTAAACCAAGAATGGGCTGGGGTAGTGTTCAGTTATAAGTTATATTCTATTAAGAATTTGAGTTAGCACTTAAGGAAAACAGTCCAAAACAAGATTTTTAAATAATTTGTTATTTGCAAATTTTAAAAATATATAACAAATAAATCTGTATTTAAAGCACTGATTTTGGAATCATATGGGAACCCCACTGTGCCAAATTTGAAAGTGGTATCGTGGTATCGTGGTAAAACTCCAAAATGTTTTTATGATTTATATATCTGTCAACATTCGGGAAAATCTCAATTTCTCTCATTGGTATTAAAAGTTCCAATTTTTATTTTGCAGATATGGTTTGGTCAAGTGATTGTAAATCTAAACATGTAAGCATGTGCTAGCCGTAAGTTCATCACTTCCTCCACAAATTTTTCTCCCACTCTATGAATTTTCTCAGTGTAACTAATAACGTTGAAGTTCTATTATTTTTTTGTATTTTCACTAAAAATAAAATGCTTTTGTCTTAACTTTAGTGTGAATTTTTCATAAAAGTGTTTGTTAATAAACTAATAAAAGGGGGGAAATAGATGTGGTAATATTTCAGTATCATATATCTTTAAGAAGTTTTTTTTTAGTAAAAGGTTTTTTTAGTAAACAATAAAAATTATCTAGTACATAATTGGAGCACAGCAAATGTTTCCGAAATCCGTGGGCATAGTTAATTTGGAATGTAATGAAATTGATAAATGTTGATGAAGAAGACAAGTGTAAGGCTATAAATATACTCTCTAAAGGGGGGTGTATCGATACACTCCCCTTTAACTTCCAATATCAGTCTAACTTCATCAATGAATCTGGTTTGTATTCTCTTATTTTATTTGCCTAGGATTATTAAAATTATCCCCTAAATTAGGTTTATTATCAAATGATTATGTACATGTTCAACATAACTGTAGAAATACAGTTTTCAACGTTTTATTCCTACCCATCTTACAAAAGCTATTGTTTGCGAAAACTTGTGTAGCAAATCGAGATGTTGTATCTTAGATCTGATCTGATCAGCGAGAAATGCACTTTAGAGGTAGGAATATTTGGCATCATTAATGTGGGAAGGGAGCATATTTCGTCCAATTATGTAGTGGCAATGTGTTGCAAGCCTGCGGGGATAGACTTAAACATGTCCTACAATTTTCAATGCAGAATGGTTCTAATGATGATCATATCTCCCGATTCACCAAACATGGTTTCAATTAGTGATATGAAGCATGCACTGTGTTGATAATCAGTTATCAATTTCATCAGTCGTTTACCACGTACCTATTACCTAAGATGGGAGGAAAACGCTATGTCCATGTTACTCTTATCGGCAAGTTCAATAATGGTTTCATTGGAATGCGTGATCTGTGCTGACCACAAATATATTAGTTGGGATAACTGCTGATAGAACAAGGCTTGAAACAAATTTAATTTTCTAGTATGCCTTTAATGTATCATATTATGCTCCTATTTTGTTGATAATCTATAAAATCTATTGACAGTAATATTCTTGTTATGACTGTCACAAGTCATTAAGATGCTGCAAGAAGGAAGTTGTAAAAGACCTCTAGGCTTTATAATGTTCATTTTGAAACATGTTTTAAAAATGTAAAATAAATTATATTTATAACGAGAATTCTTTGGTTTCAATTTAAAGATTATAACTTATCATGTTTGGTAGTGTAAAGTGTATAACATGAAGATTTGTTAACACTTTTACAATTTTTTTACAGTAATGGGGTAGATTTTAAGATTTTAAACATTTTAACATGAGTTAAATTTGTTACCCAAATTTCCCCGGGTTCATAAAAATTTTAACACGTACATATTGCAAATATATGTGACAGGCTGAACAACCCTTCAGGCGAGAATTACGGGAATTCTGCAATTACTTTCTGGAACAATTTTATTTATCACTCTCTTATAACGAATCAACAAAAATGCTATACAAAAATATAAATGAACAAAAGTTTGGTTTCGTTTGCTCTCTTATAGTTAAAAGGTATCCAGATTATAAGAGAAGGATCACGATTTTGGATTTGCATCATACTGATCTGACTATGTTTTGCAGCCTACATATCCAGCCTACATATTGTTCTCCCCGGTACTGTTCCTTACTATCGAGACACCAGTCAGATATCTCATCAAGTATATGGTTACAGGTAAATGTGCATAATGTTTCATTTACTGTCAGATGCAGTTTACTGGAGAGAAAGTTATAAATGTTCAAAAACCCTTCAGGACATAGTGTAGTATAAAGGGGGGTTGAGTACGAAGTTTTGCTGCAACAAGGAACACAAATTATGGATTTTTATACAAATATTAATGTAACTCGACTAGATGAAGCTACATACCAAGTTATATTAATTTATGTTCACGATTAAGTGATGCATAACATTTTTCTTATCCTCCATAAGAATAACATGGGCTTTGAGTATGCAGGTTTGCTGCTACGGGAACCATGAGAAAAATATTGGTTTTTTTGGAAAATTATCAATAGACCACAACGAAATGAAGCCATATACCAAGTTTAAAAAATAATCGAGATTTAGAGATTTATCTCTATAGGGATAACATTGGACAATGTACTGTGTTTAGCACTTTGAATATCTCTGCAACGGTTTGACATAGAATCACAATGATTGTTTTTTAGAGCTGAATTGATTGGTAAAAGCAAATGTGAAGTTTACATTAAAATGAAGAGAGGAAAATCCAAAACCCCCTTTCCCATAAGATTAACATGAGAGATTTTATGAGCAGGTGTTTTGGATTTTCTCGGCAACCACTTAACCTAGGTTAATAATTTAAAATACTAAATCATTTGTTTTTTTAAGCTCTATAAAATGTTCAAAACCAAGATTGGGTGTTTTGAAATGATTATCTTCCTCGTTGCAGCAAACCCCCGTCCTCAACCCCAATGTTATTCTTATAGAGAATAAATAAAATGCTATATATCATTTATGGATGTATTTTTGTGAAACTTGGTATGTGGCTTCACCCAGTTAAATTATATTTATATTTAAACCAATTGTTTGTGTTCCTTGTTTCAGCAAACCTATGTACTCATCACCAATGCTATTCTTATGGAGAATAATTAAAATTGTATATATCGCTTATTTGTGAATATATTTTTATGAAACTTGGTATGCGGCTTTGTGTGGTATTAAGTCATATATTATCCGATGTACTGATGTACTTATGTACCTGGTTCGATCCTGCCTTGAAAATATTGTTAAGCTTCTCACATAATTAGTCTATTGTATATTATTTTTTTAAAAAAATACAAACACCTCTGTGACACCCCACGTCCCGGCATGCCGGGACGTCTTGTAGTTAGGTCCGGTGGCCGGTGTCGACGAGATCCCACCGAGTCTATCTTCTGGGTCCATCCTCTGGGGACATCAGTGAGGAGTGAAGCGGTAGAGTGTCGGCCTACGAATGGGCGTGTCGCTGACCGTAAGTTATCTTATTATCTTAGCATGCCTGGATCATGGGATTGTTTGATTTTCAGCGGAGGAGGAGTCGTGACGTTTTCAGAAGCGAGTGCGTCCCCCTCCCAGCTGGACTTTTCTAATCTTTTAGACCCCTCTGCCATTTTAAAGTTCACCGCCGGCTATGCTCATCACAAGCAGTCGAGTGGCGAGTGGGGGCAACAAACGCGGCAAACACGTGATTAGGCTAAGGCACGCGGTATTGACAACAATAAGTAGAAACAATGTTGGTATTGTAGACGCGAACGCTACCAAGCGGAGAATCGTCGAACCACTTGAACTCTGAGGTAGTTCCGACTGTTCCCGATAGGTGGCAGGAGCTTTCTCACTTATATCTCCCGCTGCCTTATCTATAGACCTTAAATAAATGTTTATTATAAATTTTAATGGCTTTTATTCAAATTTAATCAGCAGTTTTGATCATTTTTAACATTGTTTTACACAGCTGATAAACCAAGGACATTGTATTTCGTAAACACTAACTTCATTTATTTGTTTACATCGTTGTTAGTGATGGGGAGTTGATGTTATTTAAGAAATTATAGAAAATGTCCGCAATGAATTCTTAAATAACATTAACACACACATTAACATTATTTAAAAGTCATTTTAAAAGGAATGCTTTTCCAAATATTTGTTGGTCTGGCATCTATCTGAGACGCTTGAAGGCATACGTACACTTACAATCAGATGTATGATTCGTCTGAATTTAAAATACAAATACATAGTGATTGACGCAGAGCATTCTTTTGTGTATAGGCTGAATGTTTGGGCCTGTTCAGCGAGAAGTATAGGACCGCCCTAAGACGCAATCTTGACATCTACAATCCGTCACCTACGTTGGATTCGATAACATTTTGTGGACGTGTTTTATTAATCTTATAATCGACAAATAATACTTTGTATTAATTACTCATCAATTCAAATTAAACCACTAGCTTTTTTGTATTACTTACCTTTAAGACGTTTTAGTAGGTGATAATGAGTGATTTAAGTTTTATTTATCGGTAAATATAAGTATTAATGCAAATAAAACAAAAACTTAAATTAATTCTGGACTTAAGTGAACTATTTTTGAAAGCTAGAATTAATACAAATCTAATTCGATTTCATTTTAAGACTTTAACCCCATATTGACAGTATATTTGTCCAAGTCCATGTTAAATCGGCCACAGACGTTTTATTTCAAAATCGGTTATGCATTTTAGACGTCTTTAACACGAATTACTGTGGTAAACAATAAACCCTTTAGAGATGTTTTGAAGACTTCCCTTGTAAAATTAAAATAAAGAAGATGAAGTGATATTTGAAATCTGGATTAAATAAATAGTGTATTTTAGTAGTGATTGAAAAAACTGAGACGTTCTCATTTTTGAACTTAAATTTAACAATCCCAATGGAGCATGTCTTGAAAACATCTTCTATAAGGTTAATATGAGCTCGTCTTAAAATGGTTTAAGTCTTGTCATCTCCTAAACGTGGAAGCGAAGACGTATAACCGGGCACGTTTCGAAAACGTCATTTATGTGGTTAATAATTAGTCGTATAATTTTTAGCTGTTTTAAACGACTATTAAACGTGTTTTAGACCTGGTGTGCTGTATGGGTAATAACCTGATTCGTCGGTAGTACCGAATTCTTTAATACAAAATTGTGTGAAACAATAAAGCTGCTGATATGCTCTACTATATCATGTAGTTTTAATGTCATTGCTAAAGAACATTAGAGTTATTTTTAAAACACGTATCCTACTACGTTACAACTCCTTGTATTCTTATACGTTTTTAAATAACATAAACCTATTTTTGTTTTAGAGACGAGCATGCACTCATGATGTCCTTATACGAATTAACTAAAAAAACTATTCTGGAGGAGTTTCAACAGTTTAATGAACTAGTTGCAGTTATAAATAAACTCCCTTGTGAAATATATGAACAACTTGTCAACGAACATTGTATAAATTGTATGAGCTCCTTGATCTGTTATTACAAACGAGAAGACGTTCAGATATGTCGTAGATGTTTTAATAATAGTGTAGCTGATATTGACAACTATGAACGAGTGGTTCGATTCGAGTCATCTCAGAAGACTTCAAATTGCATTAACAAAAAATACAATTGTTCAAGATGTGGTTGTTCTTTTATCGAACAGAATGAAATTACACCAGGCTGTGGATGTTCGGTAAAGTCAGCAGCTCTACAGTTAGCTCTTATTTTTATCACGTCCAGAAAAGTTATTCTCGAGAATGAATACAATAACTGATGTGTAAATATTTGAGTATTTCGGAAGTCGAAAATGTATCATGCGTGTGTCGCGTCGCCAGGGTATTCGTTTTAGTACCCTTATTTAAACAAATTATAAAGCTTAGTCAACACGATATCAGTAAACTCAATTTCGCTCTAAATAATATCAAGCCACAGTAATCTGGACGATGAATAAAACCGTTGGGGTTTGAAGCTAACATTATACTTAGAAGCGTTGAAATGCTAGGACTATACCCCCGCAGTAATTGTCTAAACTAAAAAACCAATATAGACAATATTCTTTATTAAATATTCATGGAGAATAGTACAGGCGTTTTTTGGTGGAAAAGTCAATCTGTACAGTTTTGTTCTCATTTAGAACTAGATCGTTATTTGAGTAGTATTGTTCAGTTATATGTGGACGAGACAGTCATATGCAGCCAGTCCTTAAAGTGTGTTAGTACCCCCTGAACTTATATGTGTAACGTTGTGTTCGCCAGATATATTTAAAGATCAGACCCGACCCGGGTACCTCAGACGTATAACGTGTCTGCACCTTTCATGTATAACGCTTGTTTATCAGTTTAACGTTTTGCCCGATATTCGGGTTACCTTCACGTCGTCAATCAGCAATACTTGCAAGTCAAGATGTGCTGTTTAGGTGTTCGTTACTCATCGTAAACCAAAATCCATAGTGATTCCGGCGTTTCTAAATTTGAGTATTTTTCGACCCACACCTTCCAGCAGGACGGGTTCTACGACACATTGTTACAAACACCGGGCGTTATATGGGTTATATATGTTAGACTTGGATACAGTTTGTAACTTTATTTTTAATTACACATAATTACACAGCTTGTAACACACAACTCAAATAAAGTTTTGATTTATTTAAAAATACAACAATGAATTCAAGTCTGGAACAGCTAATTAGCAGAAATTTAAAATATTTAACTCCTCAGAGTATAGTAGATGAATTAAATTATGTAAACAAAATTTACAACTTGTATTTATTCGAGGTTGATTATTATATAAATTCAATTGAAACAACAATAAAAGAAGTTAATGTATTTTATAAACATATATACAATTTGTGTTTGCAAAACATTAATGGATTCACATTTTTATCAAACGTGGGATATATATTTATATTAATTATTAGGTATTTGGAATATTTAAAACAATTATGGCACTTTTACGTGTTAAGATTTAAAATATTCTTTAATACCATTAACAAATATACTTCACAATTTATTTTAAAAGTAAATTTAGATAATTGAAAACAAAAATTTCAATACGATCAAATAGATCCAGATAGGTCCGAATAGGTCCAAATAGGTCCAAATAGGTCCAAATAGGTCCAATGACCTAAATGAGAGCCTTTATGACCTAAATTTACCTTTTTGAGAGCCTATTTAGAGCCCGTTGAGGTACCAAAAAATTTACCAAAAAATGTACCAAAAATAACCTAAAATTAACCTAAAATTTTCCAGTCGATCCAAATCCTTTTTCGTTTCTTTCGGTGAAATCAAGTGACAAAGCCTGTTTTAAAACTGGAAATTCCACCTTTTCACAAATCAATTGAACGAATCGTTGTCCCTCTCGTATTATGATGTGATTTGGTCCTGAATTTTTCAAAACGACAACAACATTGCCCCTAAAGTCTGGGTCTATCACCCCGCCTAGAACTTCTAGGCCGTACTTCGCCAAACTGGACCTCATTGCCAGTCTACCATACGTTGATGGTGGGAATTTAAATGCCAAATTTGTAGGAATAGTTATAATTGATTTCGGTGGTAGTTCGTAATTGGCTGGACTGTGTAAATCAAACCCTACACCATTTCGGCTACCTTTAAAGGGACTCCGAGCGGATTCACTAAGTTTTACGTAGAAAAGACACGCGTCTGACATGTTTTAAACACTAACAAAATGCTTGATTAGTCGCTTTATATAGAGGTGAAAAGTGATTTTTTAAAATTTAAACCCGCGTGTTTTTTTTTAAATTTTAATGAAACCTTTTAACTATCCCAATGTCCCGGTTAAATCATATCTATAAACAACTATTAAACAACTATAAAAAACTATTAAAAACTATCGGATGTGAGTCGCGTATTATTTCAAAAATCAAATAAGTTTTATAACAAGAATTGATAAAACTATTAATCCTAGAGCGATTCTGTAAAATAAACTCAATTTATCCGAGAAAGTATAAACACTAAACACAATTAAGAATATAAACACATATTTTAAAGACTGAATAAAAAAATTACCTAAAGTATTTGAAAATTGTTTAGTGACAACACTGACGACGTCATACCAATGTAACTGAACACAGACGTACTTAAATTTGTCTGTCGTACGTTTCATACAATTCTCACCACAAATATCCGGTAGACAAGGTTCGTCACAGAATACTTTATTAATTGAGGAATGTTTTTCAATATTAAAACCGCAATCGTTGACTTTACAGAGCAATTTGTATTTTCCAGAGGGTGTGATTTGATATCTATAACAACCGGAAAGATTTTTAGCCGCCTGGAATAAGTAATTTCCCGCTGAACCTAGTGTCAGGGTAATTAACGATAACTTTATTTTATGTTTATTTATTAATTTTATAAATGATTGTATTTTATTTTTTAAATCGCCATTTGTCTTTATTAATTCGTTCAGTTCATCAGCGTCCTTGGGTAAAACGTCCAGTTTCAAAGTCTCCAGTATGTCGGATTTATTTATATAATCTTGAACAACCATAACTTCAGCGATGCCCTTAGATTTCGTCAGCTCATTTTGAAACAGTTTAATTTCAGAATCTGAAAGGTTTGTTTCAGTTATTAGTTTTCTTAAAGCACTATCAAAGCTTTTCCCACTTTCAAGATCTAGAATAAAGTGTCTAACGCTATTTTCACTCAAACTTTCTTTAGATAAAATTTCATTAAAGTTTGGACTTAATATTTTCAATTCTGGAGAAGAGGACCCCCTGAGAGATTTTACGAAGGCTCTAAGCATTGTTAATTTGTTTTTCTATTAAGTAAATAATAGTTAATCTTGATGTGATTGTATAAAATAAACAACTCCATTCCGGTCAGAATACAGAGTACAAACACTCTGGCAGCACAACATTCAAACAAACTTACTATTATTAAGTGAATTATAAAGTATAATAAGAATAATATCGCTAACCGCATTTTAATATTTTTTAATATGATAATATTAATTGTGGAAACAGTTTCAAAAATAACCAATCCATCTATAGCTTTAGATAACTATTTTGGTTCAAATCAATATGAATTAAAAACTTGGCTGAAAAAACTTGCATACTCGTACTTTATGTCAAAAGAGGATTTCCAAAAAATCGGGATACAGAAAACAGATTCCACGGTGCATTTAGTTCTCGTAGGAGTCAACTCACTATATCTTGAGAATATTAACGCAATTGTGTATCCCTTTGACAAATCTAGTATTGTAAAAAACGAACTTATAAAAGAGATTTTATCCAACCAATTGTCACTCCATGACTAACAGTGCCATGATATATAAACATATACAACAATTTAATAACGACTTTAACAAAGAGATTCCTAGAATTATTGAAAATATTAAGTACCAATATAGTTTTAATAATCTTAACTATAAACTTGATGAATCCATCGCGGTTTCAAATGTTTTAAATGATATAAATATAATAATCGGCAGTAAAAAAAAACTCGTCGAGGATAATACTGTTTACATAAACATAAACCCATTGTCTCTAAGTACCGGTGACTGTTCTTTTTATGAGACAATTGTAATAAATATGATTAATAAACATATTTGGGTTTTGTTTTATAAATACTATGAAAGGTTAATAATTGATTTATGTGTAAGTAATATTAAAAAGATTACCGTGCAAGATAATTATGTTTGCAAACAGTTTTACAAAAGAATTAAACATTTACCCGTAATGGGTGCACGCAAACCCATTTTTTAAAGAACACAACGGATGTTGAATATTTTTATTCATATACCATTTTGCTGTGGGTTTGAAGTTTAAAGACGTGTTCAGCGGCACACACGAAACCGTTAAATCTATGAACAACACTTACCATATTATGGGCCTAGCTGTATCGTGTTTTCATAATAAAAATGAATAAAAATGTTGGATAAAATGTTAACAGAAGTTTTACAAAATTTAATTTACTCAACGGTTTTATGGTGCCAATTTCATAAAAACCTACAGCAAATATTCACTGCTATATTTTCAAATATGACAAAACTGAAAAAACATCTTACAGAAAAATTTACTGAGAACAAACATTTCACGTATGAAACAAGAGGTGGCTTGGAATATTTACTATGGATTGTTACTTTAATATTTAATAGTACAGAGTGTATGATTAAATATGAAAGTCGCCTTTTAAACTATATCTCAACATTAACAAACAACATTAATCAAATTCCTCAACATATTACTGGGGTTAGATTTGTTTGGAAACCAGAGAGGAGTAAACATTTATTTGACATATTGGATGTTTGTCATGACATAAAACAATTTATATTAAAATACTAATCTAAGATGTCATCAGCGTCTTCCTCCTGGTCAAGTGAAAAAGGGGTTGATATTTCTGAAACGTTGCTCAGCAAGTGTGATGATTGGATAATGCACCACAATTTCATCGTATCGCTCAGAACAGAATCGTCTTTGATGTATACGCCAGTAATAAGGATGTTTACAAGACCGGATAACTTGTTTGAGTATAGTAGGTAGATGTTCTCGTCGGGGTGGATTCTTGGAAAATGGTTAATTGTGAATTTTCGTTCATTCGATTCCTCATGATTGTACATAGTATATTTCCCCGTAGTCTCGTCACAGTAATATTTTATTTTGTTAAAGTCTTTGTGATCGTGTACAAAATTGTTATACAAACAGGGGACTAAGAGTGAATTTGGCTTATTAACACACAGTTGAGTAGAATAAACATCTTCAAACAGTTTCTTGGCCTGAGAGCACTTCAAATGTATGCTTTGATATTTAGAGCCATCCTGATTTCCCGCACAGGTGCTTATTCCTCCAAATCTGAGGACCAATCTACAATCTTCTGTGAAAAGGTGCTTTTTTAAAGTTTCATATAAGCTGGATTTAATTTTTTGAGTAAGCACGTCTCTTAAATTGTCATTCTGAATATCAGCATGGCCCCGAAAATTACATTTCACCACGCTGGAACTATCTGTCCCGTAATTCCTTTCGAAAAAAGACATATTTTCAACATAAATACCGTTTATAGTATTGCTGTTAAATCGCTGAAAACCGAATATCAATCCGTTTTTTACATTTGCCGATGGGCGATTATTGAATTTGAATAAGCGCCCGGAAACGTCATTGGCCAACAATTCCTGGTATTCAAGACTGGTGGAAGACATTATTATGAAGTTAACGTAGGAATTGCTCACATATATATGCAAAACTATGTAAATATATAAAAAATGGAAAAGGTTGTTAAATACTGTCAAAGAACAGCAATATGTAATCAAATTATCAATTTAAAAAATGCAAATCATTTTTATTTTAAAAACGTGATAGTTACAAAAAAGCCATGGAATTATTTAGAATATGGTGGACCCCCTACAAAGAGTTTCTTGAAACATTATCCAAACGATTATACGTTTTCATTTGATGAAAATGGATGCAAAAATATCGCAGCGTTTTGTGTGGAGGGTGTTGTAAGATCCCATTGCCAGTTTCCCCATTTGGATGGTAATTTAATATGTAAATCAAATTTTAACGAAAGGGTTCAAGTGGACTTTTGTCAAGATAATTGTTTTAAAGCGAATGAGCCACTGGACGTGTATTTTGATAAGAACTTAAAATGTTGTAGGTTAATCAACTTACCTAAGAAAATATTTTGTTTAAAGCCCAGTGATGATAAATCCATCCCCCCCTTGCTTTGGGATCAGAATTTGAATAAATGTTTTATGTCGCCAGAGTACTGTCAATATTTTGGTTTATCATTTAACGCTCAAAATAACGAATGTTTTCTTCCCAGCGTGCAAAGTTTTTTCGAAAAATATATGTTTGGTAAAACTTTGATACGTTCACTATTACACCCAAGTTTGATATTCAATCATGAAATAACTGATCACGTCATATCTCCGTACTCTTGTAATAAAAAAAGTTCGGAATACAATATTTCCAAAGTTGAAAGGAAACTTGTCGAATTTACAAAAGACTTTATAGTGGGTTCAACGCCAGAAATCTCCCTTTATGTTAGTAACCTGTCTATTCAATACCTTTACAAGTTTACGAATAACCTAAATCAGCACATATCTAAAAGTATAATTTTACTAGAAATAAACAATATAGTCACCGATTTGTTAATACTAAATACTTTGAAAGTTCTCACTGTATGTGCAAGAGTAGCTGGAAACTGGGAATTGTTTATAATATATTTTTTAGGTACGGTATTAGATATTGTGGATACGTTAAAGTTAAACAAAGCACTGACTTCCCTAGAGTTTAATACTTTGATGAATAAGTTTGATACAACTTTTAATGATAAAATCAAAGTACAGACTATCACTCCCGAAACAATTTTAAATTTGGAAGTAATGAAGTTAAAATTAAAAAAGAAAATTTCTAATGCATATGATTTGAAATATGGGGGCATAAAAAACCTTCTTGATATAATAAAATGTTATATGGAAGATTTATCAAACGAAAAGGTCGACATTTCTTATAATAAGATATTTTCCCACATTAAAACTGCGGATCGAAGCCCAGAAATAATTAAATATGTGTTTATTACTTTGATAATAGTAATTCCATTAGTAAATATTTCACTAACTCTTGTCCTTATTATATTTCTTGTAATGTTTATATTTTTGTATATAAAGCTAAATCTTAATAACCGTACAGCCTGATGTAATTTAAAATCTCATTTACCGTGTTTTGGTTATCAAACATATTCTTGGCATCTTCAATCGAATTCTTATCGTATTCTCCATTGACTGTAATTAGCGGCACTCGAAGAGTGGTAACACTTTTTTCATACAAATCTTCAAGAGACTGTAAATACGATTGGTCAACTGAATCAATCTCTTCGGGTCTCGCCCTGTCTTTTAACCTCTTGTAACAAATATCAGAAGTTGTTCTGATGTAAATGTAGAGGATTTTATTATAATAATCTATTATACTTGAATATTTAGTTTTAAAATCCTCAATTATAGCAGATTCTGCTGAATTAAACACGTTTTCCCTCAAGTACTTGCAAAATATTTCAAAAATGCTAAACGAAGATCGCTCCATGATAACAATTGAATTGTTTAAAGAATGTATTACCGCACTTTTTTCAATATCTGCAACACTTAACAGCGCGTTAATTTGAAATGTTAGAGCCCATCTTTTGGAGTCGTTGTAAAATAATTCCAACAAATTTAAACCCCCCACATTCCGCCACTTGTCTAGAGGTTCTGTAAATAGTTTAACATTATAGCCTCGTGTTGTTAATAAATCACAAAGACTTTCAGTAAAAGTAGACTTGCCGCTAGCAATATTACCATCAACGCATAAAATCATAAATAAAAATGCGTGAAACGGTCGAGTCTCTTATATTAAAAGCCGTTCTTGATAAACAAAATAAAAAGGCCAAGTCTTTGTTTAGTAAATTGTTAAAAGATGTATACAACAACCTCTACTTAATTGAACCGAAGAAGGTACCCCAAATTGATTTGTTTACAATAATAACCGATGCAATATTCTACATGTTGACAAATCAAAATAGCTACTTTACATGGACGTCCTACACTACAGAATTGCAAGAATGTTTAAATGATATCAAGTTTCCCAACAGGCTAAAGAGTATGGTCACCACTATAAGTGGTTATCATGACACATCGCCTATAATGACTAGACATTCGAACGAGAAACTGTTATTTAAAATTGTACAACAATTATTAAATCTGCTCCATCCGCAAAACATGGAAATCGATTTCACACAAGACGATGACTGTCAAAATAAATTAGAAGCATTAAAATCTTTTACACATCTAAACGTTGATTCGAGCCTGGACGATTTTAAAGAATTTGCCACTAGGTTTAACGATAGCTTGGTAGTTTTAAACGAAATTGGATCATATTTTTCAACAAGCCGTCAAGATGATTTGAGGCAGCATTTGGAACAGATAAAATCTAAGATTGAATCGATATTTAATTTAGTGGGAATAACTTCGTTTAGTGAACTAACGTTGATAACAAAACGGGTTTATGAAACGTTAAGAATAAAAAAACTAGGTGACCTAATACTTCTTGAACAGGATTTTCAAATCGTGGTAATATTCAAACAACTACTTTCCAGTAACAAAATTACCGAAGTTGGTAATCTGTCGGCAGAACAATATATTCAATTATATTCCCGAATATATTTTACATCACATTTAAAACTTCCCGGATCAATAGACGTATACAATGAATGGACCTGTTTTCAGTCGATTCAAAATTATATTGATTCTAAACAAAACAATAATGAATTAATACAGTTTAAAGTGGACACTCTAACCTTGATTGGAGCAGAGGATTTAGGAATCCTGACCCAACACTTAGCAGATTTTGGTTCATTAAATATTGTGCAGGCGTCACGGCAGCTTAAAACGTTATACAACAATTGTGGAGAATCAAGCATAACAGTTTTAAATAGTAAGCTATCAATATACAACGAACGTTTCAACAACACTGTGATTAACGTGTTTGAAGAGGCGGAATCCCTAGTCAATATGTTTGGAGTAAATTCATTAAATCAAGTTTCCGGATTTTTAAAACGAATATATGACTTTACCGGCGTGACAAATTTTCAAGATTTTCAAAGCCAGATTGATACGTTAAGCCGCGCTTATATTGAATCGTTTGATGGAAAATTCTCACTAAATGATATAACGACACTAATTACCTCACTAAAAGAAGTTCAAGCAAATTTAGAATTTGTATATGGCGACACTTTCAATGAAAAAATAAAATTCCTCAATGAGCATTTAATGACCAAGCTAAATAGCTTATGTCCTAATATTTCTTTTGATAATTTGGTAAATTTTTTAATTGAAATCTCAAAAAACAGCGGGCAACTAAATGAGACATCGATGCAAAATATTTTGGACAAAATTAAAAATTACAGTACTCTTAAGTCGCAGGTTGAAACTCTTAAAGAAACCAATTCTTCAATAACACAAGAACTGAATGAGTGCGAAGAACGGGGGTTGAATTATTCGCGGGAAATTGAAACTCTTAAAAAAACTAACGAGTCGTTATTAGAAACAAACGACAAACTTAAAAATAAATTATATGACTTTGAAATTAGTGACACAGATCGCGCAACAGAGATTGAAAAATTAAAAACACAGTTTAATGAGTTACACAATGATCACAATAGTTTAGAAGAAAAATATAATAAATTATTAGTAGATTATAATGAGGCTGTAACTACTAAACGAGTAGGGATCACACTCCCGCGGGTTAAACGGGTCCGCGTAGAATCACCACCAACTAAATCACCACCAAAAAGGCAAAGGGGTGACGAATCAGATTAAGGTGATATCAGTGGATATCGGGTGATACCCACTCTGGAGTGAAAATAATCAAATTGTATTTAAATTAAAATTGTATATAATTGTAAACCTTTGGTGCGGTAAGATTTAAAACAGATCTCAAAGTTAACAATCGCGTGATCCCAAATCGGTAACCCGCAACTTGATAACTCAGTCAAACCAGAATGCCAGCGTGAAAGTATTATGAAAATTTTGTAGAATGGTCCCAGTACTCACCTTTTGAAAACCAACACGGTGGTGATACAACTTCACTCTCATAAATAAACTAATCCACTCTCTCTACACAGCCCGCATTTTACACCAATTAATTTGGAACACTTGTGGCATATAACGTGTCCACATTGTATATGAGTTAAGATGTTATACTCTAAACAAATTGGGCAATTTCCTTTAATATGATTTGCAAAAGTTATCTGTATTAATTCGTTCAAACGATAATTTTTAAAACAAATCAAACCAAATATTCGTTTTTTTAACATTTGTTTTTTATTTTAATTTGGTTTAGGATAAATAATAACAAGTAATGAGTTGTTTCAGATGCTATATTATCAAGACATACATTTTAAAAATGTGTAAATTACAAAAAATCAAACTTGAGAAACGCAAATTCTGGGATATTTGATAACTCCTTATACTATTGGCGAGTACGTTTACGCTTATGTTCCTCCATTGTCCAAGACGTGCTCAACTATATTTACAAAATTGTGAGAAGTTAGGATGTTGTTGTATGCAGAGTTAAAGTGCATACCACTACTCTTCATTAATTCTTTCGCTTTGTTAAGTACATTAATCCCATTAGGAACAGGAGACTTGATGAAACAGGGTACGAAACCTTCATTTTTGGCTTTATTGAGAGCTTGGTTAAATTTTCTTTTTTGTATGCGAATACATTTGTATTCGCAGACCCCGTAGAGTTCCAGAAGAGTTTCTTTAATAAGGACACATAAAACATGATTTAGTCCATCGCCGCCCGACATCACAGCAACCCTCGGTGCCCGTTCAGTCAACAACTCATTCAGTGACCGGTTCTCTTTACACAATATGTCGTTTTTAGTTTTAAATTCTGAGTTAATTTGAGTGAGCTGTTGGTTAGTTTCCAGTGATTTTGTAAGTGATTGTAACAACTGATTATTTTCTTGTTGAATTTTATACATTCCATTCTTTCTAATGGAAGGCAGGACTTCTTCAAAAACCCAGTATTTAAATGTTTTAGCAACTGGTAGTTTAGAGGAAAAAATCAACTCGTATAAACCCGGTTCTGATATAAAAACTACTTTAGAATCATGATAATTGAGTTGGGACCCATAACGCCCCCCTTGTACTTTCAGTATAGTTTTGCGGTGTTTTTCTCTAACATGGGTACGGATTGCATGCTTTGTATCTTGATAGTTTAGGATTTGAGCAACATCTTTTGCTTTGAACCAAGGATTATTTTCTCCGTCAAACAGTACAGCAACGGCCTGGTTATTAAATATATAAGAGGTTAAGTTAGACATTTTATATAAAGTATTGTGAAATAGTACCCAGTTCTTACCTCGGCAGGAGCAGTGGCAAAAGTGACCGAGGCAGAGTGAAGTTAACGTTTAAGAATAAAGAGCGCTAAAAGTATCGTCAAAATAAATGTTATATTCTAATTCATCGTGGAGAATGTCAACAACTCATTCAGTGACCGGTTCTCTTTACACAATATGTAGTTTTTAGTTTTAAATTCTGAGTTAATTTGAGTGAGCTTTTGGTTGTCTTCCAGAGACCTTGTAATTTCAGCCAAGAGTTGAGAGTTTTGATTTTTTAACTGATTATTTTCATGTTTGATTTTATACACTCCATACTTTCTAATGGAAGGCAAGACTTCACTTGTAACCCATCTTTTGAATGCTTTAGCTTCTGGTTTCAAGGAGCGCAAAATAAGAGAATACAAACCAGATTCATTGATGAAGTTAGACTGATATTGGAAGTTAAAGGGGGGCGTTTCGCCCCCCTTGTACTTCCAGTATAGTTTTGCGGTGTTTTTCTCTAACATGGGTACGGATTGCATGCTTTGTATCTTGATAGTTTAGGATTTTAACAACATCCTTTCCTTTGAACCAAGGATTATTTTCACTGTCAAACAGTACAGTAACAGATTGATTATTAAATATATAAGAGGTTAAGTTAGACATTTTATATCAAGTATCGTGCAATAGAACAGATCAGAGCAACGTAAGGTCTTACCTCAAAAGTGACCGAGGTAGAGTGAAGTTAACGTTTAAGAATAAAGAGCGCTAAAAGTATCGTCAAAATAAATGTTATATTCTAATTCATCGTGGAGAATTTAGCTACTTTTTTTATAACCATTTCTTTAGAGAATCCGCTATTTAGCATAGCCTTACCGCTCAAAAATTCAACTTCTATCCTGTCAAAGTCTGCATTTGATGTTAAGTTCAATTTTAATGGCTTTCCTTCGAACAGGTCTTCCCTCACAAAATAGATTTATAAAAATCCAACCAATATTTTGTTCCCAAACTTCCTCCCCCTCCATTTCAACGGGTACAGCAAACAAATTTTGTAATAGCACAGATCAGAGCTACGTAAGGACGTCAACAACTCATTCAGTGACGGGTTCTCTTTACACAATATGTCGTTTTTAGTTTTAAATTCTGAGTTAATTTGAGTGAGCTTTTGGTTGTCTTCCAGAGACCTTGTAATTTCAGCCAAGAGTTGAGAGTTTTGATTTTTTAACTGATTATTTTCATGTTTGATTTTATACACTCCATATTTTCTAATGGAAGGTAAGACATCTTCAAAAACCCAGTCTTGAAACTTCTCAGCAATGGGTAATTTGGATTTTAAAATTAGTGAATAAAGACCAGGCTCGTTTAGAAAGATTGTTTGGGAATGAAAGTACAAGGGGGGCGTTTCGCCCCCCTTGTACTTCCAGTATAGTTTTGCGGTGTTTTTCTCTAACATGGGTACGGATTGCATGCTTTGTATCTTGATAGTTTAGGATTTGAGCAACATCCTTTCCTTTGAACCAAGGATTATTTTCACTGTCAAACAGTACAGTAACAGATTGATTATTAAATATATAAGAGGTTAAGTTAGACATTTTATATCAAGTATCGTGCAATAGAACAGATCAGAGCAACGTAAGGTCTTACCTCAAAAGTGACCGAGGTAGAGTGAAGTTAACGTTTAAGAATAAAGAGCGCTAAAAGTATCGTCAAATAAATGTTATATTCTAATTCATCGTGGAGAATTTAGCTACTTTTTTTATAACCATTTCTTTAGAGAATCCGCTATTTAGCATAGCCTTACCGCTCAAAAATTCAACTTCTATCCTGTCAAAGTCTGCATTTGATTTTAAGTTCAATTTTAATGGCTTTCCTTCGAACAGGTCTTCCCTCACAAAATAGATTTATAAAAATCCAACCAATATTTTGTTCCCAAACTTCCTCCCCCTCCATTTCAACGGGTACAGCAAACAAATTTTGTAATAGCACAGATCAGAGCTACGTAAGGACGTCAACAACTCATTCAGTGACGGGTTCTCTTTACACAATATGTCGTTTTTAGTTTTAAATTCTGAGTTAATTTGAGTGAGCTTTTGGTTGTCTTCCAGAGACCTTGTAATTTCAGCCAAGAGTTGAGAGTTTTGATTTTTTAACTGATTATTTTCATGTTTGATTTTATACACTCCATATTTTCTAATGGAAGGTAAGACATCTTCAAAAACCCAGTCTTGAAACTTCTCAGCAATGGGTAATTTGGATTTTAAAATTAGTGAATAAAGACCAGGCTCGTTTAGAAAGATTGTTTGGGAATGAAAGTACAAGGGGGGCGTTTCGCCCCCCTTGTACTTCCAGTATAGTTTTGCGGTGTTTTTCTCTAACATGGGTACGGATTGCATGCTTTGTATCTTGATAGTTTAGGATTTGAGCAACATCCTTTCCTTTGAACCAAGGATTATTTTCACTGTCAAACAGTACAGTAACAGATTGATTATTAAATATATAAGAGGTTAAGTTAGACATTTTATATCAAGTATCGTGCAATAGAACAGATCAGAGCAACGTAAGGTCTTACCTCAAAAGTGACCGAGGTAGAGTGAAGTTAACGTTTAAGAATAAAGAGCGCTAAAAGTATCGTCAAATAAATGTTATATTCTAATTCATCGTGGAGAATTTAGCTACTTTTTTTATAACCATTTCTTTAGAGAATCCGCTATTTAGCATAGCCTTACCGCTCAAAAATTCAACTTCTATCCCGTCAAAGTCTGCATTTGATTTTAAGTTCAATTTTAATGGCTTTCCTTCGAACAGGTCTTCCCTCACAAAATAGATTTATAAAAATCCAACCAATATTTTGTTCCCAAACTTCCTCCCCCTCCATTTCAACGGGTACAGCAAACAAATTTTGTAATAGCACAGATCAGAGCTACGTAAGGACGTCAACAGCTCATTCAGTGACGGGTTCTCTTTACACAATATGTCGTTTTTAGTTTTAAATTCTGAGTTAATTTGAGCTAGCTTTTGGTTGTTTTCCAGAGACTTTGTAAGTGATTGTAACAACTGATTATTTTCTTGTTGGATTTTATACATTCCACACTTTCTAATGGAAGGCAGGACTTCTTCAAAAACCCAGTCTTGAAACTTCTCAGCTATGGGCAATTTGGATTTTAAAATTAATGAATATAGCCCCGGCTCATTGATGTATACCGCATGAAATTGAAAATTCAAGGGGAGGAACTTTTCGTTCCTCCCTTCTTCGGGCATTGTTTTACGATATTTTTCTCTGACGTGATCTCTGATTGCTTTTCTTGGGTTAGAGTAGCCCAAGATTTTAGCAATCTCTTTTGCTTTAAACCAAGGATTATTTTCTCTGTCAAACAGGACAGTAACAGATTGATCATTAAATATATAAGAGGTTAATTGAGACATTTTATATAAAGTATTGTGAAATAGTACCTAGTTCTTACCTTGGCAGGAGCAGTGGCAAAAGTGACCGAGGCAGAGTGAAGTTAACGTTTAAGAATAAAGAGCGCTAAAAGTATCGCCACAAAAACCCAGTATTTAAATGTTTTAGCAACTGGTAGTTTAGAGGAAAAAATCAACTCGTATAAACCCGGTTCTGATATAAAAACTACTTTAGAATCATGATAATTGAGTTGGGACCCATTTTGGGTCCCAACTACTTCCGGTTGAGTTGATTTGTATATTTCACTGATATGTGCTAGAAGAGCCTTTTTAGGGTTAGAGTAGCCCAGGATTTGAGCCACTTCTTTTCCGTCCTATTTGATAGCGAAAATAATCCTTGGTTCAAAAGAAAGAGTATCCCTCTAAGTTACATAAAGCTCTTTCAACGCATGTAAGTGAAAAATATAAGAAAACTCAACCGGAAGTAGGTCTACCCCAAAGTGGGGTAGACCTATCCTACAATGATTCGCACAATACTTAAAATGTCTCACTTAACTTCTTATATATTTAATAAACAGGCCGTTGCTGTCCTGTTTGACAGTAAAAATACTCCTTAGTTCAAAGCAAAAGAGATTGCTCAAATCCTGGGCTACTCTAACCCACGAAAAGCAACCAGAGATCATGTCAAAAACTCATTCAGTGACTGGTTCTCTTTACACATTGTGTCGTTTTTAGTTTTAAATTCTAAGTTAATTTGAGTGAGCTGTTGGTTAGTTTTCATAACGTTTGTAATTTCTCGCATGAGTTGAGAGTTTTCATTCTTTAACTGATACATTCCATATTTTCTAATGGAGGGTAAGACATCTTCAAAAACACAGTCTTGATACTTCTCAGCAATGGGCAATTTGGATTTTAAAATTAATGAATATAGCCCCGGCTCATTGATGTATACCGCATGAAATTGAAAATTCAAGGGGAGGGGGGCTTTTCGTTCCTCCCTTCTTCGGGCATTGTTTTACGATATTTTTCTCTGACGTCCTTACGTAGCTCTGATATGTGCTATTGCAATTTGTTTGCTGTACCTGTTGAAATGGGGGGGGGGGAAGTTTGTGAACAAAATATTGGTTGGATCTTTATAAATCTATTTTGTGACGGAAGACCTGTTCGAAAAATAAAATTGGACTTAAAATCAAATGCAGACTTTGACTCTGCCTTGGTCACTTTTGCCACTCCTCCTGCCCGAAGAAGGGAGGAACTTTTCGTTCCTCCCTTTGAATTGTTGATGAAGAAGATACGTGTAAGGCTATAAATATACTCTCTGAAAGGGGGTCTATCCGCGCCTTGGACAATGGAGGAACACAAGCGTAAACGTACTCGCCAATGCTAGAAGGAGTTATTAAATTTGCGTTTCTCAAGTTTGATTTTTTGTAATTTACACAGTGTGTCTGTGAGATGGAGTTTTAGGGTGTAGTGTTGGGGCGGGGGAGCCCGGGGTCCAGGGCCGGTTAGGTCTCGGATCCAAGTAAGTTTTATAGTCAATAGTCTTTTTCTAAATTAATATTTATACTTTCCAGGCTACTCGCCCTTGAATCTGGATAATTAGTTTTAATATATTAAAGTATTTTCATTGTCATCACATTGATATTTTACGATTTAAATGTGATAACTACTTACTTTGAAAAATATATTTTTACTAAACTCTAAAAACAACTTAGGATCAAGACTTTCTTAGGCGAGTTGAGTTGTTGAACTGACTTCGGCCTCTTCAGAGACTAAATAGACTATCTGCTATCTCTTTCCAAAAGATTTTAAAATTGTTTTTATTAAAAATACTAAAAAGTATATAATAAGTATAATCAGAGACAATATCAAAATTGGAAATTCAAGAAATGCAACAAAAACAACCTCCATTTTTAAATATTTATGTACCCGGTAGCTCCGGGTCCTCGATTGTGTAGTTTCGGTCCCTTGGATTTTATAATCTATTACTTATAAAGAAATTAATAAATTGCATTTACATTTGTAACTATGTTATTCAAAGGGATACCCGAGGGGAAGGTTGGGGGGGGGTTAGTCAAAATAGAATCATTTCCCCTTCCTTAAGCAAAGGCGCTTGAGAGTTTGGTTTGGAAAATGAACAATAGTCAAAGAAACAATACCTCCGGTGTACATTTCCTAACAGTTTTTGTTCTAAACTCTAAGGCTTGGGCTGATTCTGTGAATCCACAAACATAGTATTGTACAAGAGAATTTATCCAACCAATTATCACTCCATAACTAACATTGCAATGATATATAAACATGTAAGGCAATTTAATAACGAGATTCCTAGAATTATTGAAAATATTAATTACCAATACAGTTTTTATAATCATTACTATAATCTTGATGCAAGATAATTAAGTTTGGGTGCACGCATTAAAGAACACAATAGACGTTTAATATTTTTATTCATATTCTCTTTGTTCCAAGTAGGTTTGAATCTTATAAACATTTTCAAGAGCACACATGAAACCGTTAAATCTATGATAATAACAAAAATTATTTAGATACCTCGACTTTAATTTTTTAAGTGATGGGATGTCGTCCAAATTTACAACTTTGGCGTTCTTAAAAAGTCTTTGAAGGAACACTTGTTTTTCTTGACCTTTTACGTAGACGGTGTTTTGTGATAACAGCGCGGCCAGTTCTCTCTTGACGTAGTTGAAGGACGTGGTTCCCTCCTGCCATGGAATTCCGTGGTAATAGTTTGCATTGAAGATCGCCTGTCTTCTGTAGTCCGGAGATAGTTTGTCAAAATCGTGCGGAGATTTCACAAACCAGTGTCTCAGAAACCAATTGCCGCTGGTTTTTGTAAGTGCAATTTCTTTAATAATAAAATTATTGTTATTGTCTTTGAATCCTTGAAAATCGATAATATAAGCGTGGTCAGCCATGTTGAGATGTCCTTAGATATCGGAATCAGCGGGGTAAATAGAGCTCTTTTCGGTTCCGAATCACAAACTCTGAACAAAACACTAGACCAAACACTAGTGCAGGAGTTTGGCAACTACTGGTATATTAGGGGAACCGTTCCTTTATAAAGCCTCGGAATTTGTATTATGCCCTTATTTCAAATGTTGTTTTACATGCCAAAGTTTTCACATTTCTTGTTAATTCTCAAATACTGACTTTGGGTTAAGAAAATAAAATGCTACACCTTTTGAATGTTAGTTTTATTTACATTCTAAAGGGTAAAACTTCTCTATAAATATACAGGACGGGTTAAATTTCTTATGTTCTAAGAAAGGAATGTCACCCCTTTTCCAAAACCCAATTTCAATCCCACAATAAGCGCATCTAACATAATCATTAACACGCAAATAATAAAAACCAGCTTTGGATAAATCTTTGGGGCTTAAAAATGTAACTGGCCACTCCTTAAAACTATGAAGTCTTTCGGTCTCGTAATGAAATCTAGGAGTGTTTGTTTCTTTCGTAAAATTATAATTTAATCCCACAGACACTGGCGAATGGTACATTTTAATACCACAACACGGGCTAGCGCGATCCGAGTCTTTCTTCTTTCTGAGAGATGCACCATCTCCCCGGCCGCCGTATTCCACACCGAGCGTGGTGTTGTATTCTGTAGAGAAGGCTGTGAAGTTTTTACATTTACAAATGCAATAACCAAAATGGTGACATTTCCTACAAGCCCTCCCATCAACCTGGTCACCAGGAATTTTAAAACATCTCTGCTCGCAACAATACTCCATAGTTGATCATATGCTGTAAATCTCAACACTGACTTAAATTGCCTCTTCGGGAGTTAAATAGACCCCCTTCTTTTCAAAAGATTTAATTTTTTTTAATTGCTTTAATTATAAATACTAAAATACTAAGTTGTGAGGGAAAAAAATCCCCCTAATTTGCCCCTATAAAGCGGATGCTTTAATACCCCGAAGACGAGAAACGTCTCAATAAAAAGTTTTGAATATGGGTAATCTAAAATGGTTTGCATTTCCTACAATTTAACCCATTTGTGGTTTTGTAAATCTCAAATCTGCAAAATCTGCTCATAATAAAATTGAACAACAAATGCCAGAATAATATAATAATCATTGAATTGAGTATTTAAACTTGAAAGGTTTTCTATTTAAATGAGTACTTAAACTTGAAAAGGTTTAAAAGTTAAATGTCAAGACCACAGTATCCGTGAAAACGCTTTGTAATTAAAATATTATTGAAATCACCTTCAATACAAATGACACAAGTAGAATAATTTATTTTATGGTTTCCAAAAATAGAAAACAAAAGAATTGGTTATTTGAATAACTTCTTGATTATTACAAATGTTTGGAAGATTTTAAAGAAAAAAACAACAATGGGGGTTAAATTATTTATTACGTGATATATATGATACATATGATACAATTGTATATGACTAAGTACTTGATGATACAAGATTCACAAATATTTTAAATACTTGAATAAACATGTCAACATTATAATATTTTCTTCTAATCAGATGAAGACGCTGGTATTTGCAGGTAGTTTTAGAGATTTTCTCTTCCATCTCTGATATGTTGTTGGGGTGCACCGTGGGTAGTATTATAAATTTCGGACGATTGGTGTATCCCCTTTAAGGACCACTCTTCCCGGTTGATTTTTACACCCAACCGGCCCATTTCCCACTCGATATACTTTAGACATTCTTTTAATCTATCTGGGTACTCATTTCCCAGTGAGTCGTAGCTCCGCACAAGCCTATCTTTTAAAAAGGCGGCAATCAGGTACCAGTGCGATACACCGGGCTTCCCATCCTTCCGGATTGGTGCGGGGATGTGTACTGGGAACAGTAAGATGTCATAATCATAAATTTTTATTTTATTGGTCCACCTTTCCACCCGCAGGAAACCGCCCCGGTCAATTGCCGTGAAAAACACTGTCGGGAAAGCATATAATTTCAATCCGCCAGCGCGTTCTTCATTTTTTTTACATAAAATAGAAATGAAGTCTTCAATGATCCCTTCGCCACACAAACCCTCCGGGGTGATACGGTGTGGCCTCATTCTTCTTCTTGTATCCACGATCCAGCCTATAATACTTCCTACTATATGATGTGTATATGTTTTATCTTTAAAAATTTAAAATCACAAGGACGTGAAACTATGCAATAAATAGTCTGTGATGCCCCTAGATATCCCGGGTGGCAATATTCAAATCATATATATATATTCGCCAGAGCCCCGTTTGTCTAAAGCCCCACTACCGGCGCCAAGGTTGGGGTTGACTTGACTGGGAGAAGCTTTAAGTTCCGCATCCACAGTCCTTAATGGGGTCCCTAACTTACTAACTAAATATATTCTAACCGTGTCCGCGAGACGTTTTTATTAATGTTATTCAAATATAAAAACGTCACAGTCCAGTGTACTCCGCTAGAAGCTGTGACAAGGAAGTCAGCGTACTCCGCTGGGTCCTTTAAATTTTGAAAAATGTCACAGTCCAGTGTACTCCGCTAGAAGCTGTGACGAGGTTAATCAGCGTACTCCGCTGGGCCCTCTTATCTCATTAATAAAAACGCCTCCTCAGACTAAAAACTACCTAAAACTACCTAAAACTACCTACCACTAAAAAGCCCCCCTATCTAACTTATTAGCTACGTGTGAGGGAAATTGGGAAATTGGAAGGAGACCCTCTGCGTGGATTGTATCCGCCAGCGCAAAGAGCCATAAAGGAAAGGAGGTTTGGAGGGGTTTTTGGGAATGAAAAGGTGCTGGAAGGGAATGATTCCTCGTTAACACCGCAAGGAATTCCCAGAATCATTCGACAGGACTTATAACTACGAAGAGAGGACTTACCCAACCTCTGTGTAACCTACCTAACATACGCATGCCTTAAAACTACCTACCACTAAAAAGCCCCCCCATCTAACTTATTAGCTACGTGTGAGGGAAATTGGGAAATTGGAAGGAGACCCTCTGCGTGGATTGTATCCGCCAGCGCAAAGAGCCATAAAGGAAAGGAGGTTTGGAGGGGTTTTTGGGAATGAAAAGGTGCTGGAAGGGAATGATTCCTCGTTAACACCGCAAGGAATTCCCAGAATCATTCGACAGGACTTATAACTACGAAGAGAGGACTTACCCAACCTCTGTGTAACCTACCTAACATATGCATGCCTTAAAACTACCTACCACTAAAAAGCCCCCCCATCTAACTTATTAGCTACGTGTGAGGGAAATTGGGAAATTGGAAGGAGACCCTCTGCGTGGATTGTATCCGCCAGCGCAAAGAGCCATAAAGGAAAGGAGGTTTGGAGGGGTTTTTGGGAATGAGTGTCCGCGAGACGTTTTTATTAATGTTATTCAAATATAAAAACGTCACAGTCCAGTGTACTCCGCTAGAAGCTGTGACGAGGTTAATCAGCGTACTCCGCTGGGCCCTTTAAATTTTGAAAAATGTCACAGTCCAGTGTACTCCGCTAGAAGCTGTGACGAGGTTAATCAGCGTACTCCGCTGGGCCCTCTTATCTCATTAATAAAAACGCCTCCTCAGACTAAAAACTACCTAAAACTACCTAAAACTACCTACCACTAAAAAGCCCCCCTATCTAACTTATTAGCTACGTGTGAGGGACAATTGGGAAATTGGAAGGAGACCCTCTGCGTGGATTGTATCCGCCAGCGCAAAGAGCCATAAAGGAAAGGAGGTTTGGAGGGGTTTTTGGGAATGAAAAGGTGCTGGAAGGGAATGATTCTTCGTTAACACCGCAAGGAATTCCCAGAATCATTCGACAGGACTTATAACTACGAAGAGAGGACTTACCCAACCTCTGTGTAACCTACCTAACATATGCATGCCTTAAAACTACCTACCACTAAAAAGCCCCCCCATCTAACTTATTAGCTACGTGTGAGGGAAATTGGGAAATTGGAAGGAGACCCCCTGCGTGGATTGTATCCGCCAGCGCAAAGAGCCATAAAGGAAAGGAGGTTTGGAGGGGTTTTTGGGAATGAGTGTCCGCGAGACGTTTTTATTAATGTTATTCAAATATAAAAACGTCACAGTCCAGTGTACTCCGCTAGAAGCTGTGACAAGGAAGTCAGCGTACTCCGCTGGGCCCTTTAAATTTTGAAAAATGTCACAGTCCAGTGTACTCCGCTAGAAGCTGTGACGAGGTTAATCAGCGTACTCCGCTGGGCCCTCTTATCTCATTAATAAAAACGCCTCCTCAGACTAAAAACTACCTAAAACTACCTAAAACTACCTACCACTAAAAAGCCCCCCTATCTAACTTATTAGCTACGTGTGAGGGAAATTGGGAAATTGGAAGGAGACCCTCTGCGTGGATTGTATCCGCCAGCGCAAAGAGCCATAAAGGAAAGGAGGTTTGGAGGGGTTTTTGGGAATGAAAAGGTGCTGGAAGGGAATGATTCTTCGTTAACACCGCAAGGAATTCCCAGAATCATTCGACAGGACTTATAACTACGAAGAGAGGACTTACCCAACCTCTGTGTAACCTACCTAACATATGCATGCCTTAAAACTACCTATACCACTCAATTATTAAATTACTAAGAGAGAACAAACCTAACAAACTCCTACATACTACTTAACCTACTTCGCCAGAGCCCCGTATGTGTAAAGCCTCGTACACCACGTCACGGTAGGGGTTGACTTGACCAGGAGAGGCTATGTTTTGCGCCGTTGCCTTGGTCCTTGTACAAGGTTCGCGGTCCTGGACTTAATGCCCAGGATCGGGCTGACATCCTATTTATAACCGGTATATTCTTTTTTAACCATACATTTAAAATTAAATTAAAGTTTGACAAATTCAAAATTACCTTTACAGAGCCATTTATCAAAGACTTCAAATACAGAAATAGCAAAAAGAATTTAACATTGTTACTTTTGGTGATTTCCCCTAAGGTATTGTAATATTTTATGTTGAAACACTGAACAAATTCTTATGTTTTTCTAAAGGAGACAAAATGAGTTTTATAACCAAGAAGTCTTAATGGACTCGTTTTTCAAAGGGTTTTCTGGTAAATTATATCACGCGAAAAAACCTCAATATTGCCAATGTTAATTAAAATATACTGATTGTCTTTAAACCACACTGCACAACATTCAAATAGACTAATGATTAACCTCTAGAGACCGGGTCTGTTTTAAGTCATGTAAATAAAAACACAATTTGAAATTTTTAAATATGATTTATTTTTCACAAGTTTTACAAATGAGTACAAATATGTGCAAATATGTGCGGCGAGTTCTATTTTATACCCAACAGTAGCCTGGCAAGTGAATTTTAATCCTACAAAGAGGACATGATTTATTTACTTTAAGCCATTTAAATATACACGTTGTACAAAATATGTGTTGACAATCATTAAGACTGATACAATCTTTTTTTTTAGTGTCAAGGCAAACCGGACAATCGGTTTCAGATTCTACTTTTGTAAATGGATTGGGCAGATTCCTCTTCACAAAATCAGAAATTTGTAAACCTCGCGACGTATATGTTTGAAAATCGATTAATTTGCAATATTTTATTATATCTTCATCTCTGAGTGTTTGATGTTTTGAGACAGACCACCAGCACAAAATATTTTTAAACGTATCCAGAAGAAAAGAATCAAGAGTTTGGTGTTTACTTATTAGTGAGCCAAACAGTAGTTTTAAAAGATCGATTTGATTACCCACTTTCGAGAAGTAAATGTAGCATAATACATTTTTACTTAATGATTGGTGTTTTATGAGATATGGCCACAGAACTGTTTTATAATACTCTTCTTCGTCTGTATTGTGAAATTTACACCGTGGATTAACCCCATCCACCATCCACAACATAAAATCTTGAGTCAGCTTCTGTGATTTTATTATGACAATTGGATCAATCTTATGGTAAAACTGTCTAAGAATCCACTCCGGGACATTTTGGTGTTCCACAACTGCATTCCAGTCGAACTTGTGATTGAATGTGACCAACACTGCTTCAGAGAGATTTTGGTACTTAACCAAAAGCGAAAAGTTAATTTTTGAATGAAAACTTTCTATATCTTTAGTCGTCAGTCTTTGGTGGATGACAATTTCGTTGAAATTTAAAACTTCTTTAAACTTCAACATGAACCCATGCGTGAACTGTTCTCTCCGGTATAGTATTCTCCAAAGGTTGACTGGGAGTTGATGAATTTTTTCCGTAATTTTTTCAAATTTGGTGAAGTGTAGGAATTGACTGCTGTTATCTAACGTCTCCTCTTCCAATGAAGTATACAAACTGTACAAGTCAGAAGGATCCGTAAGTTTGTCTATAAAGGCGGTAACACCATCAGCGCTTTTAATAGAATTTAAAATCTTCCACAAAATCTTTTTCCTAGTTAGGTGGGTTGACTTGATACCCATACTTTGGCAAATAGCTTTGAGTTCGTAAAATGTAATTCTCTCCACCATGGTTCTAGTTACCTATCACAAATCAACTCAAAAACAAACAACAACTTTACCGAACACGCAGGAGTTCATTACAGGAACTACTGGTATGTGTGGAGAACCGTTCCCTTATAAACCCTCAGAAAATAGAATTCGCAAAGTATTTGTGCATTTATTTCAAATGTTGACGGGGGTGGGGGAATTTGTTGAAACCGTTTCTTTGAATTTTATACGCGCGGGTGTGTGTAGAAATGAAGCGTATTCTGTTGGTGTTTGCGTGCGGCGGGGGACTGTGTCTGAGTGGAACGATCACATCACCAATAATCTAAAATTATTAAAATTAAAGCAATTAGAATTCAATTCATAAATGGAACTTTGAACAAAACAGTTTTAACTGTTGTAGTTAAATTTAACTTAGTTTTTGATTTAGCGAAATAACATTGTTGACTCGGATAGTACTCATGGAGACTTGTCGGTTAACACTAGTTAAAAATCACAAGTGCCGAGCCGAAAAATAAGATAAAATTTAAAAATCCCGATTCACAGAATTAACCCAAGTCTTGGTCTAAATGTTAGGAAACACTGACCCAAGAGGGTGTTGTCGTGCTAAAATCTCGCGGCGTTGTGGCGAGGGTGTGTGGTGGGTTCTGGGCACGGGTTAGTCTTGAGAATGTTTCATTTGCAAATAATAATATTTCAAAAGATAATTTTAAAATTGAATTTTGAATTGTGTCGCCTTGATGAGACAGACACTAGAATCAGTTGTTAGTTAAATAGCGGCGAGTGCGAATGTTTATATTTGTTAGTACTCCGCGATTCCCGTTAAATATTACAAGTCCCGAGAGTCAAAAATCCACATAATTCAAAATATTTCAAAATAATTTAAAGTCCCCAGATTAAAAGTTTGAAAAAATCACAAGTGCCGAGCCGAAAAATAAGATAAAATTTAAAAATCCCGATTCACAGAATTAACCCAAGTCTTGGTCTAAATGTTAGGAAACACTGACCCAAGAGGGTGTTGTCGTGCTAAAATCTCGCGGCGTTGTGGCGAGGGTGTGTGGTGGGTTCTGGGCACGGGTTAGTCTTGATAATTGCAACATTCTCATTTGCAAATAATAATATTTCAAAAGATAATTTTAAAATTGAATTTTGAATTGTGTCGCCTTGATGAGACAGACACTAGAATCAGTTGTTAGTTAAATAGCGGCGAGTGCGAATGTTTATATTTGTTAGTACTCCGCGATTCCCGTTAAATATTACAAGTCCCGAGAGTCAAAAATCCACATAATTCAAAATATTTCAAAATAATTTAAAGTCCCCAGATTAAAAGTTTGAAAAAATCACAAGTGCCGAGCCGAAAAATAAGATAAAATTTAAAAATCCCGATTCACAGAATTAACCCAAGTCTTGGTCTAAATGTTAGGAAACACTGACCCAAGAGGGTGTTGTCGTGCTAAAATCTCGCGGCGTTGTGGCGCGGGTGTGTGGTGGGTTCTGGGCACGGGTTAGTCTTGATAATTGCAACATTCTCATTTGCAAATAATAATATTTCAAAAGATAATTTTAAAATTGAATTTTGAATTGTGTCGCCTTGATGAGACAGACACTAGAATCAGTTGTTAGTTAAATAGCGGCGAGTGCGAATGTTTATATTTGTCAGTACTCCGCGATTCCCGTTAAATATTACAAGTCCCGAGAGTCAAAAATCCACATAATTCAAAATATTTCAAAATAATTTAAAGTCCCCAGATTAAAAGTTTGAAAAAATCACAAGTGCCGAGCCGAAAAATAAGATAAATTTTAAAAATCCCGATTCACAGAATTAACCCAAGTCTTGGTCTAAATGTTAGGAAACACTGACCCAAGAGGGTGTTGTCGTGCTAAAATCTCGCGGCGTTGTGGCGCGGGTGTGTGGTGGGTTCTGGGCACGGGTTAGTCTTGATAATTGCAACATTCTCATTTGCAAATAATAATATTTCAAAAGATAATTTTAAAATTGAATTTTGAATTGTGTCGCCTTGATGAGACAGACACTAGAATCAGTTGTTAGTTAAATAGCGGCGAGTGCGAATGTTTATATTTGTCAGTACTCCGCGATTCCCGTTAAATATTACAAGTCCCGAGAGTCAAAAATCCACATAATTCAAAATATTTCAAAATAATTTAAAGTCCCCAGATTAAAAGTTTGAAAAAATCACAAGTGCCGAGCCGAAAAATAAGATAAAATTTAAAAATCCCGATTCACAGAATTAACCCAAGTCTTGGTCTAAATGTTAGGAAACACTGACCCAAGAGGGTGTTGTCGTGCTAAAATCTCGCGGCGTTGTGGCGCGGGTGTGTGGTGGGTTCTGGGCACGGGTTAGTCTTGATAATTGCAACATTCTCATTTGCAAATAATAATATTTCAAAAGATAATTTTAAAATTGAATTTTGAATTGTGTCGCCTTGATGAGACAGACACTAGAATCAGTTGTTAGTTAAATAGCGGCGAGTGCGAATGTTTATATTTGTCAGTACTCCGCGATTCCCGTTAAATATTACAAGTCCCGAGAGTCAAAAATCCACATAATTCAAAATATTTCAAAATAATTTAAAGTCCCCAGATTAAAAGTTTGAAAAAATCACAAGTGCCGAGCCGAAAAATAAGATAAAATTTAAAAATCCCGATTCACAGAATTAACCCAAGTCTTGGTCTAAATGTTAGGAAACACTGACCCAAGAGGGTGTTGTCGTGCTAAAATCTCGCGGCGTTGTGGCGCGGGTGTGTGGTGGGTTCTGGGCACGGGTTAGTCTTGATAATTGCAACATTCTCATTTGCAAATAATAATATTTCAAAAGATAATTTTAAAATTGAATTTTGAATTGTGTCGCCTTGATGAGACAGACACTAGAATCAGTTGTTAGTTAAATAGCGGCGAGTGCGAATGTTTATATTTGTCAGTACTCCGCGATTCCCGTTAAATATTACAAGTCCCGAGAGTCAAAAATCCACATAATTCAAAATATTTCAAAATAATTTAAAGTCCCCAGATTAAAAGTTTGAAAAAATCACAAGTGCCGAGCCGAAAAATAAGATAAAATTTAAAAATCCCGATTCACAGAATTAACCCAAGTCTTGGTCTAAATGTTAGGAAACACTGACCCAAGAGGGTGTTGTCGTGCTAAAATCTCGCGGCGTTGTGGCGCGGGTGTGTGGTGGGTTCTGGGCACATGGTAACCTTGAGAATGTTTCATTTGCAAATAATAATATTTCAAAAGATAATTTTAAAATTGAATTTTTAATTGTGTTGCCTTGATGAGACAGACACTAGAATCAGTTGTTAGTTAAATAGCGGCGAGTGCGAATGTTTATAGGTGTTAGTCTCCAGATTAAATGTTTAGAGCCCAATAGTTGGTTTCTAAGTGTTGGGAAATCACTGTGTTGGTTTCTAAGTGTTGGGAAATCGCTGTAAAATTTTACAAGTCCAGAGCCCTAAAATTAAATAAAATTAACTCATTGTAGAATCGTACAAGTCCCGAATCTGCCTAAATCTTAATAATTTAAAACCCCAGAATCGGTATAAGTAATACAGGAACACTCACCCAAGAGGGTGTTGTCGTGCTAAAATCTCGCGGCGTTGTGGCGCGGATGCGTGGTAGTTTCTAGGCACATGGTAACCCTGAGAATGTTTCATTTGCAAATAATAATATTTCAAAAGATAATTTTAAAATTGAATTTTGAATTGTGTCGCCTTGATAAGACAGACACTAGAATCAGTTGTTAGTTAAATAGTGGCGAGTGAACTTGTGCGAGTGTTTATAGGTGTTAGTCCCCAGGTTAAAAGTTTAGAGCCCAATAGTTGGTTTGTTGGGAAATCACTATAAAATTTTACAAGTCCAGAGCCCTAAAATTAAACAAAATTAACTCATTGTAGAATCGTACAAGTCCCGAATCTGCCTAAATAATAATAATTTAAAACCCCAATTTCAAAATTGCATTTTGAATTGTGTCGCCTTGATAAGACAGACACTAGAATCAGTTGTTAGTTAAATAGTGGCGAGTGAACTTGTGCGAGTGTTTATAGGTGTTAGTCCCCAGGTTAAAAGTTTAGAGCCCAATAGTTGATTTCTAAGTGTTGGGAAATCACTGTAAAATTTTACAAGTCCAGAGCCCTAAAATTAAATAAAATTAACTCATTGTAGAATCGTACAAGTCCCGAATCTGCCTAAATAATAATAATTTTAAACCCCAATTTTAAAATTGCATTTTGAATTGTGTCGCCTTGATGAGACAGACACTAGAATCAGTTGTTAGTTAAATAGCGGCGAGTGCGAATGTTTATAGGTGTTAGTCCCCAGATTAAATGTTTAGAGCCCAATAGTTGGTTTCTAAGTGTTGGGAAATCACTGTAAAATTTTACAAGTCCAGAGCCCTAAAATTAAACAAAATTAACTCATTGTAGAATCGTACAAGTCCCGAATCTGCCTAAATAATAATAATTTTAAACCCCAATTTTAAAATTGCATTTTGAATTGTGTCGCCTTGATAAGACAGACACTAGAATCAGTTGTTAGTTAAATAGCGGCGAGTGCGAATGTTTATAGGTGTTAGTCCCCAGATTAAATGTTTAGAGCCCAATAGTTGGTTTCTAAGTGTTGGGAAATCGCTGTAAAATTTTACAAGTCCAGAGCCCTAAAATTAAATAAAATTAACTCATTGTAGAATCGTACAAGTCCCGAATCTGCCTAAATCTTAATACTTTAAAACCCCAGAATCGGTATAAGTGATACAGGAACACTGACCCAAGAGGACGTTGTCGTGCTAAAATCTCGCGGCTTTTTAAAGTTTTTGAGTTAGCGAATTAACCCACAAGACGGTTTTACTTCTCCATTTTAATACTACTCCTCAACATGAATAATATGGGGACTTTTAAGACCCGTAGGACGGGGCCGTGATATTTTATCGGGCCGAAACCTTGCACCTGGCGTGCGATTTGGCAACCTTGGACAAGAACGCTCGGTTTGGCAACGCCCGCGCGCCCCGGATGCGAACATTCCACGTAGCCCACTTTCAAATTTTGGTAACAAATGACGCATGCGTGGAGGCCTCTCAAAAGGTGGAAACGGGAGTGGTCCGATTTCACCATATTTCTGTCTCACTCGCACACCTCTTTACTCTCTCACACTAAACTGCATCGGCCCGCCACGCCGACTGATTCAATCGTATTTTATACTGGATCTTGTTAAAAACCGTTATCATATGAACTGTATTAATTCAATTTTTGTAAACAAATATTTGATTAAAATTATCTGTTGTTTAATTTAAATAAAAAATACTAAAAAATACTAAAAAATACTCTTTTCAGTTATTTAAAGTGATCATATTTTAGCGAAACTTTGGTATGTGAATTGACCCAATTCTGGCCTATTTATATGCTTTGCGAGCGAATGTTAAAACTTAAATCTGTTAAAATACATTCTGGAACATACTAATAAATTATATCAAAAATAATTAAAAATAATTATGATATATGAGTTGAGCTAGGCACATTTTAGTTGTATATTTGTGTTTATTATTCCTCATTTGATAATGTGTAAAATATAATACAACAAGTGGGACAATTTAACTTTAAATCTTACTATTAAACAGGAACAACTTTACAAGTTAAAATACAATCATAAAAAATACCCTTAAAAATGATTTGAGCTACAACGTAATAAAATATTTCGTATAAATATTCATAACACTTAAATTTCCACCGACAAGACCACATCACAAATAATTCTCAGAACACCATACGTAACAACACAAGCACATTATACTTTAGAGTTCATTTCAGCTGATCGCGGTTGAGGTATTTTTCAAATCGTGACATAGTTTGAAGACTCATCTTTTGATACCGACGAATAAGATTCCAATAATGGTTTTTTAATGAATTGCTTGTATATTTAACTCTGGTATTGTAAATTATAGAAATTAATCTCTCCGACATATCTTGTGTTTGGCAAATTAAAGGCCAATATGATATGTTTAAGTAAGATTCTATATCAATATATGAAATATAACACAGCTCTAATTCACTGGGCGTCGAAATCAAAAACAATAATAAGTCTTCGGATAAATTCTGCATACGTAGAAGTTGTTGTATGTTGATTGCAGTATACTTTTTAAAAATTATATCTTCTGGTATGAAATAGCCCCTTTTTACAATAATGTCCAAATCCAGATAATCTTGAAACCCGTACAGAATATCAGCTGTTAACCTAATGTTTTGAGAAAGAATTACCCAGTTAATTTTTTGTCGGAATTCCATCAAAAATGGCGTTTTCAAATTATTTGAAAGAGAAATCATGTTCCAACTGTCGGTTGGGAAGTTTAATAGTTTGTTTCTCAATATTTCCAGCACAGATTCATTTCTTACTTTGATGTATAAATGTAGCACTTCTACGGTTGATAGATTCGATAAATTCCCGTACACATTATTGTTTTGCTCTAATAATGCAATTAATTTGTTCATCTTCTCCATATTTAGTTATATTTTAAAACTTACCAGGAAAAACTATTATTTTCACTAAATAAAAAGTATAAAATTACTAGCCACATCTAAACTGTAACAACAATACATACGTGCACGCGGATAACAAAAGGCCACCGCGGCTTCCTGTGTTTGTTTATATACCACTTCCTTGAGAATTTTAAAATTCTCGAGGTTGCGAAGGCTAATGTAGTTCTGTTGTACAATTGCGTGTTGCGCAACTGGGTCACGGTGTGAGTACAATTGCGTGTTGCGCAACTGGGTCACGGTGTGAGTCGCCGGTCACTATTTACACAAGATCCCCGAGCGAGTTTCCGTGTTCTGCAACCGGATTTCCGGGCTGGTTTGTCCCCGAGAGAGTGTCTAGAATCGTTTCTTGGTTCGAAGTCAGTCAGTTCAACAACTCAACTCGCCCAAGAGAGTTCTTATGATCCTAAGTTGTTTTTAGAGTTTAGTAAAAATATATTTTTCAAAGTAAGTAGTTATCACATTTAAATCACATTTAAATCACATTTAAATCACATTTAAATCACATTTAAATATATCATACAACTGAAAGTGTAAACAAATGACTTTTAGACATCTTTAAAAATTTAAAAGTAAATAACTAATTTCACTTAAATATATCGTGAACTTGCAAACGCGTCATTTTGAAATGGAGAGCGTGTATACACCCCAGCAAAAGAAGATTGTTACACGCATTCTAAGATTTCTGATCATGCAATCCAAATTCACCCTATTGCAAGAAGATTATCATCACGAATTCCAACATTTAATAAACAGATTATTATTTAAATTTCCGCCCGACGAACAACAATCAATTATACACAAGGTTTCTCAAAAGCGACAATATCGCAAAAAAAACTCAAAACCACCTTCAGTAGATAATAACATACAGCAGTGTTCCGCCACGAATCAAGAGACGACAGAAGTGCGTAACGACTCAGATAGTTTGAACTTTGCAGAAGAAGGAAATTTAATTGGATTAATTCAAGTTAGACAAGCGGATGAAGAATCTATTGTTGGTGTCACAGATGACTGTATACTATTTCCGGAAAATCCTAACAGGATGGTGATCACGGCCCCAGAACTATCGTTAGAAGAACAAGAATATTTATCGACGTTATCGACGTTTTAAAACGGCTTGACAGAAAACAGGTTTTAAAATGTGTATAATTAAATAGTATATAAAAATATCTCTATAGTCCTCAGCAACCTGGCACCTACAACCTGGCCTTACTAGACCTTCTTCCAACCCTATAATAGTATAAGGCATAGTCTTTTGGGGTAATACCCATGAGTCATATACTAAACCATTATATTTGCAGCAGAAACATATTTTAAGATTGATTTTATACAAAACCAGATATGAATGATCAAAACCCCTTTTCATAAGTCAGAGAATTTTTTCGTTTAAATATATTTATGTTTATAAAGTTCTAAAACTAAAACTTTTCTAAAACTTTTCTACAATAAAAGTGGAAATATGCCCCAAAATGAGAATGAGTATAGAAAAAAATTAAGGAAAGCTAACCAGTTTTTTATTCCCAAGCCAACCAATACATTTTTTACAAAAACTTTCAATTTTATAGCTCCGAAACTGTTTAATAAACTTCCTGAAAATGTTAAGATTGCATTTAATATTAATTTTTTTTTATGTAGATTAAGGAAATGGTTATTTCAACTAGAGAATACTGATTGTTATTTCAAATTCAGCAATAGTTTTATTTTTGATATTATAGCTGAGGGTTCACACGGGGACTATGCATTGCATGCAATGAGCTTCGACGGCACCTGGGGAGACCAACCCCAGAGGCAAGTCTCTGGAGAGGTGCCATAAGCCGCCTGAAAGAGTAAACCTTAGAATATTATAATACGTGTATAATTTATATGATAGACTATATGAATCTACAAATACAGTTTTATTTATTTTCTGTAATTAGTTTTTATGCACTGAGCACACGCTGAATTTCAGTGTTCATGAGAGAAATAAGGCGCGTCAAATATTTAATTTTGTATTTTTCTTAACGTTTAATTTTAACGCTAAATTTACGTTTAATTTTTGTTTAATTTTTGTATACACATGGGTTGTCTGAGACAATTGTGTTTATTATATTTCGATCATTTCTGTTCGCCTACTTTACATTATTTTTAATTTAAGTGATGGAACCCTATAGCAGGCTTTGTCTTAAGAGGACCTATTGTTTTTTCATTATTTTATTTTTATTTTTATGCCAGCCCGACAAGTAAAATGTACATTATTATTTATTTAAGTTACAAACAAGCTGTGTAATTAAAAATAAAGTTAATACGGGTTGAGTTGTGTGTTTTTTGTGTGTTTTTTGTTATAATTTTGAATTTTTAAAATTATTATTCTGAAACCAATATTACCCCGATTGTAGAGTGCGCCCCGGGGAAATTTAAAGTAAATAATCTCAAACGAAGAACTAATATTTCTAATCACTCCCCCATTTATATATAGAATTCCTTGCAGCATTCTAATACTTCTAGAAGATGGTTGGCACCACCGTGCGGATTTTCTAGTGATCAACGTTGGAGGAACACATCGCAACTGGGGTAATCTCTATGATTGTAGTGCATGATCAGTGCATGATCAGTGCATGATCACTCGAGAGTTTATTATTTTTACATATTTTTTTGTTATAAATAAAATCATGAAAAAGTCTAAGAAATCTCAAACCGCTGTGTGCACTTGTATGAATATTAAGAGAAAAAAACGTCCCACTATTGGTTATTTTAAATATTCTACCGCAAAGGGACCAAAATCTTTTACCAAGCTTAGAAATAAATGCCCCAAAAGGTCTAGATCGCGGTCTAGAACTAGACGATCTAGGTCGCGAAGTCGTTCTCGGTCGAGAAGTAAATAAAATTATATAAAAAATGTCTGATTGTATTTTCATAAAGTACAGAGACGTATTGAAATTTGAAGATTTTCATTTAAACCACCCCGCTACTTATTTGCCCTTTGTTGTTTATAACTGGTTAGCTCTTGGAATACTGCCGAAAATCTACAGTCACGAGGAATGGGGTTTTGAAAATAGCAGAAAAGAGATTTTACAAAATAAAAATCACCTCTTGGATGTTTTGGTTGTAATTATCAATTGTGTTTTGGGAATCAAAATAAAACTTAATGATGAATTGTACAGAAAAAATGTGGAATACTTGAAAGGGGTTAAACATCTTTCAAAAGACGTTGTTCTTCCGTTTATTACAATTGAGAATTACATGTCTATTAAGGACTCCAAGTTATTTATTGATAGCATTTCAAAATTCTTTCCGGTGGGGTCCATTAAGAAATCAACAGACGCTATACCGTGTTCTAGGCTTTATGAAATAGTTAGTGGAATGGTCGCTTGGGGTAGTTCGTACTGGGTAGTAATACATTTCACAACATTGGTTATAGATAAAATGGAGGAATCTAAACTTAAAGAAGAATGTCAAGAAGCTTTATGCAGTTTAACGGGATTTTTTGATCTTTTATTACCATGTTCGATATGCAGATATCACTATTCAAGTTTGTTTAAGTTCAACGAAGAAGAAGATTTTGCCCGGCCGTTTCAGTTAACTCTTCCATTTGAATCAATGATGTACGCCAAGAATAACGAACTCTTTGAGTTTTATAGTATACTTCACGACAACTGTAAACCCATGGACAGGAGGGAAAGATTAGGTGTGGAATATCATAAAAAACAATATGAAAAATTTTACAATATTGTTTTTTATCCGCGACTGTCCAAGGAGGAGGGAATACATCAAAAATCACCAAGAGACTAAGTGTTTCTCAGTCTAGATTTTTCCTCTTCTAAATTACTTTGAATCTACATATTCCATTTTTGTATTAGTGGAAAACGCTCTGTGTTACAAAATTTAATCTAAATTTTATTTTTTTTTTCTTCTTTTCTCAAATATTAATGCAATTTTGTTATTTTTTTTACATTAATTGAATTAATAAATAAACATTAACTTTAAACTTTGCTTGATCGAAACCTGAATTTTCCCCTCTGATATGATAAAAAGATAGTCTATTTAGTCTCTGAAGCGGCCGAGGTAAGTTCAACAACTCAACTCGCCTAAGAAAATCTTGATCCTAAGTTGTTTTTAGAGTTTAGTGAAAATATATTTTTTAAAGTAAGTAGTTATCACATTTTTACTGGAGTGCAACATAAAGAGAATAATTTAGTGTGAAAGAAACCTATATGGCGGAAGACCCGTTCGAAAAATAAAATTTGATGGAAAGCCATTAAAATTGGACTTAAAATCAAATGCAGACTTTGACAGGATAGGGGTTGAATTTTTGAGCAGTGGGGCTATGCTAAATGGTGGATTCTCTAGAGAAAGGATTATAAAAAAAGTAGCTAAATTCTCCACGATGAATTAGAATATAACATTTATTTTGACGATACTTTTAGCGCTCTTTATTCTTAAACGTTAACAGACAAAAACACCGCAAAACAAGACTGGAAGTACGAGGGGGGTGAAACGCCCCCCAACCCATAATGAGAAACATACAATCTTTCTTAGCGAGCCAGGTCTTTATGTTTTTGTGGGTTAGTCAAATGACGAAATATTTTAACAAGATAGTGATAACTTGTACAACATTAAAGATTTTAAGTTTTGAAGTTGGTAAACTAAAACCTTAAAATAATAATAGTTGATAAACTCTGAAACAATGCCGCTTGTGTGTGAACGCTTATGATAACATCCATAGTCCTAAGCTACCCTCTTCCTCTTTTAATCCAAACTTCTCGTATTTTTTTTCAATCTCCTCCCCCGTCCAACTTGCAAGTCGATTGCAAACTCGATCCTCTCCTCTCCCTCCTCATCTGAAGAGTCATCATACTTTGGGTTTCTAAATTTAATGACCACGTAATCTACCTCTTCTTGTTTAAATTCTCCAAACTCTTTGAGGCTAGTATATGGACGATCTGTTTCATCACAATCATCCTCAATCCAAAATGATTCGCGCTCATGCCATTTGTCTTTGGTATAAATGTGGACGTCCAATTTGTTATACTTTGAAAAAAAATCTGCTTTTTGAATAATCTGCCTCTCTGAGAACCCGCTAAGGGACATGGCCTTAGTATCTATAAATTCGAATTCTATTCTGTCAAAATTTCCATTAGATTTTACTTCCAATTTCAAAAGTTCCCCGTTGAAATCTATTTTGCGAACGAGTCTCCCGTCCTTCATCAAATTTATAATGATCCAGCCAACTCCACTGTCCTCCGACGCGCCCGCGCCCTGAGCGCGTTGGTGGCGACATGCTTGGCAAATGCTTTCGCCTAGGTAACAGACATCATCATCATCACACGAATCGCTTTCGCTTAGGTACGAGACATCATCACACGGATCCATGTTGAAGACTATGTAGGAGTTTGAAACTACAGTATGTATGTAAATGGTAGGTATGTTTTGTTTCACACGGAGAAACTATTATATTCCCCTGCTTTCAACAAATTCTCCCACCCCCGTCAACATTTGAAATAAGGGCATAATACAAATTCCGAGGCTTTATAAAGGAACGGGTCCCCCCAATATACCAGTAGTTGCTGAACTCCTGCACTGGTGTTTGGTCTGATAGAGAACCGAAAAGAGCTCTATTTACCTCGCTGATTCCGATATCTAAGGACGTCTCAACATGGCTAAACATGCTTATATTATCGATTTTCAAGGATTTAAAGACAACAAAAACAATTTTATTATTAAAGAAATTGCACTTACAAAAACCAGCGGCAATTGGTTTCTGAGACACTGGTTTGTAAAATCGCCGTACGATTTTGACAAACTATCTCCGGACTACAGAAGACAGGCGATCTTCAATGCAAACTATTACCACGGAATTCCATGGCAGGAAGGAACTACGTCCTTCAACTACGTCAAGAGACAACTGGCGGAGCTGTTATCACAAAACACCACCGTCTACGTAAAGGGTCAAGAGAAACAAGTGTTCCTTCAAAGACTTTTTAAGAACGCCAAAGTTGAAAATTTGGACGACATGCCATCACTTAAAAAACTAAAATCTAAGTATCTAAATAATTATTGTTATTATCATAGATTTAATAGTTTCATGTGCGCCCTTGAAAATATTTATAAGATTCAAACCTACTTGGAACAAAGAGAGTATGAATAAAAATATTAAATGTCTATTGTGTTCTTTATTGCGGGTAAATGCCTAATTCTTTTGTAAATCTGTTTGCAAACATCTTGCATCAGGATTATAATAATGTTTATAAAAACTGTATTGGTACTTAATATTTTCAATAATTCTAGGAATCTCGTTGTTAAATTGCCTTATATGTTTATATATCATTGCAATGTTAGTCATGGAGTGGTAATTGGTTGGATAAATTCTCTTTTATAAGTTTTTTTTACAATACTATGTTTGTAGATTCACAGAATCAGCCCAAGTCTTATTTAGTACTTAAAATAATTTCGGCTAAAATATGATTTTTTTACTCTGAACTTAGAAAAATTTAGTGATTAAAATAATTTCGGCTAAAATAAAGTTTAGAACAAAAACGTAAGTGTTCAATCGAGGACCCGGAGCTACCGGGTACATAAATATTCAAAAATGGAGATTGTTTTTGTTGCATTTCTTGAATTTCCAATTTTTATATTGTCTCTGATTATACTTAATACCTTTTAGTATTTTTAATTAAAACAATTTTAAAAATCTTTTGGAAAGAGAGAGCGATAAAATTCCCCAAAAAATTCCCCAAAAATTTCCAAATCAAAGTCTACACGTAAAATCCTAGCGTGAAGATATTATATTTTGTGCTATTTTGTACCAGCACCTTGGGAGATGTTTACAAATAAAATACAAATCAAAACACTTACAATAAATGAAATTAAATTTGAGCTTGTCCTGAATGGGATATTCCCTTTATTTGAGTAGTATACTAAATCAAATGCGTATTTGGAAAATATTGTATGTTTAGTAACCCTTTTCAGTTGAAAATTGTATTCAAATGTTACGTTACTCGGATTTTGAAATTCGTGGTCTGCCACCTTATAACACATCGGAATCCAATATATAAGGTGAGGGTTTTGGAATAATAAATTTAATCCATATCTCTCACCCTCAACAACAGCACTGGGACCGTCAAAACGACGTGTCAACATTTTTATTATAAAAATGAGTGTGAGATTTTATGATTTGGTTTACGTCATAGATTGCGGATCTAATTCAAATGTTACATTTTTAAAAGATAAATTAGATGATAGGTCTCTGTTACAGAGAAGAGCCGACAGGGAGAGATTCAGAAGAAATAAGATAGACGCGTATAGTGAAAAACTGAATAAAGTCATAACACACAAATTACAAGATTTCTATGAGAGGGAAAACTGTTTGAATAAACTCTGGCAAATGTTTCGAATTTCTAGTTTGCCCGAGGACAAAAAGGATTTTTTGAGGATAGTGAAATTTTTTGAACTCTACGAATTAATAAAAAATATAAATCTGTATAAAAAAAAAGAAATTAATAAGGAATACTTTTTAAAGGCTTTAGATTTGTTGAAGAGTTTAGAATCTTAAAATAAAAAGTATGCAGCTCATTACGGGTATTGAATTATTACAAAGTGAAAAAATAACAAATAACCATTCTGTAATTGATAGGTTTAAATTGTTTCATAATAATATATTATTTGATGAAGTTGAAGACTTAAAATATTTACTTTATTGTTTAGAACTCAGAAAAGTATTTTATTGGTAAACCATTCATTCAACAAACTTTTTGTACATCATATATAGTAATACGCCTATGACAATACCTACTGCCGCTCCGAGACCCAATGACATAATATCGACCATGTTTTGTATTTTTTATAAATGAAAAAAACGTGTAAGATATACAATCGCCCGTGTTATTTTATTAATGTGTTATTATCCACTTTGTCCTGATTTTTTATTTCCACTCCCCCCGCCACCCGCCGGAGGAGTGCCTCCGCCACCCGCGGGAGGAGTGCCTCCACCACCCGCGGGAGGAGTGCCCCCGCCACTCACTGGAGTAGTCCCTCCGCCACCCGCTGATCCACCTTTAGCTTGTTTGCTCTCACTTTTGTCCTTTGAATCATCACCCTTCTTTGATTTATATTTTTTGTAGAAGTAATACACGCCGGCGCCTAATAAAATTACCACAAAAATAATTGCGTATAATGCCATGTAGTTTATCATTGGTTATTTTTATTATAATAAAAATATGATTTTAAACAAAACATTCATATTTACATCGGTTGGATTTATTTTACTTTTCATAATGTATAATAGAAAAAAGTCTCCAACCACTCACGATTATGATAAAAATAATCTATCAGTTTTAGACGAGATTTTACATAGTGAACATAAATATGAACTTTCAGATTGTTTAAGAAAGAAATTTAACTGTAATACTGATAAAGAATGTTTAGACATTTGCAATAAGGGATTACCCTGGATCTGTTTGGAAAGTCAATGCACTGTTAATACCGATACTTTAAAACCAAATTGTATTTTTGGTAAATTAACGGCTATATACGATTCCAATAAAAAAGAGGTGAAATATCAATGTGTTTGTAGTTCACTTTATTATGGCAAAGATTGTTCAAAAACGATACATTTTTGCGACGATGTCAAAGAAAACAAATGTGTTTGTAATAGCAACAGTGTGTTATTTAAGTATTACGACGAGTTTGATGTGTGTATTCCTCTGATTCACCGTATACTGTTCTCAAGTCAAGATAATTTTAAACAAGTATGAAGTCTAAACGGTACGGGATAATACTTGTAGATAGAAATTTAAAAAATACACTAGTCCTAAGTAGAATTAACTACGCGCTTTATAACCGATTGAATAACAACATTATACCCTATGAAAATGCTAGCACCGACATGGCTCTTAGCATGTATTTTGGTTGTAATACGATTTACGAATTTCCAAAGGGTGTACGAGAGAAATCTGAAACGCCTTTTAACTGTGCCGTAAGAGAATTCTTTGAAGAAACTGGTATTTGTTTGAATGCAAATTCAGTCAATATTTTGTCAAACATTGACTACACTTATACCGCTAAAAACAATAAAACATACTCGTGCTTTTACTATGTAGTTGATATTCCAATTTCCAGATACTCAACGACAATTTTAAAAACACCAGATTTGCCACTTGTAAGTGACAATTTTAATATTGTAATATGTACTTGTTGGTACAAAATCAGAAATTACTTCCTGAACATAAATCTTTTTGAATTGGTTGCGAAATTGGACGAAGTCTTTGCATAAAATTGTATAAAATTGTATAAAATTGTATAAAAGGACACTCGCATGGCTAAACCAGACAGTTGCACGATGATTGCATCCAATATTACTGCCTGGAGTTTAATATCTCAAGAGCCGAGGTTCCCGGAAGGAGTGTTGACAGATAGTTTTGTTCAACGGTTTGATAGTTATATGGATTGGGAACAACTTTCCATACATTATTTTTTTACGGTGACCATGTTAAGAATGTATTTTCATCAAGTTAACTGGATCCATATTCTACAAAGACAACAGTTTTCTGAAGACTTTCTTGTGGAGATGACATCAAATTTTAATAACTGTTGGGAAGTAGTAAGCAAATATCAAAATCTATCTGAGAATTTCATCGACAGGTTTAAAGATAAGCTGGATTGGGAAGTGTTATTCGAACATCAACGGTTAACTGGCAAGTTCATAAGGGAACATAATAACTACTTGAGTTTTGTCCACTTTTATGACGACAACACCACCAGTGCTGACATATCGGGGGCGTCTTCAATTACAGCTTATATCTCTTTTTACTACTTTTATTTAATATGTCTGTTAGTGCACAATCCATTGTTTTATTTATTTGAAAAATATATAGAATATATTTGTTCGTAATATAACAGTTTTTTTATTTAACATGTTATTCCGGAACGATAACGACGCAATCATCGTAAAGTGTGATACTAATAGAGAGAACCTACCCACACGCCATTTAATTACGACTCTAAAAGTTGATAACATATACTACGGGTTTTACTTGAATGAAAAAGATATTGAGCAGTCCAAAGGTACGCTTTACATTGGCAAACATGTCGAATTTCCCGAGTCATGTGGACAACAGTTTAATTTATTACGAAACATCCGCAAACTTCCTGCTCGGAAAGGAATGATTGCAAAGGTTGCAGGGGTTGCAGGTGGGATGAGGAATACTATGGTAAAAGAATATTTTAAAACCGAAGATGATATTTTTAAGACGTGTTGCGTTTTTCACACCGATAAAAACCCAAGCATGAGTGTAAATTTGAAAATTGGTGTTTTTTATTGTTTTAGCTGTAAATCGGGAGGCTCGATTACAAAACTTTTGAATCGAATTCGCAATTAATTCACAATTAATTCAAATTAATTTGCAATTAATTCGCAATTAATTGGCAATTAATTTTCAATTAAACTACAACATTCTCTTTTGGAATCCAGGAATTCCACCGTTCCGAGTCAAACCCAAGCCATTTCACGTAAAGGTGAGGTTTATTCCGAATTTTCTTCTGTTTGATTACTTTTTCGACAACATAAGTTAAGCCGTGCACGGCTAATTTTAACTCTTGTTCATAAAACGTTCCCTTGATGGGTTCCCTACTACCCTCTGTGTCTCTGAGTCTATAAGTCACGGGATTGTCCTCTAACACTACTTTTCGTACTTGAAATACCAGCGGTGTAAAATTAAAAGTAGATTTTTCAAAAACGTGCTTGGATTTCGATATATGAACATAATCACCAACTTTAAATTTAGGTTTCCCTCTCTTGGGGTGTTTTTTCGGAGCCAGCCGTCTGAGAATAATTTTTTCATGCGAAAATGACACCTCAGAGGGTTTGAATTTAGTTACGCTGTGAATTGTGTTGTTGTATCTATCTAAGACATCTTGTAAAAAATCAATCCATTTGGGGGAGTTTCTCTTGTAAGTCTCCTTTACAAGCATTTTCCTAAATGTTCTATGAAACCTTTCAATAAATGATGCTTTGATTTCCGTATAGACAGAATACATGTTAATGTTATATTTTTTCATCAGGGCTTTAAACTTATCGTTGTAAAACTCCCCACCGTGATCTACTTGTGGGTTTCTAACCATCGGAAAAACTCGTAGTAATATTCTACTCATGGCGCTTGTTACTTCGTCACCCGTTTTTGTTTTTAATGGCTCTATATATGCAAATTTTGTAAAACAGTTAATTGCGGTCAGTATATAGATATAACCATCGTTGAATTCTTCGTATTTTTTTAAATCCATAATGTCCCCCTGAATTAGATCATTTATACCCTTCAACACGTAACGACGTCTAGGAAACCGCTTTCTCACATCAGCAAAATAAGTATCAATCAAGTCGTTTTTTACAGATGATTCCATTTTGTTTTATTATACATAATAAATCACATCAAAAAACCCGTAATCACATATCAACGGTTTACGTAGTAAAGGAGTGTCCATATCAAGGCAAATATCATTATCACAATATATTTTATCCATAGTTTCTAATAAACACATTAAACATAACTTTCTGTTTATTTTGATGTCTTTTAAAAAATTATAATTATAATACAAATTACACTTTTTACAAAAATAAATCATTTTTATTTAAGAATATATTTTAACAATTTTGACATCATGTTCTTTCGATGCGACATACTCCTCCCCATCGGGACATTCTATTAAATAATTTGAAACCACGTCTTTTAAATAAGAATCCTTGTTGTAACAATTTATTATAAAGGGGGCGTTTTGATGAGTGCTCCGATGGCTCAAAACACAAGGCGTAGTCTTGTCACCACCGTCCAAGTTTCGAGTACCGTTAGTGCATTCACATAGGCCCGTGATGAAATTATAACCGCTGGCCGGATTGTTGGGTGTGTTGTTTAAACAATAATCCTTTACGCAAAAAGATACCCCGCGATTCAGAGTTGCTTTAACAAGTTTATTCCCATACTCATCGTATAACCCAGTACAATCGACTTTGTACTGTGAAGGATCATTATAATCCACGTTTTTTGCAATACTGTTGGCTTTTGAATATGGATATTTGCCCACTATCTGGTCCCCGGACGTTGTAAAAACACCGGGATACTTCGGGAGACATTTCCAAGTTCCATCAAAATCATAAGTCCCGTAATCCTGTTTACAGCCAAAGTAGTAATGGGGAATGTAGCAGTAATAGTTTTCATCTGTTTTCAAAATTTTGGCATCTTTACTTTTGCAATAGTTTTTACAGTCACATTTAATCACACCCTGTGGACATTTTTTGGGTTGAAACCTACAATCTGTTTCAATAGATTTCATTGGTAAATTTGAAAGGTTAAAATGTTTTGTTCTTTTCAAAATAATTCTAAGGAATACAAAAAAACAAACAACAACAAATATTATGAAATTCATATTTTATTTATGTTTGTAATATTTTATAAAACGTGTCACAAAAAAAGGAATCAAACACTTCGGGGTTTAATACTCCAACGCAGAGAATCTTCCCCTCTCAAATATATCCCCTTTCGGTGCTGTATGTGAAGTATAAAAAATCTTTGGGCCAAGTACATCTAAATTTTGTAGATACTGTAAAAACAACGTTTTTCAGTTCCTTGGATTATTTTTCTTCAGTGTTTCAACCGATTTGAGTCTCATCACACGGGAACGACAAAGTTTTGTATTTGATTTTCCAAATCCTCGATGTATCTGTTTCTTTCTATGTTGTATTGTTCAGCTAAGACAAGAGCGTTCTTGAACTGTTCGTGTTCCTTTTCCAACAGAGCCAATTGCTCGGAGCTCTGTTCATTTTCTAGCCTTAAATCTTGAATAATCTGTTCGCGCTCTGATAGTTTTTGATTGCAATACATGTTATCGGTTTTTAACTTTTGGTAATCTGACAATTCTTTTTCCAAATTGGTGACCTCAGTAGAAAGGCGTATGTTTTCGGATTTCAACTGAACACTTTCTTTTCTGACCTCCTCAAATAAAACTATTCGCCTTTGACAACTATTGAGGAAATTCTTTACATCTACGTTGAGCGGTTTTTGTTTATAAACACTATCTAGGAAATCCACGATATATGCAAGGTCTACACCCATTTCATTTTCCAAAACCAGAAATGGTTTTACATCTACATATAACCGGTTATAGGCGATAATTTTATTAGAGAGTTGATTCTTTATTGATTCCATATCCACAGTCAAAGATTTCAACTGTTTTAACATAATCCCAATATTTTCTAAAGAAAACAAACTGTTGAAATCACAATCTAAAAATGTTTTGTGTAATTCTTTAAATTCTTTACCAAATTTAATCAGGGTTGAGTTGTTGTTAAGATATAACAGGTTGCTGATAATTTCTTGTATGAGTTTATAATTTGTTTGATTTATATTTAGAGTCTTAACTAATTTATGTTGCTCTTCCAACATACCAAACAGCACATATTCATCGTCAACATTGAATAGATGAAATATTTTTTCAATCACCTGATTAATAGTCTGTATTTTTGTAACAGCAACCCGTGGTTCTAAAACTTTCAATTCGTCTAATATAATTGAAAATAATTCACACAAGTCTGTATATTTCAAATACATACATTTGATATCTGCCTCTGAGATATTTTCTGAAGATACCGTTTTCTTTAATCTGCTACGAACAAATTCATTTAAAATAGAGTTAATTTTACTGTATGTTAATGTTTGGAAGTCAACATCTGTTAGACCTAAAATATCTACAACCGTCTCGGCAAACAATATTTTACCGTCATCGATGATTAAATCGTCAGTCTGTAAGGCTTTACTGAATTTTAGAGGCGTTTCTGTTGTTGTGTGTTTATCAGACATTTTTTCAACAAACTTATAAGGAGCTTCTAAACTTTTCCATTTAAACTCCCTACCGCCGAAAGTATTTACAACATACTCGATTCCGGCCTTTAGTTTAGATAGTGTAAAAGAATTTGTTTTAGACAGTATATCTTCAAATATACTTATTACATTCGATGGTGAAAAATTATCTTGTGCGCCGATAACAGTTAATCTTTTATTAAGATCTTGTAATAACATAATTTTTTTGTCAATTTTACAGCTTATCAATATATCCAAAACATCACTTCCACTTTTTAAAAAGGTTTCAAGCTCCGCGTCATCGTTAAAAACTAACTGATAACAGTTTAAAAACTCAAACATATTTGCACTTAAAAAACGGAGCATGTCTTTATATTGAGCTCTATAGCTGTCAAAATGTTCGTCATACTGGGCCTTGTGCAGTTTTGTAGATTTCTTTGAAAGTAAACTAAATATCAACGAACTTATACAGTCTTCGCTCGATTTCAACACTAAAACATTTTCACCCTGCTGAGACTGAAGAGTTTGTAAAAGGGTTTTTAAAAAAGATGACAGGAGTTTTTTAGCTTTTGAATATTGATAAGATTTTATGTAAAGTAAAACGTCGGTTTCACTAATCTCCATTATTTTTATTTTAAATTTTATCTACAAACCGCTTCAAGACGCGGTTATAAAACCTATTGTACATAACGCCATACGTACGATTTGTCATATACATTGAATTGTTAATCATAAGGTCAACTCCTTTTCTGTATGCTGGCAATAAATCCACATGCGCCCTTTGACGAATCGTTTCAATTTCAGTTCGGACGTTTTGATTAAACTGGTTAAATCCCATTTCTAACATAACAGCATACAAACCAAGTTCAATTCTATTTATCAAACTAAAATCTGAGAGTTGAAGCAGGTTTGAGAATTGATTGGTATCTATCGGGTCTACGAAAACAACTTTTCGTCTCGCGTTTTCACTTCCTTTAAATGTGACTTTGATACCATCATTTCCATAGTAATTTTCATTTCCTGGTGCGTTTTCGTTTATTTCTCTCATAATGTGGTAAATTTGAATAGTTAATTTGTCAATTAAATCATAATTTTGTGTATATTCTAACAAAAATTCTTTAATATTTTTTTGAAAATCTTCCTCATTAACTATTCCATCCAAGCGAGCAATTATTAATCCAGACAATCTAAAAAATAACGTCTTTTGTAAAGACTTAAAGTGTTTGGACTTTAGCTGTGATAATAAGTCTATCTGTTCCTCCCGTTCCTCCATATAGTCCCCAACCTGGTCTTCTTCAGCCCATAGATTAATTATATCGCCGGTTGATTGTTCGCTTTCCATTCTTATGAATGCTCCACGTCAGGGAACTCCTTTTATTAGACCCGATTGCTATTTTATTTTCCAAAAGTAGAATTTCAGTTGCAAATAGCCCGAATTTGTAAATTTTATTATATGACAAAGGAGAGAGGTTATAAATATCGGTAACGCACTCTTTCAAAGTCATTTTATCTTATGAATGATCTCATAGCACTTATATACAACTTTTACCAACTAAGAAATTTGCCTGGATTTTTAACAAAATCGGATGCAGATTACAAATGCGTCTCTAAATCTGATATTGTTTTAAAAATTCAATCGTTTATTTTTAAATGTAACGCTTGTATTTTAAAGCATTATAATCATGAAGTTATAGATTATATTTTATCTTTGTTAAATAGGAATATTGACTATTGTATATGCGTTAATTTAAACCATTTGGAGTTCCATCACGTTGTGATTGATGTAGATTTTAAGAAACTTCAAAATATAGATAGGACAATTGTAAAGGAGTTTTGTGATGATTTTTCAAAAGCCGTTAAAAGTATTTTAAACAATTTAATAAATGACCACGAGTTTGAATTGACTTTGATGGTAAAAAAAAATCTAAACTTCCTAGACAACAAAGATATTTTCGAGAGCGCAACAAACGGTGTCCATTTTGAAATTAAAGATTTAGTCTTATACAGAGGAGATAATATCTGGTTTATTGAGGTGTTAAAGAAGCTTTTAATCGGTAAATACCCACACTTTATTAAAAACAACGTAATCGACCAACCCATCAACTGGAATTTACCCCTATCGAAAAAACAAAATAAAGACATTTATCTACCAGTTGGGTCCTATAATTTAACCGAAAACATTGAATTTTGGGAGTCTGGAAGGGAGTTATTGATAAATAATGAATTTGATAATTCATTTGTAAAAAACTATTCGGTGATAAAAAATTATGATCCAGACAGCGTACAAGCTTATTTCCCTTTGGATTTACTCAAACAATTTCAAGGATGTTACTTTGGTAATTGCAATAATGTAAAAGTCTACAAACATTCACAACTTGCGCTATTGGGTGATGACTTGGAGGGTGTGATAACAATAAACAAAAACGTACTTCCATATGCTGATTTTGCCGTGTCGCGGTTTTACAAAAATAATTGCTTAATAGTACTAGGCGAATCCCAAATTGAAAAGTCGCTTTCTCCTTTCAGTCTGTCCTATTTAAGGGAGGAACTCTTGGTTTTTTATACAGACCTAACAACTGGCGACACCGGAGGTAAGTCTCGAGCTATATTTAATATATTCGTGTTCTTAATAGCACTATATGATAGAATTTGTGAATCCAACACATCCTTTGCAGAAGAAATACTGTGTGAAATTCAAAACTCAGACCTTGTGAACTATTTCACTAACATTTCGAGTAAGATTGTGCAGTTAGTCAAGGAAACTGTAAAATTGTGTGAAGATTCTGAAAAGTCATTTCGTAAACTAAACCCGTTGCTATTTTTAAAATGCCTCTTTGTTCAATCGTATACAGAGTCAAATAAAGTGGAATTAATTTTTGACGACTCTACTGATGAAAGCGTCTTCATATCGTCAAACATTTTATCGCTTGTCAACAAAAAGTCTTTATCTATTTTAGAACTAGTAAAGTTGATGTATCCCATATATGCAACTCAGAAGGACGGTTCCATATTTTATTACGAAAAGAACTCTTGGTGTATGTCCTTAAACAGGTTAGAGCACGTGTTTTTACCTTTGAAAATATTACATAAATACGGTTGTGATGATATAGAATTGGAAACCGAAAGTGGTTTGAAAAAGAGGCGAAAAAAAAATAAACCCGAAGAAAGCCTTCCCAAGATTTACACTTATTTAATCCAGTTCTGGGGCAGAGTAATCACGATTGAGTTTCCAACAAATGTTGTATCTTTTAAGGACGGTTTCGTGTTAATCAGTAACGAGTATCTTGTTTTTTCACACACACCTCTATTTAGAGGATATCCGTGCAGACTCAGTTGGAAGGGGATGAGGGAAAAGATTCAACACATCAGCAACCGTTCTTGCACGTATCAAAAAGTTTTCGATACTCTTAATGAAAACATCGGTGCAAAGTGCGAAAGTTCACTTTGTCCCGACGGAGTTATTGATTACTTCCGCTACAATTATTCAAAAGAAAGTGGTCCCGAGCTTTGTATCAATGATTTAGAGAAGTGCAACAGCGAGGGGGAATGTCCGGTGTATAATTGTTTGCGCTATTTTCTTACATTGTTTTCAAAAGATGTAGAGCTGGTATTTTTCATGCTGTGGACGCTGCGATTTGTCCTATTAGGATTGAGCATCAAGAGAGCATTCATATTCTATGGCCAAGGCCAGAACGGAAAAAGCTCTTTGAGTTGTGTTATGTACGCGTTATTTGGTAAAGCCATGAGTTTCATTGGCACTGATACGATTCGTGGAAAAATATCAACTCTCGCTCCCGATTTATATAACGCAAAAGACGCAAAGATAGTATACGCAGACGATTTACAAAAGATAAACCCCACAACTCTAAAACAGATTGTTTCCGGAGCCCACATGTACCTGAGGACTTTGTACAATTGCGGAACCGATATTCAAATGAAGTGGCTGTTTACGGGCAGTTGTAATTCCTTGAGGTTGAACGCGGATTTCGCCACGATGAAAAGAATTTTGATGATTCCGTTTTTAAACTTTTTTCCAGATAATTCTGACTACTACTGTAACCAAAATACTTTTAAAATTATAGCAAGCGATATTTTAGCAACAATATTTTGGTTGGAAAAATACTATTTAGAAACAAATATTTTCTACAACGATAAATATGATATAGTTTACCCCCCAAAATCGGTGAAGTGGTACTCTCACGAGTTGATCTGGAAAAATGATTTGACGAGTGGTATCTTAAATGCTTTTAATATAATAGAATCTCCAAATCTATTCATAAGGATAAATGATCTGATTGCGGAAATTAATGCAATAAGGGTTTCAAATAAATGTTCTAAATTTCAAATGAGTTTTTTCAATGAAGATATAGAAACTATATTAAATTTATTGAAACACCGGTATTCTGTAGGCACGTGCCTCAACAAATCTAAGAAGATATATGAACAGGTTATTGTAGGTATATCCATAGACCGCTTTAAGATGTTATATGAGGAAGCGTTCGAATTGATATAATATTATTTGGAATTGTTTGAAATTATTTAAAATTATTTAAAATTATTTAAAATTATTTAATAAAAATGACTGAAGATCCGTCTGAGAGCGTTTATCCGGTTGAGTTTATCACGACAACTAAAAAGAGTAGTCAGTTAAACGACTCTATCCTTCTTACTACGGTTGAATATTTATTGGGGTTGAATTGGCCGATTTGTCCACGGCCACCTCCAGCCATTGACATCGGTACTTCAATAGAAAACTTTCTAACAAATATAATTAATAAAAATAAATTAAACATTCAAACTGAGGAATTAGATCCTAGGTGTAAATTACCGGAGCATTTAGAGCAACCATTAAAATCGGGTCTAGACTACAACGAATTTCTTAAAATATTACAAAGAGTATTAGATCAATCAAAAACGAAGCCGGATTAGGTTGTAGATGGCATATTGTCTTAGAATATTCAATGGGTAGACGGGAGTATATAATCTTCTAAAATTCTGATAAGCTATTTGATCAATGCCGTAGTATACAATACCATCATTATCATAATACAGTTCGGGCAAGACGTAACTGAGTTTGTGCGTGGAATAACCCATCATTTCCACTCCCGACTTTGACAGAATGGACCGACTATTGAAAGATTCTTTCAAATATTCAATTTTATTTAAACCCCTCAAACACTTAATCATCAAGTGAAGATGTTGCTTTTTAAAACGGTTACTATTTGAAGTCATGTATCGGTTGAACAAAGTGTTTTTTGTAATGTCATTAGTCTCCCAAATGTTACAAAAATCCTCCTCGTCATAGCTGTGTAGCAAAAACAGTTTTAAAATGTTGTAAAATTCATGATAAGAAACTGTCGGTTTTACGATACAATTAAGTTTCATCAAGACACTTCTTAGCTTTTCAAAAATATTTAGTGCTGTATGAGAATCATACAATAAATATTTTGCATAAAGCCAATTATAGAGGTTTTGCTTCTTTATTTTAAAAAACGTAAACATAGTCTCCAATTGTTCGTGAGTCAGATTGGGCCTGATTTCCCCCATCGCCACGAAAGAGAATTCGGGATTTAATAAAAAGTAGCATTCCGAAATAGACATACAACTATTAAGGGCATAAAAACTCAAAGTGTCCCCGTCAAAATCCAAATTGTTTTTTTCCGTGATCGAGGTGGGTAGGCCTACTACTGGTGCATTCCACGTACTTTTAACTCTATGGAAAGTAAACGCCCTGGTATCTAAAACTGGATACCTTATAGCCAAAACATATTTTGGATAGTTCATACAAGCCCAAATTTTTCTGTTTAGGATGATTTCGTTGGTTTTACAGTTTGGGGCGGGTGTGACGACACTACGTGCCGAGTAGTAGGATTTTTTACTTAAAAGAATTTTCCTAAAACAATTATTCTTACCCTGTCCAATGAATGTTAGGGGGTCTGGTTTTATGTTTACTTGTGACTTTTGTGTTGGGTCGTAAGTCTTATTGTTCCTTAGGAGTTTGATTATTAAATCACATAGAGTGCTATTTGTGTTCCAAAGAAAAGCTGGAGGGTATGTACAATTTCCCACTTGAATTCGAAATTTAAAATTTTCAATCGGATTCTCTGTATTTTTTTCAAATAATTTTAACTTATTTTTGTACGAATGCTTATAATTCAATAAAATACGTTCCATTTTATTTTTACATATCTTACAGCGAGATAAAATTTCATTTTTTATAATTTTTTTTAAAATAGCAATAAACTGTTCTCTTTGTACTATATAACGCGTTTTACAATTGTTGCAAAAATTGCTAGATATGTTACACGTACACTGTAAAAAGTAACAGTTTGGACAAATTTTGCTTAGCCTTAACGCCAAAGACTTTGGGATTTTTTTATAATTGGAGAGTTTAATTTTTTTACATTTTGCATAAGATTCAAGACAATCTTTGGTCACACAGATTGGGGCCAATCCATACACATTTTCGTTTGATTGTCCGGATTTAGATAGGAAACAAGTGTTGATAGTACCATGTTTCATATCGAAATAATGGTTATTCTTCAAACAGCTTATTCTTAACCGTGGATTTTTAAATGTTTATTTAAAACTGTTTAAAACTATTAAAAACTATTTAAAACCATTAAAAACTATTTTCATCGTGATAAATACCAGTTGTTAACCGTGAACGGTATAAACATGGTGGATGTTACAGGATTAAAAAAATTCAAATGGAGGCTAATAGAAGAACCCTGCAATTGTTCCGGTAATGAAACTGTTTCAAATTTTGAATGGAATGTTCGTGAGTCTTTGACAAGAATTTTACGAGTAGAAGGTGAACAATTTGACTGTATTTTTAATAAATTTCCAAGTCTCGTATTCTATCCTACGACTAAAAGCGTAGCATGTGCCATTAATAAACGCGAAACGGTGGGTGTGTATACATACTATTTCGGTCACCAACTGTTTAACTGCCCCATTTTAGTGGGAAGTAAAATGTTTTTTTTACTTTCAAACTACAATCAAATCGGTTTTAAATTGTGGAGTGATATTTACTGGAAGGATTCGTTGAAATGTTTACTCTGTGGATACTGTGACGAGATGAAGCCAACAACGTTTGTTATTAAAGGTAAGTGTTATACGTTGGGACTGCTGGCGTGGACAAACTACGATAAAGTAGTTTGTCTCAGGAAAAAAAGAGGTATAACGCTGTTCAAAAAAAGGCCAAACATAACAATTACCGCTGAAGAGTTTCCAATTCTGAACGATTTTAATGACATCAAGCACTTGTTGGAATGTTGTATCGGGAATCGCAGGATTTTCCATGGGGGTTATATTTTTACGGAAATGTTAAAGCAAACATTAGTTGATGTGAATAAGGTTTTGAAACTACCCAAAAAGAATCTATTTATCAAGCAAATAAATAAAATACAAACAAAACGCGTTAATATGGGCGTTATTGATGCGATTATTGGTAGAAATACGGTTTTCAATATGCAGGACTGTCTGGACTCGTCCGGCACTAATCCGAAATACTATAGCAATAATATCGGCAGGTACAAAGTATTGACAAAATTAGACGTTACAACATATTCAAAAACCTTGCAGTTAGATATATTGACTACGTTGTATTCAAAAAAAATACCTATCGACTTTAAAATCGAAGATTGTGGATTTATTTGTATTACATCATCAAGTGAGAATTCCCCGGGTATGAACGGACTGGAATCTGTTATTGGGACATTCATCTCCTCGGAAAAGGACTGTATGCCCCAAGATCATATAAAGGAGGTGTTGAGCAAATATGTAGATTTGAATTTAATTTCAAACGATTTACAAGATTTACAAGATTGCTGGTGGTACGTAATCATCAACCAATCTATATACAAACACTCCCCGAGAGATGTAAACATTGAACAGTGGACTAATTTTTTAAGACGTGTATTAAAATCAATATATCCGTGTATTGAGGTTTATCACATAAGTAGTAGACTGTATACAATATACTCCTTCCCGTTAACCATGTATAAGATATTACCAGACGGCTGTGCTTATTCTGCCATGGAAGTTTCTCGGTCAGAAAAATTAATGACGGAAATAATCTCCGAGGAATGTAACTTGCACGGTCCAACGTCTCTGTTGATTTTCAATCTAAACAGTAATAACTTGGTAAGGAATACAATGATCACACATGCGATAAAACAGTGTGTCAGCGGTGTAACAGCTTGGCCCTTTTTAAACAATGAAAGATTGCTACTGAAAAAAAACAGATATCAACTAATTAAAGGTGTTCCTTTTTATTGTTTGAAGGCGAATATTTTAATACTACCTCTGGAATACAACATAGAAGACTCGTGTGTCTTAAACGCAAATTCTGTATATAAAAAGAAACTATTCACAACTGACAATATAGTGACTGTAACTTTGCATTTACAACAGGTTTCATTAATTCAAGTGTTGGTAAATAAATTTCCCGTTCTAATCAAACCCTATTTAGTTCTTTTAAAATTTAAAAGCGATAAAGTTATTCATTTGGGTAAAAATCTATCCATTAATCCCGACCCGCTGAACAAAGAAGTCATGAATTTAATTTGGACCCCAAATCCAGATTTGATAAAAACTAAAAAGATATTTCTAAATAGGATTCAACTTAATTACGATGACAATACAAATTTGTACTGTGACGTTTCAATTTCCTACCAACAAGACGGGTGTTTGGGAACAAAACTCTTTATACTGAACGGCGCGCAAAAATCCGTTGTTGGGCACATACTCAAAGCGAAATCTATGCCAAAATTACACAATACTTTATCGCTGGATGACGTCGCAGAGCGCGATATTGATATAATTCAGCACCCGTTTTCACTTAAAAGGTTAGCATTTAATTTTCTTTTTACTCCCGAAATATCAGCGTTATACAATGAATGTTTTCAGGTTACACCTTATGACAAATTAAAAGTTTTGCAAAGTAAAAAGGACTACTTTGTAAGCGATCCCGCCACAAAAAGTTTTTACGTCAACGGTAAAGACGGAAGCCCCGTTAAAGCAATTTTGTATGAGGGTTTTGTGGTTATAATGGGGAAACAGAACCCTTACGGATTAATACATAGTGCAGAAGCAGATTCGACACCCACGTCGGCTTTAACTGGACAACCGGAAGTAAGTTATCAAAAATATAGCAATAGAAATAATCACGCATTCGGGCTATCTGAGAGCGAACGAGAGGTTTTGATCGCACTTGGGCTGAACAGTTTCGTTGAGGAAATGTACGATTTGAGTGATTCAACAAACATAACCCTAGAAAATAATAGGGGCGAAAGGGTAAACATTCCATATTCAACCTCGGCTGCAAGGGTTCTGGACATGTTGTCACTAGTCGGAGTTGATGTTAATTTTTCCGTTGACATTGAATCTAATTAATTTCAAAGTTTTCTTTGAACCACACGTACAAGGCATCTAAATATTCGTTGAACGTGTCATAAGTAACGCAATATTCGTTGACGTTTATTTCTCTGTTGTCATTTAAATCGTAAATCTTTTCAACAAGGCCATTGAAAATTAGTTCTATTCCGTCAGCGTATTTCAATGTCGGTGCCAGCATATTAGTATTGAAATTGTCATTCTCTATTACTGAAATTATTTCTTTTATCCAGTCCGGGGATATTATATTTGTATTTACGAATACAACAAGTATAATATTTACAATAATTTTTTTATCAATATCTTTATTCGATATGTAGTGTAAAAACTCATTAATCTCATCAACAAATAGTAAATTATCAATGTCCTCATCGCTGATAAACATTTTTATTTAATATTTTAAAATTCTCCATCCATAAATTTTACAATTACTGTGGCGATATACGAAAATATAAACCACAGGAGTAACAGTATTATGTTAGTAAACGGCGAACTGCTCTTCAGAGGAGTGCTAAAATCCATTCCGAGGAAGTTTGTGCTTGATTTCGCTGTCATTTTTTTCTCATTTTTTCTTAAATGGGTTTCACGTTTTTGCATAGATATATTTTTGGAGACCAAGTAATATATCCGTTACAGAGTCATCCTAGAGAAAACAACAAGTGCAGCAGAATTTATTTTGATTGTACGGGTTTGTTGTATCAAATATCCTACGCCATACCCACCGGGGTTATAGTCGAAAACACTGATACTTTGTTAAATTTAATGGTGGAGAATTTAGTATATTATATTAAAATTGTCAAAGAACTATCACTAAATCCCACATCCATTTATTTGTTTTTCGATGGAAAATCTCCAGATCAAAAATTAAGCCTACAAAAGAAACGAGATGAAAGAATTCAACGGGCATTAACTGCTGGAAAAAAACTCTTTGGTCTGAGTTTAATTACAGATCGTAATAGAAGAAGTTCCATAATTTCATATATTGCCAATAATATTGTATGTAAAATTGGTCAGGAATGTGAAAATATCCAATTGTTTTCTACGGACCAACCCGGTGAAGCGGATATTAAAATTGTAAAAGCGGTTTTGAACTCAATAAATTCGACTGAAGTTATTGAAGTTATAATAACCGCCGATACAGACATTTTCATCTCTCTTAATTCGCTGAGATATAAAAATATCCTTATAGTAATTAGATTACCTAACGTGGGTTTACAGTGCCTTACGTCTTCTTCATTGAATAATTGGTTAAATAGCAATTCATTATGCTACAAGAGGTTATTATTTTATTTCGTATTTTTTTGTGGGAACGATTACGAATGCCCCATAGTTTCTGGCACAAAAAATCAAATTTCTCAGATATACGACTTTGGAAAAAAACACAGTTTTAAAGTATCCATTGCAAACTTACTTAGACTCTGGTCAACGTTAAACATCAAACCATCAAAGTCGGTCGTCATTACGGGCTTATCACTCCAGGTTTTGTGTCGAATAACGCGCCTCAAAATGGAGTCTGTTACACAAACCATTAGATATTATAGTTTTGGATATGATTTACCAGATATAATGCTGCTGCCGATATATGATCAATGGAGATCTTTATTTAAAAATATAAACCCCAAAGATATTAGCAAGTATTTAAGACAAATGCATAATAGCGAGACAGGACAGTTGAGACATGATAGACGAATACAGCAATAAGTATTTTACAGTGTGAAAATTAGATTCTGAATAATCCAGCAAGCAGTAGCACGATATTGTGATACAACTTATGTATAAAAGGAATTTAACCAATAATTTGTAAATCAACTTTCTTTTTAAAATCGTTTTCAGATCAGGGGTTTTTGTAGATTGCGGTTTATAGCGCAACATATTTTTTATATAAATAAAGAAGGAGAGTAAGCCGGCTCCTCATTCGTAATGAACACTTTACACGGTTTAAAGTTTGACCAACACATTTATAAGTATAATGGCGTTCCCGTAAATATTACAGAGAACGACACCTCATACATATTTAAAAACATTGAAACTGATGAAATGGTATTCTTTATTGATTATAGCCAGCTGTTGTATAGAGTCGACAAAGAGGATATTATAAGGATAGCTTTGATGTCCCAAGATAAACAAGTGGTACCAACTGTGCTTTTGATGCCAGAAAATCTGGACATGTTTGTCCACACAAATGTAAAGTCTAGTTTGACGTCGTTAAAACAGCTCTATGCTTGGGTAAAGCTTATAATTGGAAAAATAAATGGAACAAATGTGGAATTTAAACCCTTTAATCAATTACAAATAGAGCAGATTTTTAAAAACTTAAATGTAAATGATATATCAGAAGAAAATAGAAAATGTTTTACAGACTCTGTGAATTTATTTGATTTCAACAGTAACATTAAGAAAATATTTTGGTTTAACGAGGTCATAGAAAAATACGCGATAATCATTCCTACTCTTGAAACCCTGTATAAAATTCATCCTCGTGACGTGTTTATGTTAGCCAACAACTTAATGAGATATATCTGCGTTTGGGAAGCGGCTGATAAAAACATTGAATATGTCATAGCCAGTAATATAATATTTATTCAATTTCTACAAGATACAAATTCTTCTACAAACAACTACTCTGCTCTACTGCCCTTTATGTGTGCCTTGGCAGTCACGTCTACTATGCCGACTTCAATACCCCAAGAAATATCCAGAGATCTAAATAATAAAGCGAAAACGTTGTTCAACAGGGCTAAATTTAATAGAGACGACAATTATGGATGGTACAGGTTTCAAATGAAAGTAAAAAATGCCCAGAACGTTTGTAGTCGCGAAGACTGTTTGGATATTTTACAATATCTGTTTTTTCAATTTAATATCTTCAAGGATCACGAGTTTGACGTAGTTTTAGCTTACATGAGAAAAGTATTCAACTTTTATAAAAAACCAGAACTTTATATTTACATTATAATATTTGGATTAAGCCTTTCGAGCTTACGCATTGCAAAACCAATTAAAAATATAACTGGGACAAAAAATTTGGCTAATTTTAATATAGAAAACATCGGTATTCGAAACGTTACCACCGAGTTGCGTCAGAATCTTTATAAAGAAATGAAAAATGACGTGGCGGTGATTTTTAATTTTGTTGATCCCTATAAAAAATATATGTTGAATTTACAAGAGAAAAACCCCTGTTTTAAAATAAACAACCTCACGGATGAGGTTTTGTTTTATTTTATGAAAACCGACCACTCCTTTTCTGAATTAGTAAACTATATATTAAAAACAATACTGCCACTGATTACTTCACAGCTAATTTAGATTCCCAAGGTAGCACTGCAAATCATTTACATGTTTTATAAATTCAGTATAAAGAAATTTAGTTTTTTTTAAATTAATTGGTAAATTCACAAGATCTACACAAACGTAATTGTGAATCATTGTTTTTAAGTTAACATTTGTATGATTTTTAGAATGTGAACATAGACCAACACACTTTTGATTTTTCTTTGCACCCAGTGTCCAGTGTTTTTGTAATTTCCACAGAGTTCCAATTGTTGAAAAATAATATATAATAGAGCTTAGAAGGTAAACTCGGTCATTCGCTGCGCTTCTCTCTATTACTCGAGTACAGATTTGTTTCATTTTTGAGGGATTGTACAAGCCGGTGTTGGCAACGTTATTTTTTAGTTTTAAAGTTTTCATATGTTTTGAAACGCTGGGGTGTAATTTGTTTTTGAAAACCGTAAACAATTCTTCGGGAATAGGATGGGCGAGAGAAACTATATAATTATAAGATGGCAACAATATTTCTTCATTATTTCTATCTACCAATAGTAGGTTTTCTGAAAAACAAAATACACTTAAATGATATTTTAACAAATTCTTCAAACCATCTAAGAACCCGCAAATTATTTTAGGATTGTAAGTTTCAACTCTCATGTATTCAGATAGAGTCAGTAGACTATCCCCGTGTTTAAACTCATTAAAGTATAAACCGCTGTAAGAAAATCTAGAAATGGTCAATTCTTTTGGAAACAGATGTTTTAGGTACTTTTCATACTTTTGACTCCAGGGCTTACCGTCTTGGTCATTTAAAACGTAGATTTTATTTGTTATGTACAGTATCTTTTTCCCATCGTCCGTGATATATAACGTTGTGATATTATTTTTACTCTTGTTGCTGTACAAGCTTACAAAATTACATTTTTCAATCCATTCGGGATTTATCTGATCAACTAAACACCTTATATAACAGGATTGAATGTTAGTATCTATCATTCCTTTTTTACATGGCGGAAAAAATAGTAATATTTAAGAAACAAACTTTACACATTCTAAACTACAAGTTGGAAATATTGCCACCACTAATTCCTAATAAGTTTGTCTTGTTTCGATACAACAGGGTTGTAAATTTTCACGATTCAAACGTCATAGCGGATATTGACATGACAAAGAGTCATAGATGGAGTCCCGACGAGTTGTTTGAGCTCTTGATAGTGTCTATGAAAAGGTTAAATTTAGAATTTGTGATAGTGGATGATTTTTATACGATGAAAGACTTTGGGGGTTTTAAAAAAATAAAATCTTGTGTTGTTAGGAATTACATGAAGAAATGCCCAATGTGGGCTTTGAATCACGAAACAGTTTTAAAAATACCAAAGGAACTAGAACAAGACATTTTAAATACAAGATTCAAATCTAAAGAAGAATATATATCAAAGCTTGTGGAGGTATCTTATAACATTAGAGTATTTTTATTGGACAATGCACGGTGGGAGTGTTAAATTAACAGATAAGTTGTATTTAGTCGGTGTTGACTTATATGGAGAGGAAGTTTTTAATGGAATGATAAATGAGGAGATTAAAAGAGTAAGCGCCAAAATGTGTGGTTTTCCGACTGGAAGGACTAACATCACGATTAATATGATAAAAAAATACCAACAGGTTCCAACACAAGAGAAATTAGATTCTGTGCACATTTTAAAGACGGAAAAGGTAAATTTTTATAACGAACACGATCTGCGCGATATCAATTTGTACAAACAATTGAGCGATTTTATTGACCTTTTAAAGCCGAAAAATATCGTGGTTATCAAATTTGACGGAGAACCGAATCCAATATTTTGTCAGTATAGAAAAACTCAAACGCAACAACTCCCTTGGCTCCGGACGTGGTACGATGATTTCCCCGAATGTTGTATTGAATATTGCACTGACATTCATAGCTATCTACGTATAATGGGCCCCCTCTGTTCTATGATTAACATTTCAAACCTTTTAAATAGAATCGAATCTAATGAGATTAATTACACTTTAATACTCTTAGCACTGGCAATATTTCCTAAAAGTGACATTTCTCCCATAACTAGGAACGCGACCATAGAAAGAAAAGAAATCCTCAAATCGGTTATGTACGAAGATGTTCAAAGAAAGATTTTACGGATTGATAACGAGGAAGATAGGTTAGTTTATTCGCGTAGTCGAAATATGTTTAATTTACCTGCACTATCTGGGACAAATATTTTTACTTAGATTGCATTAGATTGCATTAGATTGCATTAGATTGTTTTTCCATCGCCCCTATTTAGCAACGCAGTGATTGTGGCGACTACTTTCTTTTCAAGCGCATTAAATTGAGAGTCTATTGCTGTTATTAATAGATGATAATGTTCAAAATATGTCTGCTTATCTAATAAAGTCTCAACGGTTCCGATTCTGAGCTTCTCGACAATTTTTTGAATTTGAACGTCAATTTTCTTGTCCAATAAATTGATTATGTCTTTAAATGTATAATCAGCGTTCCAGGGAATGTTTAAATATTTTTTAAATTCCTTGTTGAACTCGTGACTCTTAAATATAATATCGATTACCCAACACATTTCAGCTTCAGAATAGTTGTTTCTTATATGATCCGCAGCTATAGCAACAGCTTTTGGAATCTTGTTTTCCTCTAATTTTTTTATGATAGTTTCTAAATTTTTGGGTATTTTATTTACAATACTTATCTGCTCGTGTACGGCACTTTTCATCTTCCTAGTAATTGCGTCGACGCTATGTTTGTGAACCAGGGTTTCTAAGATAATGTGTTCTATGTTACTAGGGTTGGTAGCTTTGTAGTGTTTTAAAAATATCGGACCATCAACCCTAGGAAATCCTAGTAATTCGCGAATGGAATTATCCATATGGAACCCCTGCGAATACTCCACTTCTACTAGACCATTTACCAATTGAATTTTAAACTTTTCTTGGTCTTTGGTTAAGGATTTCCTAATTTCACTTTCCAATTCCCCTATCCTATAAGCTGCGATTTTAATGTGAACAGGGTAATCTTGGTTTTGATCATCTTTGAAAATCAAAACACCGTCTCGCAGTAGATTACGCGCTCCTGGTTTTAAAGTTTTAATGACTCTTTCAAACACAGCATGTAGTTGAGAAATATTATCTTTGACTTCTTGTAAAGGGGTCAAATCAAGAGTTTCAATTTTACTTTTAATGTCAGCTAGACTAAGATTTACTCGATTTACAAGTTCTTTATTCGCTAATACGTCTGTTTTAACGGCTTGCAAATTAGTGTTTATTGTTGAAGAGGTTTTTACCACATCAGAAATTTTGTTTATTTGATTTAATGGTATTTTTTCAATAAGCTCCTTAATATCCTTTAAACTTTTAACGACACTATCGACTCTACCTAGCGTTTTTGATAGTTCTTGCCAGTGAGAATTTATTTTACTTTCAATATCGTGAAGATTTGGACTGCATTTTAGAGATTCAATAAAGGGTTTTAAATCATCAACACTCGTTTTAATTTCGGCGCTGGTTTTTAAAATTCCGGGAAGGGGCTTTAGATTGTTTTCTATTTTGGAGACTTCATCGGAAATGTTTAATTTTTCTATTTTCGTTAGTATTTTTATAACTTCTTTAACATCTTCGCTAGTCTTTCCTAAAGACTTTTGAAATTCTGTAATCTGACCTTTCAAAACTACCATTTCAGATTCTGGCAATTTGAGGGTAGAAATAAGCGACTTTAACGATTCAATACTCGTTCCTAATTCTGTTATTTTATTTGAAACATCTTCATTATTCATGATTTTTAATCCTTCCAATTCTTTTTGCATATTCGTGATTAGTGTGGACAACTGTTGATTTTCCAACTGCGTAACTGAGTTGCTAATTGTTTCCAATAGCGTTTTTAATTTCAACAACTCGTTTAATGGTGTATCCAATTTATCGCAACGTTCTTTAATGTCTTTAAGTATACCTAAAGAATTTTGAAAGTCCGTAATCTGACCCTTTAAAACTACCATTTCAGATTCTGGCAATTTGAGTGCAGAAATGAGAGACTTTAATGATTCAATGCTCTTTCCTAATTCTGTTATTTTATTTGAAACATCTTCATTATTTATGATTTTTAATCCTTGCAACTCTATTTGCATATTCGTGATTAGTGTGGACAACTGTTGATTTTCCAACCGTGTAATTGAGTTGCTAATTGTTTCCAAGTTTGATTTTAATTTCGAAAATTCATTTAATGGTGTATCCAGTTTATCGTAATGTTCTTTAAGGGTTTTAAGTAAACTCAACATTGTATTTATATTTTCGGTAGGCCCCCTCATATAACCCCTGAAATCTTCCAAATTGTCCACTTTAATAAGGGACAGTTTATCTAAAATTTGTTTTAAATCATCTTTGTCCTCTATTTGAGGTTTTTCGGCCCTTTCGGTTTTTTCGGGGCTTGCAGTTTTTGCGTAATACACCGAGTAAGTGGAAAGGCATATGATTAATATTAAAGCTAGATATACGTAAACCATCTATTTTATTTATAGTTTGAATAAAAATGAACTTGATTTTGGAATTGCTCGGGTATACAAATCATAATGTTGTAAGATGTATTTACAACAAAAGTCCGTTAGAATTCTATGCTAATATCAAGGATGAGGACATACTAAACCAACAATTACAAATTTTAAAATGTGCTTGGCCGAAAATAACAAGAAAAATATTTTTAGAAGACGTTTGCTCCTCAACTTTAGAAAAAAGAATTTGGTTAAATAGACGAGAATTGATATTGAAACATCGTCTTGTGTTGTTTATACAAAGTGTCGACGTTAGTGATATAAATAATATTCTAGAATACAGTATGATAAATAAATCGTTCAACAATATAAATGAGGCAGACGATTTTTTACAGTCTAAAATAACCTATCCAACAATTGCTATAGATTTTTTTCCTCTAATATTAAAGAAATGTGATCCGTACGCAGCCGGCTTGCAAAGCAACACACTGTACTACTTATCCAAAGCGCCTACATTTAAAACACCCCGATAAAATGTGCTAAAATGTGCAATTTATTCTGAAATAAAAATGTTGAAGATAATAAAATCCAAAAGAGTTGTTTTAGGAAAATTAAAATTCAATTCTCAGTGGGAACGTTCGATATACAAAAAGATTTATAAAATTCTTCCAAAATACTACCATCCAATAAAAATAAATCAAAGAATTGAGGGGTTTCGTTTTGAACTAGATATATACATTCCAAAACTAAAATTGGCTTTTGAATTGCAGGGTCCTTTCCATTTCCAATGTTTAAGAGTTATAAACCGCGATCTAGTTAAAGCTAGTATTTGTAAAAAAAATAACATAGATATTGTATATTTGTTTTATAACAAGAATTATAGTAATATTTTTTTACAAAAGATAATTTCGGCTAAACTGTATAAATACAAGCAAAATATGACCACCACTCATTATACTACGATGGGATACGACAGTGAACATTCCCTAGAACCGAGAGACCAGCAAACTACAATGCAGGAATTTGACAGCGATACCGCCTCAGAACATTCCCTGGCATTGAGTGACTCTTGTGAAAAGCCACCCAAAAAAACTAAAAGAGTTTCAACTAAACAGAATCAAGAACAATTAAGAATACATCGAGAAGAATTACAGAACCATTATAAATTCATTGATTCTATCAAAACTGAAATTTATCAACCTATTAGTATTGCAATCAAAGCTTTCAGAGACCAATGCCCCAGTATAACCGTCCACGACTCATCTATAAAGCGACACATAATCAAAAATTACACAGATATACTTGACTGCAAGAAGGTGAACAATAGGTGGATGTGCAGCTGTGAAAAAGTAAACCAAATAAAATTCGACTTAACAAGATATAAAAAATATATGTAAATGGACAACAAAAGATGAAAAAAGAAACTGTGCGCAGACTTGTAGCATACATAAAATATTTTGCGCGAAAAGCCACAAAAAAACTAAAAGAGTTTCAACCAAACAGAATCAAGAATGCATCGAGAGGAATTACAGAAACGTTATAAATTCAGCAATCAAAGCTTTCAGAGACAAAACTCCCAGACTCCACGACTCATCAAACACAGATAACACTGCGGGTGGATGTGCAGTTGTGAAAGAGTAAAGGAAATTCGACTTAACAAGATATAAAAAATATATGTAAATGGACAACAAAGAAGTTCTTCTGTACAACGATTTGAAAAAAGAATATGAGTTTTGTGCGCAGACTTGTAAAATTATTCTTAGAGCAAATCAGTTAAACATAAACGGTTTTGTATTTTATAGATATATTGATTTTGAAAGTATATTTCTACTAAGAGAAAAAAATAAATCGTTAAAAACAATCAAGTTAATAAATTTGATACACCCCTCATCAAAAGAATACTCTGAACGCCCCTATGAATCCCTTTGGATAGACAGTAATAATCCGACTACATTAAATATCGTGCCGTCTTTTGCAATAGTTTACATTTCAAACAAGGTGTACATACACACGCTTCCGGCGTGGCAATCCTTTTTACGAAAGCTCATCAGATTGTTCAGGGGTATCAGAGTTAATAATGTCCGGTTTTGATTCGATCTCTTTTTCTTTAGCGGTAATTTGGCGATTTCTTTTGAGAAATTTATTTTTCTTAGAATTGCATTTAACGCACAAAGCTTTCAAGTGATGTGTTTCACGTTTAACCACTATCGGATCTTTGTTTGCTGTGAAATTTGTACATTTTATACAATAAATAGGAGTATCAAAACCATTAATAGGATTTGTATTTTCCATCCTTTTTTATTTATATATAAAAAAAAACATGAATAGTAAGAATTTGTACAATCAGTGGCAGCGATTTTGTGCGGCTTCGAATGTACCAAAAGATGAGGTCAAACGACTATATGATTCTTATAAAAGTGAAATAAAGACAACAAACCCGACACTGTGGTTTAACTTTTTAAAGAAAACTCCATTACAAGAAAGAAACAATTCCGATATTACAGAGGAAGCAACAACTGATACATCTGAAAAAACCCCCTACGAACAGATGATTAAAGATGTCTACGTTACTCTTACCGAGATTAAATCGTTTTTAATCTTTTTAGTGTCAGAACCGAGCAGACATGTAAAATCTTTTATTGATTTGGAGGAAAAGACCGACGTTAATATTATAAAAAAGTGGACCGAAGGAATATCTGCCATAATGAATAAGCTTAAAAACTCTGAAGAGTATAATAATAACAATTACATAATAGACTTGAAACAGGTTTATTCTTTAATCAGCGAACACCTGTTTTTGATACCTAAAATAGAAAAGATGGGCCAAGTGTCGTTTCTCAATGTTACTTATGAAAGTGACCTTAAAATAAAATTGCTCTTTGAATCTAAAAGAAAAAAATACACAAACGAATTTATCATTCCCGTTATTATTAAAAATGCTGTAGTTTTTTTTTACAATTCTAAAGAGTTATTGAATTTAATAGACAATAGATACAGATCAGAGATTTTGTACAACAACGATTACATAACCACCTCTCAAAATAAATCTGTGGAGGTAGAATTTTTTGTAACCCATATGGTATATGCCGTTTTACACGCCATGTTGCATCTATACTGTAGCGTTACATTCAATAACTCTTATATGAATCATGAAGATCATAATTATTATAAAACCGTTGAGAACATCATTCCAAGACCACTATTTAAATACTTTTTGACGCCCAGTCTGTGATTATTCCAAATCTATTATGTTTGCTAAAATTTTATAAATTGATTCGATATTACAGACGGTTTTATGGTGTCTATAATGCCACAGAATTTCTTTTATTCTTGGTATAAAAGAATTATCTAGCGGTAATCTCAAGTATTTAGACAGTTTATTTTGCAATTCAAGAGTCTCAGTCAAAGTTGACTTTATATTGTATAACTTGTATTCAGAACAACAATATCTCTTGTAATGTTTTATCATAATAGAGAAGAACTTCCAAGGCTCACACAATTCTTCTTCATTCTCGTTTGGTATTACATGTTCCATTATACTCTGGGGTGGTAGAGAAATGATATCTAACAAATACCAAATAATAATGAAATATTTTAAAAACAAACTTTCTATGTCTCCAAATTTCTTAAATGCAAATTTTACATGCTTCAAAATATACTCCTCGTGATACTGAGTATTTTCAAGATTTTCATAAATATCATTATCACTATAGCTTATATACTCATCATCGTCATAGTCAATTCCACTCGTGCTTATATCACCACAACTGTTGTAATTATTATCACCGGAGCTGTACATTTGGTAAGAATTTACACTTCCTGACATTACAAACAAAACAGCGAGCTTTTAACTGCAACCTCTTATTCCCCCTAATATATATCAAAACCTTTTTTATATTTTCCGATTTGGTATATTTTTTACACTTTAAACAGAATAACCTCATCTTTTATTATAAATGAAATTTATACAATTGGACTTGTTGGTGTTGGAACAAATCATTCCAAGTTATTTAAGTTTAAAAGACAAAGTAAACTATTTTAGAGCACTTTACTGGTCAACCCCCTTTCGTTTTTTTATTAAACATGTGAAAAAAACTGAAAAACAATTTAACAAGAAAAGACTGTTTCACGAACTATATTTTATCAAACACAACTTTAAAAATATGAGCAATGAATGTATGCGGTTTTTGACATATCAGCATTGGCTATATATCTCGGCGCGTATGCCGATGAAAAGAGATTTTATACTTGAGCATAGGGACAAACTGATCATACCGGCGTTAGTTAATAATAAAAACTGTTTTAGGGAAATCAACTTATGGTTAGTAGACAGGAGGAGTTCAGACACTTCGTTCAAAGTTTTTAATTGTTGGATGTGTGATAAAAAATTTACAACGTATAGAAGCAGGAGAATAAAAACACAATACTATGCACATTATTGTTACATTTATTATTTTCAATACTCTGATATTATTAACATTAAAGAGTTTTATATTATGTATATCTTATCCCACCGCCAAAGAAGACTTTTAAAACACTATGGAGTTTTCGAAATCCGGAGAAAGAGTCCTCTCGCGGTAGAGGTGATAAAAAAATCTCTAAAACCAATAGAGACCAATTTTATAATTTACTGGAACAATCTCAGAGCATACACGAACTGTAAAAATCCTCGCATAGAGAAAAAAACTCTCCTGAAAACTAAACCGATATTTTTAAATTGGACTACGTTGGAAATTTGCTACGAGTCGCAAGAAGAAATTATGCCAAGCTCGCTGTTATATGATATTATTAAAAACGGTCTTTTGGTAAAAAAAAACATCTATTTAAAAGAGGGGGGTTTTATTCTGTACACTTTAGAAAATCTCGAGGTAAATATATACAGTCTCCAAAACAAATGTGTAATAGAGCTTGAAAACCCGTTGAGTGCGGACGAGAACTCGAGGAATTTGTATTTACAAACCGCTCTTACTTACGGTTTGCATATAGATGAACAGTACCTTACTTGTTCCATTGAAAATGTATCCCAAAATCCATTTATTACACCCACTAATGAATACCCAAAGGTTGACGGGGAAAGGGGTTTAGTGAACTTTTATTCCAACTATGAAATCTTTACAAGCAATACTACAAGCTTTACTTTAAAACCTCCCCTTTACAAACAATGGGGACGGGAATATAGTTTTTACTTAAAAAACATAACATTCGTGGCGGAACTGGTGGGGAATGTTTTAATTTTTATAGACCTCGCTCACTCGAAACACTTTGGCGCTAGTGTGAGAATGGAGTTTATAGAACGCCTAGCAGAAAAGATTCGCAAAACTCATTCACCCAATAATAGTACAATTCTATTTCAAAGTTTTGATGCGGAATATATCAAATCTAATATAAAAACCGACGGAAGTATCTTTATACACGGTGAAAGACTTTACAAAACAAAATACCAGTCTACCGTCGACTTGAAATTTACATCGAGCGAAATGGCCGATAGAAACGGCATTTGTTACAAGATATGCACACCAAGCGATAATTTAACTACCAACACCATATACGAGTGTTTGCTCGACAAAGATCAACGGGTTGTGTGTATCGTGAAGCCGCGCCGTGATAAATTTTTTCCCAACACAAGGAAAGTGGTTTTATATACCCTTACGGTAGAACCCCCCCCAAAAAATGCAAATTCAGCGCATTAATATCGTTTTTAAATATTGAATCGTTTTTAATTTTAAAAGTGTTTAAAGATAAATCTCTATAAGATAAATCTTTTAGAATTTTCTTCTTTTTACAATCTATTGGAATATTGTAGTATGGGTGAACTCGATATTTTTTTAAATTTTTACAGAATTTATCTATTTTTATATTATTTTGGAGGATGTATTGTAAACGTCCCGTTTTTGAACAGAAACTTAAATCAAAATCATTCGTTATACCAACACCGGGTGATTTCAGAGGAATTAACCCGTCTGCATTAACACACTCGATGTTTTCCACACACGTGGGTATAAACTTATGGAGATGACCTTCGCAGATATGAATGTTGTGTTTTTTATCGGTGTAAGAGTTTTCTCCAAAAAAACCACGCCCCCAAAAACTAGGATTTTCATTTTGATCAACAACGAGTTTATTTACGGGTTTGCCGCATCTACACGAAAGAATTACATTGGAATACGCTACTGTTAACAGTCCCAAAAATTCACCGTTCGTATATTCTTGGTATTGTGAAAGACATTCCTCTTTGTCTCGGTCATTATAATTGTCATTTTCGTGAAGGTTGGGTATCGATTCTTTTTTCTTTGTAATTGAATTGTATACCACCGTGGGTAGAACATTACTGTGATCTAACATGAAAATGTCATTATACAGTAGAGGTATTTTACCGTTTTTATAATGTCGTGCATAATCAAAGGGAACACAATTCTGGACGTTCTCATCAAACACCGATACATCTAAATTTAGTGGACGATACAAGATTCCATCATCTAAAACATCTCTGATTTCCTCCAAAATTTTCGAGTAATTGGTGTTCTCAACCTTGGGACAGAATTTGAAATTCCAAAATGCGTCTACGCACTGCTTATACATGTCAGAGGAAGTCCACATGTCTGGTACGTTCACCGGGACGGCTTTATGTGAATCACAATTTCCCCCGAGTTTATTCGTCACATCCTCCTTTGGTTTCAATGGTTTCAATGGTTTCAATGGTTTCAATAGTTTCACACCATATGCCGAGATTATGTCTCTTACTCCATTGTGACCATTGCATTTGTATAACATATTTTTATTCCGACTATCTGCTACTATTTCACCATCCCGCCTGTCTTGACATGCGTTTGTTTTGGAACAACCATTTTTTGTATAGTAAAATCCATTCAAACACTTTCTACTGATTATTAATTTATTATCTAAATATATTTTAAATCCGTCAGCATTCCACCCCCTTACCTCCAAAAGTACTTTCTTTGGTTTAATTAATTTAAAACTGTCAATCGTCAACGTATTGTCAAAATCGTAAATTGATTTGAATTTAATTTCTTTTGTATTTACGTTATTGGATATTCCAAGTATTTCGTTCAACTTTTCATTGACAAAATATCTATAAACAGTTTCAATTGATATTTTAAACAGAATAAATATTGATAAGAAAATAAATAACAGAGAAATCAGTTTAAAACTTTCATTCATTTTTAATTTTAACAGTTAATATATTAGTCATCGATTCATAAAACCCCAAGGCTTTGTCATAGTCGTCACCAGAGGAGTCGATCTTAACCCCCCTAGAAAATAAATCTTTCAGCCAGTCTCCGTGACTTTGCTCTATGGCCAGCATAAAAGCTCCACTGTCACCGTTAATATCGCTTATGCGTTTTGCAAATCTGGGACCGAGTGCTGACAGTGGGTACAAATGCGATATCTTCCGGCCATTTCCAGACTTCTCTAATAGAATTATGTGATTTGTAGACCACGCCTTTCCCCTGAGCACTTTTGTACAGCCGATTGTGCCGTTAACTAAAGCAATGGGGGCATAACCGTTTTCAAAATCGCACTTGCATGTGGTGGGTGATATAGCGTGTTGGTCAATTTTTTCCAGAGGGTTTAAAATGTCCCAGGAACAGAGTTTTTTCAAGCAGGTTTTATATTTATCATCAAAATAATATCCATCTTCGCACCTTTCCGGGATGCTCAACCTCATATTTAACTTTCTCAAAACACATTTACGACTCGAAACATCATAAGAATAGTATTTGCCACAGTCACAGAAACCCTCAGTGTAAGGATCTTGGATATTGAAGTTCAATAACTTTCCCCCCGAGTTGAATATTTTTATACATTTAATATCGACAACCCTATCGCAATTTCCGTTATAGTGGTTGTTTGTTATGAAATCTGGATGTTTACAAGTGCAATCTTCCCCGTCCCACGATCCTGTGAATTTGTCACAAAACTTTTTGTAATCATACTTTGGAAATGAGATTTGAATTGAATCTGGCTTTAACATTACAATTGTAACAATAATAAATAATACAAATATTTCAAACATTTTTTATTATATATAGGTTTTTTATAGGTTCGCCTCAGTCCGGACTAATGTTCGAAGAGGGAGATCATTTTATTACAAAGTGGACGAGCACCGAGGGTGATTACGTTGGATTTGACTTCAATTGTAATTTTATATGTGGAAAATTAAATTTAAATAGTGATAATTGTTATTATTTGCAATTATTAATTCATAAAAAGAAGAAGGAAGATTTTGAAAAAAAAGCTCACGATTTCTTTGGTAAACATATATATAAAATCACATACAATGACGGTTTGGCGAATCTGAGAACTCAGTCTCAAATAACCGTGGAAGATGTGGTTTACATAGATAGTCTTAGGGGTTTGTCAGCGTTTGTTCACGTTAATAGTGTTCACATCCTACCAGGTCTTGAAAAGTTTTTAACCTTCAACAAGTCGCTCTTTCATATTTTCGATATCAACTTCACCCCCTCTTCTCTGCAGAGATACTTTGAATTTGAAAAACGTAAAAACAAAGATTTTCTTTACTATGGAGTTTTTAAAAATACATTAAAAGAATTATATGGTTTCGAGACAGTCCCAAATCAAAGGGTGTGTTCGTTCGACATAGAGGTGGTGAAAGGTAGAGAGTATGATGTTATACCCAATGGGGCAGCTCCCGATGAAAAGATTGTTTCGGTTTCTTTCGTTATAGGTACCGTCAGCGGTAAGAGATTTGATAAAGAGTTGGAAATAATTTATTTATTACTGCCCAATCCGAACATAAAAATAGACTCTACAGACGATAAGAGAATTTATAAGTGTTTTGTAGAAGAAAAGAAACTTGTAGCAGCACTATGTGACTTTCTTAGAATTGAATTAAAAGCGTCGTTTTTAATCGGATACAATATATTGGAATTTGATTTTCCTGTTATTTTAAATAGAATGATAATTTTAGGATTGGCGAGAAACTATTATTCAGTAGAAGAAATAAACAAAATGTTAATAGGAATTAAAAGTCCCTTGGTATGTTGTGAGCGTTTTCAAATCATCGACGTAATGGCTTATCTCAAACGCATGCACTCCAACGAATACAATTCATTTTCATTAAAAAACATAGCCAAAGTAGAACTGGGCAAAAATAAATTAGACATGTCTTTCATGAAACTAAACCAATACTATGCAGAGAGTGGGCAAGATTTAGAATTTCTTCAACAAATGTGCGATTACGTTGCACGCGATTCTGAACTGACAGTAGAAATATATGCGAAAAAGGAAATAATTCACCACTTACTACCTTTGGTAAGTATATGTTTTTGTGATACGGTTGACTACATGAGCAAAGCGACGTCCAAGATTATAAGTAAGTTCACGTCGATAATGTACCCCGCACAGGGCATGTGTGTACCATTTAAACTTGTAGAGGATCGTACATTTTCCGGAGATATGTTTGAGTCCATAGTTAACAAACAGTATCGCGGTGCAACGGTATTGAAAGCTCAAAGAACCGTCTATGTTAACAGACCAATTTCGGTAGTCGATTTTACTTCTTTGTATCCCAGTATTATTAGGGAATTTAATATAAGTTCCAATTACGTCATCGATAATCTAAATCAGAATTCTCCCCTTGCTAAAGAATTCCTGAGACGAACTAATAAAATGGACAGATTTTATACAATCAAAAGACAGTTTTTAAAAGCTCCGCTGTCTGTTATAGTGGAATATTTAATTGAGCAGAGGAAAAAAACAAAAAATGTCTATCTAAACAAGGCATACAAACTCATAGCCAACTCCATTTATGGGTTATTGGCGTCAAAGGGACGGATGCGTGACCTCCCCTGTGCGGCACTTGTAACGTCATACGGAAGAAAGATTCACTCATTAATCAAATCCTATATAGAAAAACAACTAAAGATGACTGTTGTTTACGGAGATACAGATTCTCTTTTTATTTTACAAGAGAATTTTGATATCGATGTGGCTAACGTCTTGAATAAGTACATAAGAGAGGGTTTGGGTTTAGAGACTATCTCTTTAACCCTAGATTATGAAGCAAAAACGACAATGTTTTTAGCAGAGAAGAAAAACTACATAATGAAGCTTAAAAGTGGGTGTTTAAAAATAGTGGGGGTGGCTAGAAGAATAAATCCAAAGTTTAAAGATTTTGTTGAACTCTTCTTTCGCCAATTTTTAGAGATGATTGAAAATTATTATGATAAGAGAGAAGAATTCAACCCACGTTATAACACTTTTATTGAGACGTTTTTTAAATATGTTTTGGAGAATACCTCAATAAACGATTACGCGTTTGTTTGTAACTCGAGGGTTTTTTATGAATATACAAATTTGAATTCCTTTAACGCCACATGCAGTTATAGGCGAAACGTTCTCGGAGTTGATGAAAATTTTTCAACAAATGGTGAACTACTGCTGTCTTACGTTTTGCCAGTCTTTGATAAATTTTATAAAGACAAAAAAAGAAAAAAAAGAGATTCTGTAGAGTTCTATGAGAGGATAAATAAAGTTGGATTACCAATTGATAGAACGGAGGTGATAAAAAAAGTCTTTAATTTCATTTCCACAATAGAAAAATATATTTTAAATACAAACAATATTTTTACACGCTATTTAGATTCTATAAAGTGTAACGAAATAGATCGGTTTATTTTACCCTTCAAAGTCAATATTTGGATGCCAAAATATACAAAGAATATAATATTTTATTACGATGATTTATTTAAACGGCTATCAGAATACAGCATCCATTTTTGGGATTCCAGAGACGTAAAAAAGTCATATCAGACTATTATAGAAGTAAAAAACTGTGGCCGTTTAGGTCACATGAACGGGGACTATAGCGTCAGCGATTTAAATGAATTCCTAAAAACACATAAAAGCGTTCGAAAACTCAACATTTTACTCTTTCCAGTCGCAGATTTCGTGGTCAACAACGCGGACAGTTTAATTTGGTTTCTCGATTTGCTGTACAACAGGCCAACTAATTTCATCAGAAATACCAACTTTCATTACATACCAGATAAAAAATTGTTAATGGTCAACGAGTGTGGGGAAATTGAAATCAACGTCGCCTAACGCGGATGGGGCTTCCTCAAACACGCTTCTTACAACGTTTTCAGAAATAAAACATTTCGAGATGAACCTATTATTAACTCCTTTTATTTCAAACACCGAATCATACTTTCCACCACACTCTGTTAATGAATCTTTGTCATATATATACGGAATGCCATTGTAAATTACACCAGTTATACCCATAGGTATTTCTTTGAAATACATATATTTATTGTTGTATTTAAATATCTCAAAGGTTCTACTGGGGCGTTTGTAAATTACCATTATGATAACAAGTATAAAAATATAATAATATGAATATAAAAAATTCATTATTTTTATTATCAGTCTTATTTTTTATTGTATTTTCGATTATATTTCAGCCCTATAATATCGAAAGGTTATCATTCATTACTAAATATTTTTCAACTATGATTATTTCAGATTCACGCCATAAACCAATTGTGGTCAAAGAGTTGGTTTCTAAATTTATAGGAAACATTTGATTGCATTGTATAGGTGTATATCTGGACCGGAGTTTGGATTTTTATACGGCACAATATTAATTTTAAAATCGTACTCATTTGTTGTTTCGTTTTTTGAAGCTAAATCATCAATCAATATAAATTGTATATTGTACATTTCACTTTCCCTTTTCAATAAATTCTTTATAAAAAAACAAGATTTATTTTCACCGTATAGTTTAAAAGAAACCTCGCAGTCTTCTCTGCTAAGAACCTTTTTAAAATAATGACTCCAATTTAGTCTTATAAGTATGTTATGAACATACGTAAAATCAGCAGCCGACCATAAAATTAGCATATTACTCTGTGTTTTATTTAATGCTTGTAGAATAGATTCTGAGTACGGCCTGACAAAAATATCCTTTCCTTGTACGTAAACCAAAGTTTCATCCAAGTCAAACACAAAACATTGCATAAAAATCATTTTTTTCTTTATAAAAAATGAACACTATTTTAAATAACCCTCCCACCTTTTTAAATGCAGAGGATTTCACTTTACAGCGAGATATACCCAACCCGGAAATGTTAGATATATTCGCTGATTTAAATTGGATGGATGATAGTAATAATAATAATAATAATAATAATAATAATAATAATAATAATAACAGCAGCAGCAATTCCCAACCACAGATAGTTCCATCACCAACACTCCCCCCGCCGCGGACACCGCCTCCCTCATCAATATCGTCCTCTGACTCGTTAAAGAAAGACATTATTAAATACTTGTACAACACGGGATCCTGCGCCTACTTACAGAGTTGTTTTGCAAAGCTAGAGGACATTGACGGTGTTAATGACAATATACTTTATAAAAAGTTTAAAATTGGACTCATAATTGATTCTGTTTTGGGTAAAAACAGTTCAGATAAAAACATGGCGAATTACGTGTTTACATTTTTTGAGGTATTACTGACCGAGGCAAAAAAGTTTACCCCTCCGGATATTCAAAAGTACATAGAAGTGTTTTCAACGTCCCTACAAAAGGATAAAATAACCATTTTAAATGATTCTGGATCGAACATCATCGCTAGAATATTAGGAGCCAAAGACGTCGACGAAATTCTCAGATCGGTTCAGGATAACGATTCGCCTTCATTGAAGGCGTTAAAATCGAGCCTGCAGAACATATCCCTTCTGGTCAGCCTTACACTAACGAAGAGGTTGTTTTCACCATATGTGGCATCGCTTTTTAAAAATGAGGAAGAACCACCAGCTAAGAAATTGAAAATGCAATAGCAAAATTAATTATCGGTTTTTTTTGGTAAATAAAAAAGAAAATGACAACCGGAATTTATACAACGCGAATAAAAAACTGTGTTGTTCCACACTACAAGAAAACTGGAGGAGATTCGGAGGAGTTGTTTAAAAATTTCATTATGAATACCGTTTTCGAGCGTGAAATATACATGTATAATAAGTATGGCAATAAAATCAGCTCGGCTATTTCCGGGGTGTGTATTAGCGACTTATTCACACAATATGGTCTTACACAGCGGGATGATTATGTAAAGACTTTGTTCAGCACCATCTCGTGTTATCAAGGAAAAGATAGTGTTATTTCGTATTTAATTGCTACCAGACCGTATAGAATCACACCAATTTCAGAAAATAATTGCCCCGATAATATCGTATTTGATAAAAACACTCTTATAGTACCCAGAGGAGAGATATTATGGTCTCTATTGGGAATACCGGGCGATAAAATTGGCGTTAGTAGTGACCCGAATAATTTTAAAATATTCATACAAGCGGTGGACGATGGAGAGAATATCTCAATGGTGGGTACTACTGGTGATGAGTTTAAAACGCATAGGGAACATTTAAAGATAACAAAAATTGAGCCCTACACAGCAACAGATGCATCAAAACCAGGACTATATTATGTTACGTTAAACCCCTACATTTATACAAGGATAAAAGCATATCGTTGTATAGATACAGAAGGTAGAAACTTGGATGAACAGTATTTCATGTTACACAAGATGAACCTTCTCTACTCGCAATCCATTGGCGCACTGTCTGTCATACCAGTAGAAGCTAAGCGGCTTTTGCAATATCCGCCCGGTACAAGAGAAAGTATTTGTTGTAAGGAAGATACTCTTAATATCGGAGTGCCAAAGACGTATTGTGGTGATATAAGCAAATGGGCTTATAATGATGACGATAAGAAGGGTCAAGCCTTCAAGTACACGGGAGATCTTCCAAAAAACACTATCGCATTTCCAGAATCTCATAGTTCAGACGTTTGTAAAAATAACCGCGACGGGTTCCATAACTTCATTCAACAATACGAAAACTCTCACATAGTGAAGATTAGAGAAGAATATTCCGATATTAAACCAGATGAAACTATTCTGGACTGCTTCGACGATAGCCACAAAGCCTACTGGTATAAGTTTATCAGAAATACCTACCCAACAGAATTGAAGTTTAAAAACGAAGCCGTGTCATCGTTTACTCCAAACTGCAAACTTACGCCCATCGGTGTAGTTTCAATAAGGCGAATATGCGAAGGCGACCCCCTAATTTTCGAAGGTAATAGTTTGGAAATAGATCAAATTCACTCTCCTCATACGAAATCTCTGTGGGATTGTGCAATTGAACAATTGGAAATTCCTGAATATAAGAAATTGGCAGACGAAGAGAAATCTGGAGAAAGTAGGAGTACAACCGCCAGGGTTTCTGCCAACCCCTTGAGTTATTCGGGAAGCGCCTTTGTGACGTCATTAGGAACCAACATCACAATTCTTCCGAGACATTAAATGGAGTTTAGATGCATCATGAGCTTAGAAAAGGCTATAGTTTTTAAAAAATATCCAGAACTTCTCATACAGTTCTTAGAGCTCAAACATAGTAATAAAATTAATATTTTAAATATTTACTACAAGAGAAGTGATAAAAACTTGAAAATGAAATCTGTATTATTTTGTATAGAATATAATATTAATTAGAATAATTTTTTAAAATTAGAATTATAACAGAAATTATGAACAGTAATATAAGTAATGCGTTAATAATTCCGACTTTTACGGCTGATATTGAAAAAATTATCGTAAAAACTACTCCAAGAAGTGTCACCGTCATCAGTGAAGGTTTGCCATTCATTTCATTTTTTTCGATTCTATGGGAAGGACTATTTTGAATGAATTCCTTTAATCTTGTTAAAAAAATACTTTGTATTTTAGATTTTGGTTTTTCATTTTCGACCTCAACAATTTCCATTAAATATTTTTTATATATAATTATTTCATTTAAAATTTTTCAAATGTTTATTGTTTATAGTTTTCACTTGTTATTTTTGTCAGAACAAGACGAGTGCAACAGTCAGACAGTGGGTTTTTCAATTTCAAATATATATCATATGTTTTATTATCTGACAAATTAAATAATTTTTGAAGGCTCCTATCGATTCTCAAACATCCCAGACATTCTATATTGTTATGGTGAAATACAACTACATATGTTCGTATTGTTTCCTCAGTCTTTTGGGATATAAATTCCTGAAGGCTATCGCAGTTCTTCATTCAAATGACTGCAACCAACCAAACACCTCCTTTAAATAGATTAAAACTTTACTATGTAGACAATCTTCCAATAGATATAGAATTAAAAAAAGTTGAAGATTTTCTAAACCCTTACGATTGCGATGTCATACAAAGTATTTTAGAAAAAAATGACTACAGTGAGACAGCATTAATTTATACTCAACCAGATTTAGATGTAAAAGATGTCTATATTGAAAACGCATATGAGGTAACATATCCACACGCACTATTATTACTCTATAAGTTCCCCAAAGCGGGGTTGAATATGTTTATAACAAAAAATTCACCAAAACCACTCGTACCCAGTATAATTGATACCCACTTCCAAATTCTTAATGTTGAGGATTTAAGAAAACTTCCAACTTCAAAAAAAAGAAAATTTGATGATTCTATAAGTTACATCGATGCAAAACAAATACTTGATAAATATATAACAGAAGTTGAAGACCACGAACTATGGAGAAATAAGTCTCAAACCAAATATTAAATATAAAAAAGAATATAAAACAGTTTACAAGAGGGGATCATATTGAGTTTTGGAGTAAAAAGAAATGTAAAATTTTAAAATTTTCCCAAAGGTATTTAATCCGCAATCAATCCCCATTTCCTCATTTTTCACGATGGACGTGCTATGTGAAGTATGTGGCGTTTTATATCCCGAACTTGACACGCACGAACACGCCACCTCATTTGAAAACCATTTCGTTCAAATTGAATCGGCTGCAAGGTGCAGACTCGTTACACTGAAGGCTGACAACCCCCTCGGGTTTTCTTGTGTTAAAACTTACATGGAGTGGTTGAGGGGGAATGTTATTTATTTATTGAAACACTACCAACAAATGCACGATAGCATAAAGTATAATATGTTGTTGGAGTGTAAGTTTTCAAAATCTAACGACGAATTGCAAACAAAAAGTTTTAAAACTCAAAATTTGACAGTTTTCAGTTTAACTGATTTAAATCAGCAGTACTCTTCCAGTATAAATAAATTATTATTAGAAAAATCCACTTTGGAGTTACGAGGTTCGGGTTGGGCTATATACACGATTGTCAAACTAGAGCTCCGTATCAACAGATACGAACCAGTCTGGGGTTCATCTACCAGATTCAAACTACCCCCCTTTCTTAGAGGAAAAAAATCTCTTGTAAATCCATTCCGCGGTAAGGGTAGTAGAAGAACGTGTTGCAACGATATCTGTTTCAAAATCGCCATAATGGGAAAAATTTTGGCTGATTCGGGAAAGAATTATCACAATATATTAAATTACTTCAAATACGTGCATTTGAACGATAAGTATAAATGGTCGTGCGTGTCTTTTCCCGTAAAACTAGACGAAATACAAACATTTGAAAACGTAAATAACATCTCCATAAACGTTTACTCTATAGAAGATAGAAATAGAAAAATCACTCCATTAAAAGTAACACCTCATAGAAAACCCGATCACAGAGATATACTGTTTTATAAAAACCACTATATGTGGATTAAAAACTTTGACGCATTTATCGGTAGACAACTGGTCAAAACAACTACTAGGTTATACGTTTGTCGGCAGTGTTTCAAACACTTTTATAAACAAGACCGACTCCTCATTCACGAACTCGACTGTAACAGTCACTCAATACCAACCGTCACCTTTCCAAAAGAAGGAAACAAGTTTTTGTTCTTTAAAAACTACAACAGACAGTTGAAAATACCGTTTGTCATATACTGCGACATAGAACAACAGCTAAACAAAGAAGATACTTGTGAACCAGATCCAAACACTTCTTTCGTTCATTGTATAGGCACATTCACTATAAAAAGTCTCACATACAATATCGTCAATGAAAATAGTAAAATAATTAGAACTAGAAATTTTTCAGACATTACAGCTTTTATGAACTCTTTAGAAAGAGAGTGTGAACTAATCGGTAGATTGTACAAGAGAAATATACCTCCAAAGGAATTTCCACATCCACCCATAGAAGGTTCTCCCTGTCACATCTGTGGTAAAGGTATGTTCAACGATTACGTTCTCGATCACAATCACTTAAACGGATCAATAAGAGGTTACGCCCACTCTACTTGTAATATAAACTACCGATTACCATACTTTGTCCCAATAATTATAAAAGATCTAGGAATAGAACTGTTAAACTACTTCACTAGCGTCAATGCCAATATAAAATTCATACCTTTCAAGGGTCAAATAGAAAAGTTCCTATGCATTTCAAAGAGAATTAAAAATACTACAATGAAGTTTTTAGACTCTTCTCAATTCTATCCAGAAATTGATAAATTAGAAACTATAAGATCAATCTGTATTGAAAACTATAAACTCGACATGTTCTACTACCTGACAATAGGAGCTTACAGTTTCGACGTCATGCTCAAGATTACAAACACTCGCATAGAACTTTTAAACGATGATAAAATGTATAATATGATAATGAAAGGTATAAGAGGTGGATTTACACGTGCAGTAAAGAAATACGCAAGTTCCAACCACCCCTCACTCCCCAATTACGATCCCACTAAACCCGACTCACTAATTTTTTTTTATGACATTATCGGTCTTTACTCCGCTGTAATGTTGAAATGTCCACTTCCTCTGGACGGTTTCAAGTGGGTATCTCCAGACTCGGTTCATTTAGAAAGTAAACCAGAAGGTACGGGTTACATCTTAGAAGTGGATTTAAAATATCCATTTAACTCAGATCACAGGGACTATCCACTATGTCCTCATCACGTAGAAGGTAAATTAATATCTTCTTTTCAAGACAGAAAACATTACGTAATACACTACGAGACATTAAAACAAGCTCTCTCAATGGGACTCATATTAGAAAAAGTCCACAGAGCTATTTCATTTAACGAATCATGTTGGTTAGAACCCTACATAAAAATGAACACAGACTTGAGAATGCACTATTCCCAAGACAAAGCCCTATCCAATTTCTTTAAACTCCAATCAAACCTGATATATGGTAAATCAATAGAAAGGGTAACCGATAACTTAAATAAACACTTCCTGTACAACAACACTAGAAAACTTATGAGATTAATAAAACAGCCCACCTTTGTAGACAGATTAATATTAAACGAAAATAACTACGTAGTCTTTATGTCAAAAAGAAAGGTTCGTTGTAATAAGCCAATATGTTTAGGTTTTTCAATACTAGATCTAAGTAAGAGATACATGTACGACATGTACTACAATAAATTAAAGAAAACCTTTCCCCCCTTCGATCTCATATACACAGACAACGATTCCTTCGCATTGCACGTATTCTCTAAAACCGATTCGTTTACAAAACAAGATTTCATTCACCCTTCACGTCTAGGTTTATTCAAAGATATATCTCCCAATAACCCCATACTAGACTTTGCTACAGTAAGATGTAAAACATACGGTTACAAAACTCTAAAAGATTCTCAATTAAAAAACTTACCCCAATCATTTAGTTTTGAAAATTACAAAAATATACTATCCAGTATAGATACATTAAAAATATACGCATACTATAACAGAGTAATAGATAAAAGAGTATGTAAAATTACACAAAATAAATCTATTATATCCTCATCACATTAACCCCCCCCTCCACACTTAGCCCACACTTCTCCGTTACAAGCCGTGTGATTAAAAATAAAGTTACAACTATGTATTTTCGTTATGTATTATGAGAAAATAAAAATATTCTATTCTGTTAAGACATTTTTGGAACAGACTAATATATAAAAGTTGTACACGAAGCTATTGTTTTTCAGGAGATTAATAATGCTGGGCCTACTTATCACTATTAAACGAATTCCACGACCATCTGCCACGTTTGAGACCCCTCACACCCACACCCCCCGCGCCCGTTGAGACCACGAAGCAAGGGGCCTTGAGAGCGCCGACCAACCAGTTAGTATTTATAACCCATTTTCACTACCTAGAAATATTTACAATTATATTGAAAACAGGACCTGGCAAGACTGGTGATTTTAAAAGTGGTTATAACCCATTTTCACTACCTAGAAATATTTACAATTATATTGAAAACAGGACCTGGCAAGACTGGTGATTTTAAAAGTGGTTTGTCAATGTTTTTAAAGTTTAATGTTTCGTTACATTACTATTAATTTATTGGAATGTAAAGATTAATGTATCAAAGTATTTAAAACGTTTAATTAAACAGGGTTAATATTTTGTTGTACTTTTATTTCGATAGTTCTTTTATTTCTAAAATCGAATCCAAGGTGTACCGATTTGGAGTCGCAAAAACCACACCGTTCACTACCCGACAGAGTTCCTCGACTTGGCAACAGTACCCAGCAGTACCAGAACTATCCGCCATAGTATATTTCGTTAACTTTAATTCTACTTTAAAAGTGTAAAATGTAATTTTAGTATTGTAAAATTATGTGGGTTGTTAATATTTTTAGTTAATCTGCCACTTATGTACAACCCGTACGAAGGGCGGGTACATCTGCTAGTTTATTAATAAACATTAATTCGTCCATATGCATTACTGAACATTACTTACTCGTGTAGGATTGAAATAACCCAAGATAATTTACCATAAAAATAATTACCCGTGATTTTAATCAAACTGCTCCGATCTTTTAATTAATAACGGCCGAGTTACATTTACACCTCGGAAGCTAATTATCATATCCCCGAGTCGTCGTGGCATTATTATTTATATGGGGAACACAAAAACAGCGTAATTTTTAAATTGCTTTTAGATTTGTTGTCTCGTTTTTAATCGGTCAATCTGAATGTAATGAATAAAATGATTATATTAGAGCGTATTTGACAAGACCTCACGACTTGTATGACTATGAATGATATTAGCCACAGCTGTCTGTCACCCGTCTATGCTAATTGGTGTCGCATGCGGCAACGCGCATGAGCAGTGAAAGCGAGAGTGAACTGCGCGTTGTACCGCCGTAAGTGCCACTTTCACCCGATAGGACAGCTACCGTCACCGGGTTCCGTTACACTAATAGCGTATTGTGTCCCCTTTGTTTTTTGTGCAACTGTCGCATTTCTCCGATCCTGGGGCTGAGGATATCTTCAGCTTTTCCCTCTTTAATCTAGACACGCAAGAAATAAAACATGTGGCTCAACTTGAGAGTAATGAGTCATTTCTTTTTTAGATGTTTTATAGGTTTGCTAGTATATGTTAAATTTGTACACATCTTATTATCATATAATCATAAATTTATAATAAAACACAAATACATACAATACACGCACTTCCCCCCACAATCTGCTATATTTGGTAAGAGTAATATATTTTCTAATATATCAGTATTATTATAATAGTGCTTTTGTTTGTAATTCTCAAGTTATATATTACTCTTTATCCAGATGGTAGAAAAAAATCTGTCCTATTATCCGTGGCCACGGATAATATGCGGATTGGGAGGAAATCCACACAATATTTATTTATAAACAAACCCCACATCTAGGCGGGATTCGGCCCTAGAGGCGTTCCCCATAAAACAGCTGTTTAGAGTAGTGTAGAGAACAATTTTTATGAATATCCATTATTCCTATCAATCCCATCCCAGTTTTCTCACATCACTCATTTCAAACAAATGTGGATCGTTGGGCACCGCGGAATGGTTCGAGGTCGGCTATTAAAATTGTAATCATCAAAATAATATGTTGTAGAGTGTTTAATTACATAAGGCCTAATAATGTGTGTTAAAAATGGGGTTACTGTAATCTAGAGTATCACTTACTATTTATATAGTGATAATTTAGTGATAATTTTAATATTTTAGTAGGGTCAAATTTATAGTTTATCATGGGGAATTTTAATATTTTAGTAGAGTCAAATTTATAGTTTATCATGGGGAATTTTAATATTTTAGTTGAGTCAAATTTATAGTTTACATAGGGAAATTATTTCTAAGTATCAAACAATAGATATAAGATAGATAGTCGCGAAAAAATTTTTCCGTTTAACCGGGGAATATAACGGTAATATATAATACGTGCAGATAAGTGTTTACACCAGACGAAACTGAAGGAACCCCGTGTCAAGGCGGCTCACCCACTAACATCTGCCGTGATAAACGCCCGGCCGCCACAAACCACAAACCTAAAATTCTTTAAACGTGCAAGAAAAATCACAGCAGACGCGTTTCTGGGATTCTACAAACTCGCTACACATACTTTTGATTCAGAACGATTGAAAAAACTCCAATTGGGACCCCACCGGACATCTGAAAATACCGGCGTCTTCACCTGATCAGAAGAACATATTACAACATGGACGTGTTCAACCTACTTCAACGGAATCCGTGGTGGACAGAGGTGGGGCGTGACGGGAATGTGCGGGAGTACGGGAGCGACGGACGCCATTGGGGTCAGCGATCCAGAGAACGAGGCGCAATCACCCCGAGGCGCAACTACACATTCAACAGGAAATTATATTTTTATCAGCGATCCAGAGAATATGGCTGCGAGAAGAACGAGGCCACACCATTCAACAGGACACGATATCCCACAAAAGAAGTTAAAAGAAATTCGCATTAAAACATCATAGGCGATTACATCAGATATATTGCACTAAGTATAACAAAATATACTACCGATATATTCCCGCCAAACCATTTTAGCTTAGTTGTAGTTTAATTTAATTAAGTCAATGTAATTAAAATATTTTCAATATTAATACTTTTTATGGGGAGAACGGGGTTGTTTAAAAATAAGTTTGGATGGTATATGGATAGTATATGGATAGTATATTTATTTTATATAGTATATTCCAAACACACATTATTTGTGCCGCATTAAACAAATTATAGAGAGGGTAGACGAATTTACACCGTGTCCACTCCGGAGTTGGACCGAATAGACAACAGTTTTTGTCCAAGCCGCAACCCCGCGCTAGTTAGGTTCATTTTTCAAATCCCAAAACCCCGAACCACAAACCCTCCCACTCCCGCATTTAGATATCAGTTGTAAAACAGATAATAAATAGTAAATAAATAGTAGCCTCTTATTGTTAATTTTTGAACTCTTGTTCCTATATTGAGCCCAAATCCAGATCTACATTGACAGTCAATGCCAAAATTAATTGGTAAACAAGCAGGCAAGTTTTGTTGTTTTACAAGATTTCTATCAAATTAAAACCACAATCGATTTATTATAAAACTCTTCATCACACTTTGCCACCAAATCAAACGATGCAGCAAAAGCAGTTGCCGTTCGTCACGTCGCGGTGTAATGGGAAGTGTAATGGAAAGTGACTGTTGTAAGGAGGTTAATGCAGGCGCTGTATCGTGTACACGTTGACGTTACCTTTCCGTGGCAGTTCTACAGAAAAGGGTCATCCCCCTCTTTTAGTTTTTAAGTTTTTGATAATAAATAAAAAAATATAAAAAAAACACAAAAAAACAACAAAAAATACAACAAAAAACTATAGTTTTAGTCACTTCTCTAAGAATCAATTATTCTTAGAGGCATCGCGCTGGTTCTTGGAGCAACTGTATAAACATGTAATAGTGCCTAAAGATGTAAGCAATTGCTATCAGAGAATATCAGAGAATCCGGCTATCACTCATTGATAATCTATACAACACGTTCCATGATTTTATTTTGTTATTTTTGGTACAAGGTTTTTTATTTGAGTAATATAAAATTGAGTAACATACCCAATCAACTACAAATTAATACACCGTGCACTTCAGAAGCTATGCACACAACCAGCAGTTTTGGGAGTCCGCACATTTTAATCAAATTGCCAATCCGCCTTCACTGTAATCATAACAGAATAGCTACCATTAATTTAATAAAATCAGTGAGTTTATTTTCTGAAATAAATTTCAAACTATTATTCCTCCTAGGGTGGTTTATTTAATAATCTATTAACTCATACACGTTTGTTTATTTTTTCATGGTCTACTTACGAACCCGTCCCGGGAACGGTGTGCATCGGCGTGCACCGGAAGCTCACACAACTCCATTGTCTGGAAGAACCACCAAGTCCACCGAGTCCCGATGTCAACCGCCTACAGACGATTCCGAGCCCCGACATCGAACTCCCCAAGGACCCAGGACCACGGACCAGACATTCCTCAAACGTTTTTTCTTGAACTATTTTTTCTTTTCATTTCTAAATTGAGAAATTTAAAATAATATTTGTTATTAATGTTAAACATGTAAATTTAAATTTCAAACTAAAGTAACTGTTTATAAGTTCTTATGGAAATGTAATCAAACTAATTACACAATTTCGCTTTCAATGTTTATAAAAAAAAAAACACACTATTAAATAATAAAATTATTATCCACAAAACTGTCTTACCATTATTAACCCGACTATATTAAGCACACTTTCACTATGTATAGATAATTTATTAAAAATTAACATATTACTCATTGTAATTTGCTAAATAATAAAGAATACTTAAAAATATATTTATATTGAAAGGGTTACACTCTAATGATTAATATTGCAATATGGTTTTTAATAATTTTTAATAATTATAATTGAAAATCTGATAAGAGGTTATTAAATAAATAGTTATCCAAGTGTAATTTGCTCCAGAAATCTTGGACTAGTTGGGGTATGCTTACTCTAAACTTCAAATTTATATATCTTGTATTTTTCCAAATAATAGTTAATAGTTGTTCATATTTATTTTTTATGTGGGATTCTGGGGTTGTTTTTTATTTTGCTTGAATCTCACTGTTGGATATAAGTACTCGGTTGTGTTTCAATCGCTGACTGTAATCTCGCTCACGGCCAGATACGAGTCCAAATGGTGACGAGATGGCAAACACTCTTTCGGCTGTAAAAAAACACAGCCCCTTCTTTTGTTTTAGGCAAGTCCAAAATTAAGATACGCTCACTCATTTTCACTAGCACAAACGTTACTCAGCAAATAGCAGGTAAAAACTACACAGAGAAATGTGATTGGTTAATCCAAGTTTATAAGTTAGTTCAACCAGTGTCAGAGGTTACTATATGGACAATTATTTGTATGAGTTCATTTAACTAAGCTCAGAGAGTTAAAAAATATATATATATTTTATAAGTTAAGTTAACCAATAAATTCATTGGTTAAAATAATTTGTTTAGAAGTAGTTGTTAAAACCCGAACCAAACGGCTTGACTGAAAATTGAGGATTTGGTTAATTTACTCCATATTCTAGTTTGTTACAACCCATTTCATTTTCATTCATTTAGTTGTTAGCCTCAATGCTTAACCCAGACAGTCCTAGAACCCCGGGCTTAACTTAGCTCTCGGAGGAATAGCCAAAGTTGCCTTGAAACAACTACTACAAAAAGTTAAACTAACTGTTGTTTTGTTTACGATAACCTTTCCTGGCCAACCACTTTCGTTAACTAATCGTGGTTTAACTAATATTGGTCATGACAACCAATATCCATTTTTCAAATTCCATTTTTCTCTGTGTACTATTAGCAAAGACTGCTGTGGCAATATTACTGTGTGGCTACTGTGTGGCTACTGTGTGGCTACTGTGTGACTACTGTGTCAGACGCCCACCGACGACAACAGGTGGTGATAACGACAAGTATTGTTGCCACGCGGAGCACTGACCCTCCCCGCCGTCACGCACGCGCCCTGACCCAGTTGGAGGTGTACACCGCTGGCCTATTCTACATCGTAGGCAGTAAATAAACTTGATTTAATCATCGTATAAACTATTATTCGGGTGGCCTTCGTCAGAATATACCCAAATATTAAATACCAATAAACTTAATTAAAGCTGATACATTTTTGTTTTTTCTTTTACAATCGAATAAATGAAACATATATTGAGCTAAACGTATTGTAACTATATACAAATTAAAAATGTAAAATTTGGTGCTCTAACAGTACTAGCACAATTCAAGGATTAACAGTTTCTAACTTAAAAACAACAAACCCCCGAGTGACCTTTCATGTCCCCCGTTTTAATAATTGAAAATATTAAACCGCGGTAAAATAAAACAATATTTATATTTTCGGATAGTTATATATAGAGCAAGTACAGTTACAGTACAAGTATAGTTATATATAGAGCAGCAAGGATTTTGAGACTCATATCTTCAAGTTTGTAGTTGTCTACAAAGCCACTTTTATTTTATCAGACAGCTTTTTCTCAACTTACAAATTAAGTCTGATAATATTAAACAATTATTGAAATAAGTCATTTCTCTGGCTCCCCCGTTGTTAGGCTCACTGGCTGTATAGTGTTGGGCGCGTAAGGATGAACCACCCATTTCGCATAGTTAGACACTTTATAATGACCTCCATCTTAGTTTATGGAATTGACACGTTTAAGTATATAGAATGTATAGTTAAATAAAACCGGTTATACATTACGGACTAGCACCGTAAATCTTAAATACTTATTATATCTTCTTAAACAGTTTATTTTCATTTTATCATAGTGATTTTGTCTTTAAAAATATGACCAAATATGACCAGATATGACCGGACCATAATATAGTTCCCCGTTGTAAATTTACCAGCTGTAACATATTGTTGTTACCTTTTTGAGCTGCTAATCTGTGATGTATTATTTATACGGTATGATAGGTAAAATGTTTGGATGTTTGAATGTTTGGATCATCTTTTGGTAATTAATAATATATTTATAAACTCTAGACAGACTCGTATAAATTCTTAATAGAGTTGCTTTACACGTTTATACCAAATTTAATCCAAAGTTTTTACGAGAAGTATCTTGCTCACGGAAACACATATACAGTATTTTTGGATCCTGCGAACCCGCGACACTACGCTCCAAGAACCAGCGCGATGCCTCTAAGAATAACTGATTCTTAGAGAAGTGACTAAAACTATAGTTTTTTGTTGTGTTTTTTGTTGTTTTTTGTTGTTTTTTGTTGTTTTTTTTTGTTTTTTTTTATATTTTTTTTATATTTTTATTTTCTTTATTATACAAAAAAAACTTAAAGACTAAAACTTAAAAACTAGAAGAGGGGGATCACCCTCTTGTGGAGGAGGGCGACCTCTCCGTTGATGAGGAGGCCCCTCAGCCGCACCTCGACCTCCTCTAACTGCCCCGGCTGGTTCGCCACGTAGCGACGTGGCAGGTAGTGGTGGCGGCCATCGGGGGCGAGAAGGCCCCATCGAATTATGACGAGGCGATTGGTCGCCTCGCCTCTGATCGTGTTCATCACATTTGTGACGCTAGCGTCATCCCACAAGGTATAGGACGTTGAGGGTGTCATGGCTTCTGCTTGTGGAATGAGCGTTAACGTGCGGAGGAGCATTAAATACCACTCGATGGGTGAAAGACCGGAGACACACTCATGCACACGCACTCAACCATGTACAGTAGTGAAAGAGGTCACAGGTGTCTACACACACTGAAACTCTAAGGTTCAAAGACATCGTCCTATACCAGTGTCTGTACATACTCTGTATAAACTCTTTTAAAAATACACAAACACGCATTGCACATATTCTCTAATAATAAAAACAAGATTCACCCCACACTTTGCTAATATGTAAAAACATACGTTTACAGAACTCTGATTCTCAATCATTTACAAAAATATACTATAGATACTTTAAAAATATACGCATACTATAACAGTGTAATAGATACTGTAAAATTACAAAAAAAATAAATCTCTCATATCCTCTTCACATACCATCACATACTCCCACACCTCTCCTAGTAACATTAATAACACCCCTATCATATCCTTATCCAAGTAACCAATATAACACCATTCAAGTACAATTACCCTAACCTTGCCATAACCCTGACACATTCATATCCCACCATTATCCAAGTAATCTTACAATACCCTTGCAATACCCATATCCCACTACCCTTACCCCATCATTTACACTAACTAACCCCCCAGACACCCATACACCCACACTCACTAGTTCAATCACAGAATCGTTCACAATGAATCGTTCACTTACCATACACCCACTAGTTCACTAAAAGGACGAATTTTCACTTACAAATAAAAATTTAACTAACATGTCAAATAACCATGAAACACTACACTTACATAACTACTGTTATATCCAATTGTTGTTTCAAGCAACATTACAAAGATATGACTGCAATCACCCCCGGGGGGAGAGGAGAGCGTTGTCCCCACCTGTTTATGGTTCCAGGTTCGTCTCAAGGGAGACAAACATAGACACTATGAGACTGTTAATGTAAGGAGAATTTAAGGATGAAAGGAGACAATTAAGTGAGATTTGTTACATAATATTGTATTTTAAATGATTAAAAATCGTGTAATAGAAATACGTGTATAGGTAACTCACTTGTAAAATAAAACGTCTTTCCCCAAAACTTAGGTAGGACATTTTAATTATCTGGAAAAGTATTTTTCCGTTCGTTTCCATATTTTGTCGTAATGCAAATTTGGCAGCCTCTTTTTTGCTGAACCGTTTCCATCCGCTTGAGTCTTGTGGGGCCTGTGCATGGAACGTAACAAGCAAAGCCCGGCGTGACCCACCACAAAACAAGCTAGACAATGCTGATAAAATGCATTTGCCAAGACTGGGATTCCATCCCGCGTCAGGGCCGTTGCTGCCACAGTTCCAAACTCTCTCCTTGACCACTATGCTAGCGACAACCTTATCAAGATTATATCCTAATTCTGTATACCTTTCACCCACCAACTCATTTGATTTTATCAATTAACTTATTAGTATTAAATGGTTTATTATTAAGTATCTGTAAACATAATGTATACAGTTTAATATTTTAACTAATTATAAAATTTGGTATTTTAATTAAAAACATTAAACTAAAAGCAACAACAACAAATTCCAAGCAATAAAAAAACACAGAAAAAATACAGCAACATAGAAACTAATATCCAGCAGTCTGTAAAATATTTCTTAAATTGTTTATAAAGATCAGTTTAAAGGATCGCGCGTCCCTGATTGGGTCGTAATCGTGTTTAAAGGCTTTTCGTTGCGTAAATCGTTGTGTCCTCCAGCATTTATTTTCTCGATCACTTTTTTTATTTTGGCATACTTAAGTTTTAAATATGTACAGATATTAGTTATAGCAGTTTATAACTTAACAACTTCATTCATAATATTTTATTAATGTATTCATACACTTGAAGTATTTTAGTTAGGTATTTGCAAACATATTATATATTTTAAAAACATATTTGTTTGTAGTTATTTAATTAAATTTTTCGTTAGGCTACGACATATGTGGACCCCATTAGTCTAAGATTATTTAACTAGCTTTATATAATTTATTTTAACGGTTTTAAGCAACATCCAACAAAGTTTAAGGAAATTAATCATAATTTATACTAAATTCAAATTTCCATGACAGTTTTGACATAAAAAACTATTTCTACTTAGCTAGTCTAGTAACCCTTATTTCATAAGGTTTAGAGTAAATGGACTTTAAAAATCGATAGAAATCTATGTTTATTAAAAATATACATTCGTGTGTAGTGACCTGTAAACATATTTTATTCATAGTTCGGCAGTGCGATTATTTACGATAGGCTGACAACAAAGGCAGATCTCGCGTATGGGACAGACAAAGCATCCCCGCGTGTTGTGTGAAGCTTCCACTTCATTGGAGGTCATATTTTATTCATAGCTCGGCAGTGCGATTATTTACGATAGGCTGACAACAAAGGCAGATCTCGCGTATGGGACAGACAAAGCATCCCCGCATGTTGTGTAAAGCTTCCACTTCATTGGAGGCCGTATTTTATTCATAGCTCGGCAGTGCGATCATTTACGATAGGCTGACAACAAAGGCAGATCTCGCGTATGGGACACACAAAGCATCCCCGCGTGTTGTGTGAAGCTTCCACTTCATTGGAGGCCATATTTTATGCATAGCTTTGCAGTGCGATTATTTACGATAGGCTGACAACAAAGGCAGTTCTCGCGTATGGGACACACAAAGCATCCCCGTGTGTTGTGTGAAGCTTCCACTTCATTGGAGGCCATATTTTATTCATAGCTCGGCAGTGCGATTATTTACGATAGGCTGACAACAAAGGCAGATCAGTGAAATCTAAATTAATTCTAATAAATTCAGATCTGTGAAACTTCCACTTCATTGGAGACCATATTTTATTCGCAGTTGCGGCATTTATCCTCTACCTCTCTTTCATTTTAAAAATATGATTATCTCAAAATAACTCTACATTGTTTTAAATTAATATTTATTAGGCACCAAAGTTACTCAGCTGGGATTACATAAAAAAATAGGAAAATATTAATTTCTAAAATGTTTTATGTATTTAGATTACAAAGTTAAAACATTCCTTCTTCAAAGTAAAATTAAAGTTTTTACTTAAATAAGTTTACCGTGAGTAAATTGTCTGAGAATTTCTAGAAAATTATATTTTTACATTTTAATTAATTAGTCAAACTAACTGGACCATATACAAATATTATAAAATCTTAGATATTAATTTGATAGCTTTATATGCACATATTGTGATGTATAAGTTTTACTATTATTTAACGTTATTGACTTTTAATACTGCTAAACCTGTTATTATTTATTATTTATTTGCATCCCTCCATCAGAAGCTTTTGTTAAAAGGCTTGCTTAAACGAATTTAGATAAAAGGGACCTAACCTACACTGATGTGGACATCCCATGTTTTGAACCCAAGAACTCTTGAACCGAAGTCTGAGACTCTTAGTGTTAGAAAGGTAAGAAACCAAGAAAAGCGTATGCAACTAAATGTTTTAAATGTTTTAAACATAATTATTTAGGCGTTCATGTCCCAGTAATACGTTTAAAATCAAAACTTACAATATTACTAATATAAAAAATGTTACACTAGATTAATCAGGGTACTTATATAAAACCTTTCAACTGCGAAATGTCTGTATCAAGCTTAAAAGTATTTATTATGGCTTAATATATCTTTTTTGGTTTTTATTTCGTTTTGGCAGTTGAAGTTTTAATAGTTTTCAAAATTGGGTTGAACAATGCTCTTTATGGAGTAGATTTTATCGTTGTAAATATTAAATGTCGAACTTATATATGCTATATGCTAGGAAATGTTACACTGTCACATTTAGAATAGTAATTGCCAAAGCCACAGAAGCATCAGTATTGGATGACAAAACAAAACAACTGCCAACCGCAAACCTTCCATTAGCAACACTTATTGACAGTGGTTTTAAGTTAAAAGTGTTTTGTTAGAAAATATTTAAGTACACTTCAACCAGTCATATTTAGGTATACACGCAATGGTTAAAAATAGCCCTTAATACGGAAAAGAAAACTGTCTTTCCTAATTTGTAAACTAATCAATCAATTTATTTTCAATATTCGACTCGTCTTTTTTATTGATTTGGGTATCATATGCAATATTAAAGAGTCTTGAATTCAATTAAAATATGCCTTTTATAGGTTTTTGAGTCATGAGTATTGTTTAGGTGAAAAGAGGATCTACATTTCTTACTAATGTTCTTAAAATCGATTATCCTATCATTTGATTTTCAGGCACTAAAATACCATTAATCCATTAAAATTAAGTACTGTTAATACAGTAGTACTAAATATACACAATAATAGCTTATTTTAGGGAATTGTTTCCAGTCATATATCTTAGAATAGTGTAATTGGACTTGAAATTTGAGAATCTACTTTGTAGTGGAGACAGCGATTCGCTATTCGTCCGAGTACATGGTTCCTGAAGAAATTATTTAAAAACTAAGCTTTCTTTATTGCACATGTAACCCCGTTAATACTTATTCTTCTTTTATTATATAAATATGTTTCCAAATCGGAAACAAGGGTGATAAAGTTCAAAAAGATTACTTTTAAAAATTTAAAAAAGTACCCCTATGTAATAAAAACGTTATACTTATCCCCTTTACCTTGGGGCGTTTTATACTATCGGATGGTCTGAACGCGTTTATCCTACTAACATTATAAATGTAATTGTTTAGATATATTTATAGATGGATGGATAATTGGATATCCACCACAAACAACTACTGACCGATTAAGCTAACATTTTGTAGTATATAGCTTAAATACCATATTAAAATATATACCTTAAATGTGTACATCCTACTTTAGGAGTCCACCTCACAGGCCATATCTTTTATAAAAGTAACAACTGTAGTTAAGATGTTTGGCAGTTACTGCACAGGATGTCATTTGTTAACCCGTTTGTTTGACAGTGCTGGTCAGGTTAATACTGAAGTTCCACGAGCGAAGCAACTGTTAACAGCTATCTTATAATATCCACCCGTCAATACAATATGTACTGTTGTCAATATAAAAACAGCTTCTATAAAAGTTAAACATTTATTAAATGGTCTCCCATTTACATAACTAAGTCCAACTGCCTTACTCCATTAATAGACGCTCTACTGGTATTGTGGAAACCCGCTAATTCTCCTGTGACCGCACCCAACGGAGAGTACTACATAGACTAGTGTTCAGCCCTACAAACACAGATTGCTCAGAGACCCGACCATACTTTAACTTCCAGATTCTGCATTCACCACATTAGTGTGAAATCTGTTGGTGCGGTCGAGTTCTGCCTTGGATCCTACCAAACAGATTTTGCACCGATGTGAGTACTCGAGGTTACAATCGCGAATATGACGACCAATACATTGGAATACTCACACAAAACGTAGGAAAGCTTTGTCTGCCGCATGCACACTATCTGCCTTTGTTATCAGCCTACCTCTATCGTCATTCTACCATAAGTATTTACCGAGTAATTAAGGGAAATGTGTTTCGACTAAACACAGTACGTTGTCTTATGGGGGTTTTACACTAGAAAAGCCTGCTACTCCTTTGTTAGAGTACTTTTATTATCCCTAGCAACCTCACGCCTACTTTCAAGCCTGACTGGACCTTCTCCTAACATTATAATGCCCAAAATTGTATTCCCAGCTTTGCAGGTAAATGAAACCAGGAGCATCAGAACAGCCAAAAAATCAATGTTTTCAGATTTCAATAAAAATTGGAATTCAAGTATGATTTTACCCTAATTTTGAGTTTTAAAAGTTTTTATGTGGAAATTCACTTCCCTCACGTCAGCGTGCTGCGTGCGAACTCGTTTTTTTATTACTGTATTACTATATTTTATGTTATAAAGTAATAACAAAATGGATGTGATTCTGAAAACAAGTCGGATTACAAAACCTGCATGTCACTATAGATATTAAAATCCACCCTTATAATATACAGGGTTTTTCCAAATTAATGTTGCTAACTTCAGGATATTGTTTCTTATGTCAAAAGGAACGAAAATCATCATATTAACGGGGATTTTCGTTTACTGTCTGTCTGTCTGTACGTGATTTTTACTAGAAAATTTATATTTTAAACAGCTTGACAAAGTTCAACCAAATTTTGGTTAAATACTCTTCTTGGTAGGTTCTTTTTTAGAAAAAATATTTATTCATAATATCTTTCCGTTAAAAAATGGCGGCCATTGAAAATCTTTAACCTCAAATATCTAAAAACCAGAAATTTTACAAAAAACTTTTTGGGATATAAAAAGTTATAAAATGTAAATATAAATCCATATCTGCTTTAAAATTGAAAATCGGTTAAAAATTAACTGAACTATGATTGCAAAACACAAGCCTAAATTTTTCTATCATTTTGAATTTGGTTGTATTTGGTCAAGCCGTTTTTAAAATATAAATTTTCAAGTAAAAATCACATACATACAGATAGACAGTAAACGAAAAATAATAGACCCCAGTTATAAGATGATTTATTTTCCTTTTGACATAAGGAACAATATACCGAGGTTAGCAACATAAATTTGGAAGCACCCTGTATATTAATATCTTTATCATTGAAAGAAGTATATCATAGAAAACCTCTATAAAGCTAGTAGTATATAAACTATTCCCACAATGTATCCAATCAAAACCTTTTAAATTATAATTTTTTTAACATACATTTTTAAGTAATGATTAACATGAAGTAAATAACAAAACCTGTTTATTAGTATAATATAAACGTTAAAATCAGATTTAGAACACAAAAACTAACCTCGTTCGGAATACATTGGCTAGGTAGTTCACATTATTGTCCCTCCGGTCCAATAAGTTTGACCCAGCCAATCGATCTGTCTACCAGTGAGGTGGAAATCGTCCAAGTGGGATTGGTAACTCCTTTTACAACGTATGTTTGATGTGTAGTAATAATTTACCTACAAACTTTAAAAACATAAAATGTAATATTGTTAAAACCTCAAGAAAATTACCATATAAAAAATAAATTAAGAAAGCGTTTTTATGGGAATTTCATATCATAATTAATTTGTATAGTCTACAAACACAGTTTAGGTCAAACATATAAATTGAATATTAACCAAAAGATAAAGAATATAGGATAAAATATAATACTCTTAAGTGTACCTAACATATTTTATAGCCAGTTTGTTTACAAATGTTATTCTGTTTTTAGTCTTCCTAGTAATGGTTTATGTCTTTAATTATCATTATACTTATATATATCGGCTGATAAATGCTGTGTGTGTGTGTGTGTGTGTGTGTGTGTGTGTGTGTGTGTGTGTGTGTGTGTGTGTGGGTGCGATAACTCTCGTAAAAAAGGTCCGATTTTGATGAAATCTGGTAAAAACGTGTAAAGCAGCATTTATGACTTTAAGTTTAAAAACCAGACAGATCTCCTGATCCGAAGTTGTATTTTTTGAGGGATTTGTACCCCAAAACTTGTTTTTTTGGAGTTTTTATATGTAATATTTATTGATATCGGTTGAAATCACGATATGAATATTGCGGCTAAATATAAACTAAATACAAATATTGTTAATAAAATTGTAATATTAAAAAAAACATTATAAATATATACGAACGATTTAAGTTACTTCTATATAATCAAGTGTATGTAAAATACGAGTAAATTTGGCAGAATATGAAACTTTAAAGCATAATAAAAAGTTTCCCATACACCAACTGTTTGTTTTAATTTAAAAATCTCAGCCTGGCGTAACAAGTGGTGGAAAATGAGTTTTAACATAAACATTATATAACTTAGCAAAAATTACTATTTCTTACTTAAAAATTAAATCTAGATTTGAAAAATGGCTGAGGTAAGCTATTAATTTTCTAAACTAGAATACTAAATAACTCTAAATCAGAATAATTAGATGTATCATAACCCAGTTTTCACCTCCCTAAGTAATACATTGTATCGAACTTGCTATCTTAATATTTACAATATTTTCTGAATTGTCCAAACCTCTCCATCCGAACTTGCTATTGTATTAAAGGAAGATTATCTTAGGCCATGATTTCTTGAGATGATTCATATCATACAGTTTCGTGACAAACTATTTTCATACAACATGATTTCTGTAATATCTGCATTATTTAATTCAACAGGTGAAAGTTGACGGTGTTTCAAAAGTTGGTTTAAACAACAGCGAGCCGTCGAAACCCCACCCTCATTATCCCTGGGAATACATTGTGGGGAAAAAATTATACGGTCAATGGCAGTCCTTTGTACTCTGTGGTCTTTGAAGTTTTAAAAGTGATTTGTGTTGAAAGTAAAAAGTAAAAACAAGTATTGCTGGAACGTGATTGCTCCGTTACAAGCCTAAGCATTTTTTGAATATAAATAATGGTTTTTGAGCACCATCTGAAGGGGTATTTTGGGGGGGTTTTGTACCCCAAAAATGTTTTTTTGAGTTTTTTACATACAATTTTTGAAAAAGTAAAATTTTATTTTTTCCCAATGGAATCAGCTTAAAAAGACGCACAAGTTTGATGTTTTAATCATTGCTCTACGTCAATTTGTTACTGAGATATTGAAAGTGCTCAACACAGTACGTTGTCCAATGTTATTCTTAGGGAGGATAAGACAATTTGTATATCTTGCTTATTTATCAACTTATCCTGACGAAACTTGATATATTGCTTCATTTCATTGTGGTCTATTGATATTTGCAGAAAAACCCATTTTTTTCCAATAGTTCCCATAGCAGCAAACCTGCATACTCAGCCCCATGTTATTCTTATGGAGAATAATTAACGTGTTATCTTCTTTAATTATGAACATAAATTAATAGAACTTGGTATTTGGCTTTACCTAGTTGAGTTATATTGATATTTGTATAAAAACCTTTTTTTAGTGTTCCTTATTTCAGCAAACCTGCATACTCAGCCGCCATGTTATTCTTATGGAGAATAATAAAAATGTCATAAATCGTTTATTTATGAATGTATATTGATGAAACTTGGTATGTGGCTTTATGTAGTATTAAGATAAATTAATATGCATTGGAAATTCGCTGAGTGTGCAGGTTTGCTGCTACGGGGGTATTTTGTTACTTAACTTACCACTAGTATACAAACTATTGACTGGACTTAAGTTATGACCCGTCACGCCTAAATTTAATCCTTTGAGACCGCCAAACCTGCCTCAAGGTTTCCTAACCTTGGTGTGTCCATTTTCCTTTCCTCAAACACTTTACGATCACTATTTTTGTGTCTCACGAATTTAATTATACTGTTCTACACTGCTTACTCATTATACATAGTATTACGCTTTTGGAACACGACTAATACGATTTTTTGAATTCAGCAGCCCGTCTATCGAATAAATTTCCTTTTTAACCTCCGGTCATGGCTGGTCAATTTTCCTAACCCGACCAACATTACTGGATAAACTGCAGAATTATTCAAATCAGGGTATTTTAATTTTTATTGTAAAACATCAGCCACATATAGTTTATTGAATAAATAAAAGATTGGTACTTCCAGTCTGATTTCAAAAAAATTTCTTTTCTAAATTATCTGGAGTCATGATGGGCCAATAGTGAACAATTGATGGTTTGTATAATATTCCATACATGAAAAACTGATTGACTCCAGGATAAGTGTCTAAAGTTAACTTTTAAGTAAACTTCAAATTAATCGTCCCCTGAAACCGACTAACGACCCAGCTCAGCTGGCTATCCTGGCAAATAGATTTTAGTGTACAATATTATGTCGTCCTGCAAAATATACGTTACAACTAAAATGTATATGGATAGATTTTAAACATTGATTAAATTACTGCAACATAAATTTAAAATAAAAATATTAAATTTCAACAAATAAGAAGGATGTGAGTATTTCCATTATCACCATACGTAAAACACTAGTTTGTACAAAAATAATTGAGTTTAAAATAAATATTATTTTCCCGATCAATTTTTTATAAGCAAAACTATATGTTTTAATATCAACTTTTGCGACCCGATAAGAAAACTAGTTTTAAATATCACCAATATCTTTATCTTATTAAAAATGTATATTTACGTTAATAGAGAGTGATGAAAGTCAAATAAAAACCGAAACATAATAAGTTACAAAGCGGTGAGTAAATCAAGCTCCAGTGCCCCGGGAGGACACAAATCCTGTAATGAGCTTCTAAGGCAACTAAAATTTGCCTCATCTTATGTATTACACAAACCTTTCAAAAGTAACAATACACTTTTAATCCAAAAAAGTGTATTTTTGACCAAATAACTGTATTATGACACCAGGCGTATGAATAAAACTAAAAATAAGCATTTCCTAAAAATAAAGATCTTGACAAAGTTATGAAAATTTGAATACTCATTTAAAATCAAAAAGTTTTTTAATAGATCCGACTTAAATTTTGTTTGAACAAAATGTCAATGCTAAGGTCGGTGTGATTAAGAAATTACGAAAAATATTGTGTTTTGTTAGACATTAAAACATATTCGTGTTCTTTTACACATTTTGATGATTATGTAAAAGAAACGGTATCAGTAAACTGTCTCCCTTTTAGCCCAACTTTAATGAATAAATTACTTTTTATTTACTCAATATAGAATACAAATCACGGTCGAACGTCCAGAAAATCTTGTAAACAAGTTGTTTTCAAAAATATCCACCCAAATCCCTTATTAGGAGGCACTACAGAATCCATCGCTACACACGTGGTTTTAAGAAGGGAAATGCCGCCTATTCCCCCCTCAGGGTTATTAAGGGACAACATATTTCGAATTTCCTCTGTTGTTTAATGCTAACTTGAGAAGCATATCAAGTTTGAATGAAATTGATCAATAAATAAGAGAGAAATAGTAAATTTTGTGTTCTCCATATAAAATAACATTGGACAACGTACTGCGTTTACCGCAAAATTTTAATTTAAATTTTCTCCGTAACCATAGAATAGTAATTAAAATTACTTAATTATTTAGTTTTTATAGCTCTTTTGAATGGTGAATATTAATATTTTTTATTTTTAAGTTTTTTATATGAAAAATCCAAACAACTGAATTTTTGATATTTTAAGTCTTGTAATTTCTGAACCCGAATTTTTAAAGAAGTGCGGGTGGTGTCATTTTGTTAGAAAACTAAAGTTATACAAACGACTAAAGTTTAATTAAAATCGTTTAAGCCGTTTTTGAGAAATATTGATTTTTCATGTTTTTGACCGCTTTTGGGAGATAATTACCCTTAAAAATCAAAAATTCCAAAAAAATAAAACTCCTGGAGATATCGTGGACTAAGTTTCATAAAAATTGGACCATTGGTTAGGGCTCTAGCTCTGTACACATTCATATAGACAGACACACAGACATCATGTAAAAATAACTTTTTTGGGTTCAGGGAGCACCAAAACGAATATTTCCACTAACAACTCAAATTCGGACATTTTGTCAATAACAATACTTTCTCCATATACTATGTATAAGGCGGAGAAAGTAAAAACTATTTGGAATAATATAATTAGGAAATGTCGTTCACTTATATAAACATCAATAAACTTCATGATAAGAATTATATGGTAATCTTTTACACAGCTAGAAAATCTCTTTATAATATTTTATAAATATACTAATCTGGATTAATAACACATTGTTCGTAAAAGATTAATTTTAACTTATAAAAAGCTTAATAATCAACGTTTATTGTCAGACAGCACTACAATTATGCAAAAGACATGGTCAGGCAATCTGCATGCAATTGATAAAATTTAAGTTGTGCAATAACAACAAGCAGTAGGGCAAGGTAATAAAATAAAATAATGCCATAATAATGTCATAATAGGTAATGGTATAGTAATAATGTGATGATTGTAATAATCTCGCTACATTACATACGTAAATGCTATAATTTTAGTTATTTAAAATTGTAAAGTTATCGTTTACCAATTCGCCTTTTTTGGACGGTGGTAGAACAAGGTAAGATGGTGGTGGGAGGTGTGGTGGTGGTCGAGCTCCGGTTTCCATGTCAATGGACTTAGACATAACTTTGCAAATCAATTATACCGAAGAAACAAAACCTACATTGTAACACATAAATGTTGTTATAATTCCTGATAACGATTTACCAATTATAAACAATAATAGTATGTAAAAAAACATAAAATCTTAGTAATAATTAATTTAAAGTAACCAATGTTACCAATGATGAAACAATTTGTTTTGTAAATTTTCAATAATTACTCCAATAACTTCTGTTCACATGTTTAGGCTGTTTACTATATTGAAACTGAAGTGTCGAAGAAAGTCATACCAGTATAATTAACCCGCAACCTACACCACTGAAAACAACATCAAGATATCACGGGTTCGATTCTCGGGGTTTTCAGTAAGAGTTCTGTCCACTTTCCAAAGCATTATTGAGTAACAAGTCAAAGGTACATTAATAAGCTAAATATCTGTAAAGAGCTGTTCAACCAAAAAAGCCATGAATTAAAATTGTGTGTGCATGATTTCGTTTAAAACAAAGAGATAATTACGGTATTGTTAAATATGGGTCTTAAACGATGGGTCTTTTGTTTTGCTACAATAATGTTGTGTTGCTTAAACACCAACTTCTCTCTCTTTGTTGTTCATTATTTAATTTCCCTTTACTTAGTAATTTTCGCTTTATTATTTATTACCTTATTTTTAAAACAAACCGTTTTAAAAATATTACGTAACAAATGCATCATTTTATATAAGAATCTCATTTATTAATTTATAACAATGTTATAAAGAGCTTTCAAAAAATCCTACAAGAAACGAACACTCCGTGTTGTTAAAATGTACTACATATCATGCTAATGTAACACACAAAAATATCCTACTTATCTTTGTAATTGGGATGAGGCAACACAGAAATGTTAGTTAATTAAGTCACAAAGGATCTTAAAATATCTTCTGAAATTAATCTGGTTTTAATCAGACAACGAGTATTACTTTAACATTACTTGCAAAATAGTTGTATTCACATGTTTATATGGTAGGAATAGAACTATCCAGGTAGTTATTCAGCACAGCCTGATATTCACGGGTGCTGATAACCAGATCCTAGAATGACAGCTCTTTTTCCGTAAAATTATTCCTTTGAACTATGACTTTGCACGGTATACAAATTGATTGTGTACTTGCATTGTGAAACATTGTAAATATTGGCGTTTTCCGTTGAAATAAATAAATAAAATACGAGTAAAATAAATAAAATGACCTTATAATGTATATTTTGTTTTTCATGTATCAATTAAGAAGTGAAGACACGAAGAAAATCCAATTATTCTCCAATGAAATTTTAAAATTACTTTAAATTGCTTCAATATAATTGGTTGTAAAACTGTTTAAAGCATGTAAATAAATAAAAAAAATCACACATACACAAATTTTGACATGACTTGACATAGACAAACTCAAATCATTTTAAATTTTGTACTGCAATATTCTCCTCGTATATCCTCCATTTTATCTACCATTACAGTATTATATCTTTGTAAAAACAGTATTTTCCACTGTTATTTTAAGTGTTTATTTCATAATGTAGGTAACGTTTAAAAGAGATTATGAGGGCATATTGGCTACGGAATGAATAAAATATTGCTAAACAATGAACCAATGAAGTGGAATCTCCACAACACGCGGGGATGCTTTGTCTGTCCTAGACAATACACAAGATCTGTCTTTGTTGTCGGCCTAACGCACGTAATCCAATGTGTAGCTATGAAATAACTAGACCTTAACTAGATTTAAAACTCAGTAAATAGTAAATTTAACGAAATTGAGCAATATTTTTATTTTATAATTTTCGTTAAAATGCATTCACACCGATGTTGGTGTTTTAGTTGAACAACGGCCATGTTATAGGAACATAGTTCTAACATCATTAATCATGTTTATTCTACTTTACTAAATGAAACATTGCTAGTTTTGTAAAAAAAAACGGCGAATTTCTCAAAGGGAAATCATACCCACAAAATTTTAAAATGCGTAAATTTTTAATGAGTTTCTTTGTAATAACAAAGGATAACATTATGTATAATAAGTTGGCAAGCTATTCTTGGAAGCCATTTTAATTTTTTGTAAACGCAAGGATTAAAAACACACATTTTTTGGAAAACCAGAGTGAAAACCCTATAACTGTAACCCATCCCTATAAGTTAAATTCCCTCAAATTTATATTTTATGAGATTTAATTACTATAACAGCAGTTAATAGGTTATTATTCACTTGAAACTTAATTTTTATTTGTGGGTAATACATGATTCTACAAGCTGGAGTATAGATTATTCAAAATAGAATAAAATTTGACAACACAATAATTTAATTATAAAAAATAATTTCCAACAATGTTTTTAATGAATTATTTTATATATTAAAAAACAAAATATTGAAGATATAATTAGGAGGATTAAAATATATATAATAAAAAACAAATCATATATATATCTCGTAGAACTAAAAAAATAAGACTTATTATAAAACATGTTTAAAAACAATCTCTCATTGTTCTTATAGTTAGAGTGTTACACAAAAATTAAAGTTTCCCCTTGGTTTTTATATACTTTAGATAGTGATTAGGGTTCCCCAATTAACTTTATTATAATATAAATCCTGGAGATCATATTCTAACATATATTTTATTTTAATGTTTTATAATTACGACGTCTACAAGTGGCTACATACAGGTAAAGACTGGTACAGCTTCTATTTTGCACAGCATCCATAACCCGTGAAATCAGTTTCATAAATATATTGCATAAATCAACGTATATATGTAAATATTTATAGCCAGCGAGCAGAAATGTGATAGAAAAAATAAACGCCGGAGGGAAAAACTCTCGCGTCTGGAACACGATTACAATCCAATCAAGGGACGGACGTGTGATCTGCCTGTAAACATATTTGAATAAACATTTAAAGTTTAATTTTCATTGAAGCTAGATTTGTAAATTGCTGTATAAATAATATTTGTACATCAATGAAATCAATTATAAGCTGGCTATGTATTTATTTAGGCTAACTTCTAGCCGGAATTATATAATGTAAGTAAAGGGTATTATATATGAAGTACTATGTAAGTATTGTACATTAAGTAGTAAAGTAGTACAAATAATACATTTGTATCATTTATATTTATAAAGTAAATGTTAAAATCTTGCAGTGATGTATTATTATGAGTGCAAGAAATAACAAAATAAACTGTAAATAATTCACAAAGTTTTAAATTGTACAACATTTAAGGGCAGTTTGTATTTACCATGGGGGCATTTTATTTTAATTGTTACCCAACAGTGTTATTTAAAGTATAATATGACGTAAAATATAAATCATTAATTACGAATTTAGAGATTTATTTATTTTACAAATTCAATTAGCTGACAGGAAAAGGGAATTTAAAATTGACTTTATTACATCGTGTTTAATTTTTGGATATATTTTAAATAACTATAGCCACCATTCTTAAACGTAGTGAAGCCTTAATAGGCCCGCATACTAAATTTACTGTTTGTAAACTATATTTTACAGTAAAAACAAACTGAAGAACATACACATAAATTTCGTTCGAATTCTCATAAATACTGAACTATAGTACATTCATACAATAAACATTGTCACAAAAAGGGCTGATTAGGCAGTCAAGAACCTACACATGAATAAATAATAATAATAGTGCACTCTAAGGCACCCGAGTGTGTATTCTTGTGCGTGTATAGGATACTTTAAGCTATATGTAATGTAGTTTTGTGTATATGTATGTGTATAGAATACTTTATCGAATATGCCAGTGATGACAATAGTAACAGTGAAAATGTTGAAACTGTGGCAACGGTAATCAGGCCACGCTCAGAACAACAAATTGACCATTAATATGTCCAATGTTATATTGTTTTTCAGCTTTGGTGGCGGCTATTTTTGGGAAAATACGTAATTACGTTAGATTTAGGCTATGCATATATATATATATATATATATAATATATATATATATATATATATATATAACTAAATAAAAAATAATATATAGCAAAATAATCTAGACTGAATAAATTTTATTAAAGAATTAAGCTACATGGTACCGGGGGGGGGGGGGGGGGTTATTAATTCTATTAGCTCTATGCATTGCCATCATAATTTAAACGTATTATAATATGAAATTAGATAACAAAGTTCGACGTTCATATTTGGTTTTGCAACTTATTTAACATTTACACACATTAATGTCACTGGAATGTGGAAGACAAAGCTTCATCACCAGTTGTGTGTTTGGGATTCCAGTTCATTTGCGTTCATTGTAACGGGTTTCACAGTGTGTCTTTGGCACTCCTTCATTATATAACAACCCTTTCCCCTGAATGGCAACTTGGCAGAGGGAATCTTTCTGCAATTAATGAATGATAACATGGTTTTCCCAAAATATTTATGCAAAAATTCCTTATAGATAGATGTAGTATGTACCAATATTAAAATTAGAACCTACGATTGTCTTATGAAGTGTTTAATTAAAGATCTTAAAGAAAATAACATTAACCTGGACACGAATAATGTGTCTGTTTACTAAGTTTCTCTTAAACTAGAATTTTTTTTAAACATTGATTAAGTGCAAAACACTAAATGACAATCTACATTTCCATTTTGATACTATATACAATACAACTGACCCAAAAGAAGAAATATCTCAAGACACAATATATATTTTGGACCATTAAAAAAAACTAATTTTACTACTAAAGAAACGTATATCAACATTAAAATCTTTATAACCACATAATACATACTTATGTATACATACTTAATTAATTGTATACAATATTTGAGCTACATATGTTGTTAGGCAAGCATAAAGCTCATTAAATGAAACACCCTTACAATATTAGTCTATACCGGTTATCGTGGGGGCTGGGAGCAAATATTGTTCCTTGAGATAACAAAATAAACGCTGGACATTGTAAACATTTAAACAGTCCCAATCTTCATCGCCCTCTGCAAACTGTCACGTTATTGGACGCAAGGAGAACCAAGCTATTACCAACCTAATAGTACAAAGAGTGGGATGGTTGAAAATGCAGTGATAGAAAAATAAAAATGATATTATGGAATATCAAATTTTAGTTTTTTCATAGAAAATATCGTTCAGTTTTATTTAATAAATCATTGACATGCAAAATGTATGGGTAAAAACGTCGGTCAAGGTATATTTGTTAGTTTGCTTATTTATTATTGTTACTCATCGCTGTTTTGGCATCTGAAATAAGGTAACAGAATAATAATGTAAACAGTTTTTCTGAAATATTAGGTAGTATTTAAAGTTATATTTTCTATAAATCAGTTCAAGAAAAAAAAACAAACTGTTTGATTTCAATGAACTTTTCACTAACTGTTATGATAAATTTATGGAATGTTAAAAAAAAAACTATATTTTCTAGTAATGCAAATTATATGTAATAATATAAATTTATAGCTTTTAAATTAATGCAATTCGAATTTATTTAATAATGACCAATTTTAGATCCCCAAGGACGATTTTAATAAACTATCAACTAATACAAATATTTATTATTCTAGGTTTGGGGCATGATTTCAAACATACTTCGTAAAAAAATAATATTGTTTTTATCATCTATAGCTAACTTATTCAGCATTAGAATAATTGGTAATCTGATTATATTTACCATTATTAAAACCAGCCTACTGTTTTTCTTCACAGAGCTAAGATAAATGCAATTGTTTATGTAGTTTTCCACGAACATTTTTTCTTCAAAAAACAATATTAGCAAGGGTTCAAGTGTTAAAACATGGCAAAACTATAACATTTGTCATGCCTGATATTTTCATGCTGATAACACCTTCCACTTTCTCCCCACTCCGCGTTCCTCAAAAGGAGAATGCCAACAATGCTTAGAGGCGAGTTCTTTTTAACACTAGTGGCTCTTTTGAAACGTGGCTCTTTACATCATTACTGGAACAAAACATTGTGGGTGAAATATTACATATAAACAGTATAGCTCTTTGTATTTAGAGCCTTTGATGTTTTAAAGTGAGTTTGAGTTTTGAAGGTGGTCGTATTTTGAACCATAAAACTGTCGTAATAGCATTGCAACTCACAATCCATCCTGCTGTATTGCAATGTATTAATTTACTCCTAGATGGATATCCATCTATGTGAGTAAGATAGTAAACATATTTAAACATTTTTAATTTGAATAAGTTGTTTTAGTTATGTTTTTTGTAGTAAAGAGACTAGTTTTTTACGTTTTTACTAACAAATTCCATTTTTAAACTTAATGCGTGTGTTTGCTTTCAAATATCTATATATGTAGACACCCAAATTGGTATTTTTTGTGTACCTACTTAAACAAATACAAATTGCACTCTAAGAATACAATGTTAATGTTTGTTTGAAATATAAAAGTGTATTTTCATATTAAGAAATGTTTATCCGTATTAAAACAAATAGTTTTATAAATTACGGAACCTAAAATCTCTTATGATCGTCATTCCAATTTAACGATTGGAACTCAGCGTTCCCTGGCCAAAAATCTACTAAAGATATAACGCCATTTTAAGCCAACTATTCTCTAAAACTAACCGAAAATTGAAGGTAACGTGTAAGAGTTGTTGTTTGCTACTATTTATATGAGGTATTATTCAATTAGGATACCTCACCATCTTACGAAACAGGTACAAATTTACTTGTAAAAGTGTAACTTAGTAAATACAAGTGTATGAAAATTAAACAATGGAAAACACTGATATGCATTACAGTAAAAAATGCGCGAAAATGTAGTTAAAAATGTGCTTTGTTTTAGAATAAATTCTATGATATAACATCCAGACGTAATTTAAATATACCCGAGCGCAAAATCAGTTTGAAAGCGTAAATAAATGCAATTTACATGCATGGGAATAGATAAATCCGGAGTTCAATATACAAGTTTTAAGATAGTTTCGTTGGGCGTATGTAGTTAAAGCGTTCGTAATTTAGTACTGTTCTACTAGATTTGAATATCGGTTTTCTTAATTCCAGAAGCATAAAATTGAAAGTAATGAGAGGATAGGTAAATAAAGTGCATGTGATAATTAATTTAAAATGTTGCATTCAATATTCAAATGACCAGTTTTATCCAATTAAGAATTTCAACCAGTGGATATTAAGATCTGGATCATACAAAGTGGATAGCAATTGGTGTTAGTAATTAATACAAATATGTTAAAAGATTTTTTTTTTATATTTTACTAGTAAAATAAATCGTTATATTGTAATATTAACGTGTATCACTACTCAGCAATCGTACTTATATTCCAGTTTTAAAATAGATTGAATATGAAAAGCTACATATATTTTAACAAACGATATATATGACACAATAAGTAGAGTTAAGTTAAATATTGCTTAGATATTTCATTGTAAAATAATTCTAATGAAAGCACAGATCTCTTTGATTCAGAGGCATGCTATTATTATTTTATTTTTCTTAAGTGGACATAAGCCTTGAGTTGGGTTCCGAACCAGCAGGCAGCGTCTATGTTACTTAGTGATGGGTGTTGATGCTTAGTGAAAAGCCTTCTCGAGGCTAGGTCACGTCATATAACTACTACATGTGGTTCTAAGCCATGGCTGGCTATGGAATAACTTACATTATAATATAAAGAAAGAAAAATACTTTAAACAGGAAAAATAAACTACGTATCACAATACTACAAGTATATTTAAAAAAATACTTGTATATACTTACAGATGCGTCATCACACGCAACAATACGTCATCACCATAAACAATGCGTCATCACCCACCATTGTAAAGGGTTTTGGTTCCTTTGTGATTTATTGTATCTCAGACATTTCATATATACTTCTATACTATTCAGTTTAGGAAATAAATTTTGCAGTTTATATAAATACTGGATAGTTAGTATTGAAGTATTTGAATAGACAACGACTACATCCATAAAAACATTATAAATACTAAAAAGTAAACCAAATCATTTCTCATAAAAAAATAAAACGTAAAAAGAATTTCCTTATTCTATGAGCAAACGCATTTACGAAAATATCACTAATAGTGCAGGAAAATTTTTTGGATTCCAGAATTTTCATTAATCAGGCTGAAAATTTGTGGAGATGTCGTATGTACAGCTGGAACATCATACTAAAATTCCCAAAAAATCCTACTTGGGGAAAATGCCGCCATCTTGGAAAAAATGGCCGTCATCGTAGATTTCCTCGCTTGTGTCACATATTCAAGTATTAAATCACACTTAATTCTGATCAAAACGTCCAGTTTGTTCTACATTATTGGTCGTGAACCAGATATCTAAAGCCAATATATATAGATTTGAATGGAAATTTAACATTTTTATGCCAAAAATTAACCAGCAATACTGACCAGCCGGGTAATACTGAACTTGCATTAGATTAACTTTGCATTAGACTTGCAAAGTAGATTTTAGACTTCTTTTACTCATTGGGATAAAGAAATACATTTATAAATCTTGTAGAGAAATTCAAGACGCACAAGAATATGTAATTATATTTGTTCCGGTGTATAAATGCGCTTTCAAAGTGAAGCTGAACATTTGCTTACAGCGTAAGCTTTGGACCGCGTCATAGTGGTGACTGTAACAGAATGCTGTAAATAAAACGTGTTCGCATGGAGCACGCTGATGTGAGGGAAGTGAATTTCCACATCAAAAAACTGTACAAATCAATAACGGTGGTGAAACATAGACTTATTCCTATATTTATGAATATCTGAAAACCTTAATTGTTGGTTCATCTTTAGCAAACAAATGTTAAATTTCCATACAAACCTATATATAATGACTTTAGATATTTTATTTTCATCCCGACAAATAAGTTAGAAAAAACTGCACGCTTGTATCAGAGTTAGGTGTGTTTCTTTCTTGAATATGTGACACAAGGGGGTAAATCCATTATGGCGGCCATTTTTCCAAAATGGCGGCATATTCCCCAAGTGGGATTTTTTGGGAATTTTCGTATGATGTTTCCAGCTGTACGTACATCTCCACCAATTTTCAGCCTGATAAATGAAAATTCCGCCATTAGGCTAAATTTTATTTTTTTCCTGCACTATTAAGATATACTTGATAATTCATTGACTAAAGGATGAACAGTCAATCATTTATTTATTTAATGATTTTTATGTTATGTTTACTTAATGTTACATTACTTTATGTTATGTTTTTCGGGTAAATGCTATTTAAAACGAAAATCCTTTATTAGTCTTCAGAATATTATGTTGCTTATATCACCTATCCTAGCCTATAATTGATACTTATAAAAACCTTTGAACACCAACGGGCAAAAGTTAATTAGTTATCCCTTAATATATAGATCTCGTTTATTTTGTACAAGTCTCCTCTTGTAGGTAGTCGAGTAAATAGAGGAGTATTTTACTGTCAGCTCTATTTGATCTAAGCTCAGTATTACAAAAGTTATCACTTTATTTGTATCACAGCGAGAGATGAAAAACTTCCTTATAACAATGGAAACTTCATTTTACTAAAAAACCAGTCCTAACGTTATCCAATACTATTAAGTTCACATTGTCTATAATAGGCCACATAATTCCTTAAGTAATGCAAACATCACAGTGAAATACTATGCACACTATTTTTTTACTAAGTAGGAATCATTTCATAATTATTATACGTTTAGTTCCAAAACACTATAAATATAATTTACGTTACAAAACTTGCATACTAATTTTACTTCAAAAATTATAGTTTTATTTGTCTAAAGTACTTCATACACTTATACAAATTCATAAAAATTGAACAATAAAACGCTATAATGGTATGTATGATTTACACATTATCTTCGTTGCAGCAATAAACGTGGTAAATGACCGTTTGTGTGCCATCGCTTATTGGACCATAACTCTTAGTTAAGATGTAACTGTATTGGTAAATTGCAAACTTGCATTTTGGAACAATATTAAAAACGGTTGTTATGTACAATGTGATTATGAAAACTCAATACACATCAAGGGAATTTGAAATATCGAAGCATTTAAAAATAAAAGTCACAAACAAATCTTGAGTTTATTCCATTACATTTGAAAGATAGAAATTATTATATTATAATAATTTATTTAGAGATGATTTATTCTATTTCAAAATAAACTTTGAAAATGCATTGTCCTGTTGCAATAACATATTAATATTCTATCAGCAAATTAATATTAACGGTTCAGCAATACTCCTGTGGGTGGTCGGTAATAGTTACAGCGTAAGAGTGAAGCACTTGTCAGATAAATATTCTTGTTGAGCTCTCCTAGCATATATATTTGTTACTTCAGAATTGCACATAAAAAGTTAGTTACCTAATATAAAAATGATCCTAACAAGTTGTATTTAAATTTTCAGGGTTAGTATGGTGATATGTAAAACAATCTATTATTGTATAGCATTGAAATACGATGTATTGTATTGTGTATTGTAATACGTATGTCATGGTGTTTTGAGCACCGTAAAACACAGCCCTTTTTCCAGTCCGTATAGTATAGCGGTTTTCAACAAAATGTTTTTTTTCCAGAACTGTTTGTATTATGCTATTATTAGTGAATTTCCTTTGGAAAGTGAACTATTAGCATGACCTGCACGGTGAAACTTAAGCCCGGGACCACCATTGAAGTTCCAAACGTGACCCCCTGAACACATTTTGGGGGGTCGTTCAAAATTGTATATATATATATATATGTATATATATATGTATATATATACTCGTATATATATATATATGTGTATGCACTCTAGCAGTCGCATTTTTTGTCCCATTTACTTCAAATTTGGTAGGGACATTTTTTTCTATAATCTTTTGGACAAGTTCGTTGGGAAAAACAATCGGAAAACTCTAAACCCATTTTTTGGGGATTAATCTTTCAAATTTCGAGTTTTTGGGCCCAAAAAGGGTCAGAAAAGCCCCAGATGTAAAGTTAATGCATGTAAAAAGATGGGAATTAGAGAGGCGAAAGTTTTAAGCCTCCTCTCGTCATTCTAGCATAAATATTTACCGAGTTATTAAAGAAAATTTGTATCGGGCAAACACAGTACGTTGTCTTATGGGGGTTTTACACTAGATAAGCATGTTATTCCTTTGTTAGAGTACTTTTATTATCCCCAGCAACCCCTCGCCTACTTTCAAGCCTGTCTGGACATTCTCCTAACCTTATAATGCGCAAAATTGTATTCCCAGCTTTGCAAGTAACTGAAACTAGGAATATCAGAACAGCCTAAAAATCAGTGTTTTCAGATTTCAATAAAAATTGGACAAATGTATGTTTTTAAACTGATTTTGAGTTTTAAAAGTTTTAATGTGGAAATTCACTTCCCTCTCGTCAGCGTGCTGCGTGCGAACTCGTTTTTTTATTTAAGCACATAATCACATTTAAGCACATTTTCGTTTACATAACCACACCTGTGTTACCGTTGGGGTAGTCTCAGTGGCGTAAAAGCTAATGCGGTTGTAGACGTGTGGGTTTCTGATGTTGAAAGCAGGCGTACTCCAGACCGACACCATTGTATTGTCAAGAACGTGTCGTACAAGTGCATCAACACTGCCTGCTGAACTCACCTCTAACAATCTATTTAATTTGTTTTAAAACACTCACTGATGACGGATACTTTCTTTGCCCCATTTCTATTTTAACTATTTGATTAAATATTCATTTCTTAACATAATTATAGCATATGCGATATCCGATATAATATGTAAACAAACAAAAATAAAGCGAGAGTATGTGATTCTTCATATAAAATAAATACTGACGTATACAGTTTTTTAAGTTTTCAATAAGAAAGTTATTATTTTTACATGCCGCAAAAGTTTACTGCTGGTATAAGTTGTAACTAATGAAACTGAACTCATTTAGTGTAACGAAACTGAATTTTAGCAACCAAAACCTTTTATAACATTTTATAATATAATATTTGGTATAGTTAAAGTATAAAATATACTTATAAGACGATTTTTTACTTCAAACTATTTTTATAAAGTATAACTAGATGATACACACATCACTTATATCCCAAAATAAACGTTGAACATTGATACGCAGAACACAATTGTTCCAGCTGATGTAACCTTTGATGTGTTTACGGTACATTTGATTGCAATCAACTCGCCGATATTGGAGTGGACTGAAACCATCTACCAATGAAATTACTGCTTGTAAATTAACAGTCGTTCATGTTTCGAGGATGCAGACAGAATTTATTTGGCATTTGTTATGTATCTCTCTGTATGTCTAATCATTGTTCTATCTAAATTAGTTACTGAGTTATTGAAAATGTACAGTACGTTTCCCAATGTTAGTTTTATCGATAAAAAGTAAAAATCCAGTATCTTCCTTGTTTATAAAAAAAATTACGGAACTATATTTCGGCTCCTAATTATTGTGATATATATATCCACATTAATTAAACCCATAGTAGCAAACGGAACCTGTATACACATATACCTAACTGATTACATTGATGGTATTAAATTGTTTTAGACTTTTATAAAATGTAAACAAATATATTAGGTATTTGGATAATACGTTAGCTTTTACTGTATATCTTGATAAGTTTTACTGTAATACCTTGTATTATTTTATACTATTTTTAACTGCGACTTATTTATTATAATGGACAGTCATAAAGATTTAATGTAATAATTTTCAAATAAATATAAAGATTTTAAATTATATGCAATCATATCCAGGAACATAAATGTTCCTGATTTTAATCACTGAGTTGTTAAAAATTGCTTTCGAAATAGTGTTTGTTTGTAATTTTTACAGAGTAATAAATCGCTTCAGTTACATTCATTACTCTTTCTTACCCTCAGTTGACTTAATTACTGCGTTAGTCTAAATCACTGGAATATGACCCTCTTAAATTGGATTGAAATTGTATGTAATCAAATATAAAATGTAAAATTGAAAACAAAAAGGAAGTATTATATCGCGATGGATAAAATACTAAATTTTTCAAAATAATCAGTTTGAAAATGATAATTTTAAAATCTATATATATATCCAGTCTATATCACTGGAAAATGACCCTCTTAAATGGGTTTGATATTTTGATGTAATCTAACATAAAATGTGTAATTGCAAACAAAAAGAAAGTAAGTTTGCTATCACCATAGGTAAAATTCTAATTTGTTCAAAATAAGTAGTTTAAAATGCTGCTTTTAAAATCTATATATAAGTAGCATTTTGAAACTAATTATTTTAAAAAAATTTGTATTTTACCTATGGTGAGAAAATACTTACTTCATTTTTGTTTGCAATTTAACGTTTTATGTTAGATTACATAAAAATAGAAAACCCAATTCAGAGGGTTATTTTTCAGTAGTAATATTTTAATTTGAATAGGTTTTACAACGCAATGAAAAAATTATATTTAATAATCAGTTATACAAATGTATATTTGCGTTCGTAGAGGGTGATTAAAGTAAAATAAAACCCAAAACATAATAAGCTACAAATTGGTGAGTAACTTATGCTCCAGGGTCACCCGGGAGGACACAAAATCCTGTGATGAGCTTCCAGGCAACTTTAAAGTTTACCTCATCTTATATATTACACCCAGTTTTTTAACGTAACAATACATTTATAATCCAATAAGTATACCTTTGAGCAAAGACCTGTATTGTGACACCGGGCATATGAATAATACTGAAGTATGACAATTTTATAAAAAAATAAGCATGATCTAAGATCTTTGACAAAGCTATGTAAGTTTGAATACTCTTGTTAAATCAAAAAGGTTTGGTATCGGATCTCGTTTTTAATTCCGTTTTAATAAAATGTCAATACTTATGTCTGTTTGATTTAGACATTACAAAACATTTGTGTTTTCACACATTATGATGATGATATAACAAAATACCCCCGTAGCAGCAAACCCGCATACTCAGCGAATTTCCAATAGATATGAATGTCTTAATACTACATAAAGCCACTTACCAAGTTTCATAAAGATATATTCACAAATAAGCGATATATACAATTTTATTTATTCTCCATATAACATTGGGGCTGAGTACGCAGGTTTGCTGCAACAAGGAACACAAAAAATAGATTTTTATGCTTATATCAATATAACTCAACTAGGTGAAGTCATATACCAGATTTGATTAATTTCTGTTCATAATTAAGGGAGACATGACATTTAATTATTATCCATAAGAATAACATGGGGCTGAGTACGCAGGTTTGCTGCTACGGGTGCCTTTGGCAAAAAATATTTTTTTGAGCAAATATCAAAATACCACAACCAGATGAAGCCATATACCAAGTTTCGTCAGTATACGTTCATAAATAAGCGAGATATAAAATGTTTATTTTCCTCCATAAGAATAACATTAGACAACGTACTGTGTTTAGCACTTTCAATATCTCGGTAACCAATTGACGTAGAGAAATGATGAAAATACCAAATTGTGTGTTTTAAAAAAAAACTTTTTTTGGGGTACAAAACCCCCCCAAAATATCCCTTCGGATAGAGTGATCTGGCTGGTTTTCGAACTTAAAGTCATAAATAATGCTTTACAAGTTTATACCAAATTTAATCAAAATCGGTTCATTTTTACAAGAGTTATCGTGCTCACGGACACACACACACACACATATATATATATATACAGTTTCGAACGAATGGTGTTTTTGGGGTCTGGGGACCTCAAAATGAAAAGTTATCATGGTCCCGGGCCTAGGTCTTACCATGACGACTACGGTAATAGCTTCTTCCCTATAGGGGAAATTCGCTAAAAGGTGATTTTATATCATCGACGAATACCATTTACTTATAGAAACATCAATAATTTTCAAAACAGTAATTACATGTTAACATTTTTACACATGAATGAAAAGTATTTGTTGTATTTAATATTATATAATAAATTATTATGGATTAATAACACAATTTTCGCAGGCTTAGTTTTTAATCTCGTTGAACTACAAATATAAAAGTTACATTTTGTAGTTATTTTAAATTGTAACGTTATCGTTTACCAAAGGAGAATAACAAGGTTTTGGTGGGGCTGAACTGTGGTTTCCATGTCATTAGACTAATTTAGCAAATCACCTGATATCGAAAAACATTCAACAATGTGCCACAACTAGGTTTTCATAATAATTACTCCAATAACTTTAGTTCACATGTTTCGGCTGTTTACTATGTTCAAATTGAAGTGAAGAAGAAACACACATCAGTATATCTAACCTGAAACCTGTAACACTGAAAAAAAATGAAGAGGTCACGGGTTCGATTATTGGGGTTTATGTAAAGGTACTGACCGATTTCTCTAAAATTATTTAGTAATTACTCAAACCAGGGCATATTAGTAAGCTAAATATCTGTAAAAGTATGTACAAAAATACATTAATTAAAATGTTGTGTGCTTGATTGCGTTTAAAACAAATATATAATTACGATATTGTTAAATATGGGCCTTTTACAATGAGTCTTTTGTTTTGCCTACAATAATGCCTTAAACACCAACTTCGCTTTCTTTGTAGTTCATTAATTAATTTTGTTTTACAACGTAATTTTCGCTTTATTATTTATTACCTTATTTTATTCAAAAGAGATTACAGTTTAATCGCAATTTTAAGACGTCAGTTGTTTGAAATTTGTATGACGATGTTAAGACAATATTTTCATAGTTAATAAACAAGTTAGTGACCTATGACATCTCAGCGGGTTGATTTGTCATTGGGACAAATAATAAAAATTATAGGTTTAAACAGTTTTTGACAATGTTCGTCGGGAATTTATTTTAATGAGTGTTGTTAAAATGTACTAAAAATAACGTTTATGTAACATAAAGAAATATCGTATTCATATTTTTAATTGGGGTGAGGTAACATAGAAATGTTAGTTAATTGGCAGTCATAAAGGATCCTAAACTATATTCTGAACTTAATCTGGTTTTAATTATGCAACAAGTATTCTCTGGACATTACATGCAAAATGGTTGTATTCACAAGTTTATGTGGTAAGAATAGATTTGTTCAGGTAGCAGGTCCTGATATTCACCGATGCTGGTAACAAGGTCCTAGAATGCCAGCTCTTTTTCCATGATTTGATTCCTGTGATCTGTAAACTAAACCGTAATATGTATATGTTTTGTTTTACTGTCTCAATTAAGAGGTGAAGACATACACAAACAATGATTATCCAATGAACTGTTAAAATTACTTTAAACTGCTTCAAAATAATTGATTGTAAAACTCTTTGGTACATGTAAATAAAATACAAATAACCATTAAATATTTGACATGCTTGACTTCTGCTAGACAAACTAAGATAATTTTATATTTTTTACTACAATCTTCCCCTCGTATATCCTCTATTGTATTTACCATTACAGATTTGTCAATTGCCATTATTACCATTACAGTATTATATTTATCTAATACGGTATTGCCAACTGCTATTTTAAGTGTTGATTTAATAACATAGATATCGTTTAAAAGAGTTGAGATTGGCCTCGGACTTGATAAAATATGGTCAAACAATGAACCAATGAAGTGGAATATCCACACAACACGCGGGAATGCTTTGTCTGTCCTAAACAATATACCAAATCTTCCTTTGTTGTCGGCCTAACGCACATAATCCAATGCGTAGCTATGAAATAACTAGACCTTAACTACATTTAAAATACGATAAATAGTAAATTTCACGTGATTCATCACTAGTTTTATTTTATTAAATTCGTTAGAATGCATCCCCATCGATGTTGATGTTCCAGCTGAACAATGACCATGTTGAAGGAACATAGTTCTAACAATATATTTCATCATATTTATTCTAACATATTTATTCTACTGCTGTGATTGACACATGGCTACTTTTGTAAAGAGAAAACAAGCAAGCTACGATCTTAAGGGGGAACTCTACCCATAAAAGATAACAAATACATATTTTTGTATTGCGTTTTTTTACAATTCACAATTTAAAGGATAACATTATGTATAATAAGTAGCCAAGATATTCATGGAAGCCATTTTAACTTGATGTAAACTTTAGGATCAAACTCGCACTTCCTGGAAAACCAGAGTGAAACCCTTTGTAGCTGTAGTCCATCCATATAAGTCACATTCCCTCAAGCGTAGATGTTATGAGTTTTTAATTACAGTAACTACAGCTAATTCTAACTTGAAAATTAATTTTTATTTGCAGGTAATACATGTTTCTACAAGCTGGAGTATAGATTATTTAGAATAAAAATAAATATTAGTACACAATAAATTAATATTATGAAAATAATTGCCACACATTTATAAATGAATTATATGGTGTATTAAAAAACTACATAATGTAGACATAACTTTTAGGATTAAAATAAATATAGTAAAAAACTAATCATATATATCTCTAGTAGACATGAAAATAAGAGTTTTATGAAATATGTTTAAAAACACTATCTCTCCTTGTTCTTACAATTAGGGCGTTAACAAAAATTAAAATTTGCCCTTGGTTATTGTATAATTTGGTTGGTAGTTAGGGTTCCCCACTTAACTTTTCTATAAAATAAATCGTAACAAATATATTTTCTAACATATACTTAGTATAATTACGACGTCTACAAGTGGCTACATACAGTTAAAGAGTGGTACAGCTTCTACTTTGCACAGTATTCAAAACCCGTGAAATCAGTTTCATAAATATATCGCGGATACAAACGTAAATATGTAAATTTTTATAGCCAGCGAGGCAAAAATGTGATAGGAAAATTAAACGCCGGAGGGAAAAACTCTGGTGTTTTGAACACGATTACAATCCAATCAAGGGCGAACGTGTAATCTACCTCTACACTTATTTGAATAAACATTGAAAGTTTCGTTTTTATTGCTGTAGAATTTTTTATTTGCAAGTACAAATAATCATTTTCCACCAATTAAATGTAGTTTTTGGCTGAATATTTATAATTACTACTAGTTCGAGTTATGTAATAATATTTATAAAAAAATTTTAAAATCTTGCAATGATGAGTTATTAGGGGCGTAAGAAGTAACGAAATAAACTACGAACAATTAACAGAGTTTTAAATTGTTTAAGGGAAGTATGTATATACTGCAAGGTTCTTTGGAAATATAATTTTGTCGGTTGGCCGATTTTCTGACGGGGGCATTTTTACGTTCACTGTGACCAAACAGTGAAACTGTAAATTAAAGTATAATTTAATATAAAATCAAAATTATCAATTACGAATATTTAGATGTTCTCATGTTACGAATCAAATTCGATGAGAGTAAAAGGGAAATTAAAATGTACTTTATTCCGTGACAGTAAAAATTAAAATAGGTAAGTCCCCTTTATTATATCGTGTGTAATATTCTGACAATTTTAAATAAACATAACCACAGTTTTTTGTTTGTTTTTACTCTGAAACCTTCCTAGGTCCTTTTACTAGAGTGAGAATCTGTTAAAATATTTTACAGTAACAAAAAAATGAAGAACACACAACTAAAATGATGTAGTTTTATCATGTATACTGAACCACTGTATAGACCTACAATAAATATTGTCAGGGAAAATGGTGGCTAGGAATCAGCAGTCAAGAACCTTTCCACAGTAAATAATAGTGCCATCGAAGGCTCTCGAATGTGTAGTTTTGTGTATGTATAGAATACATGTAGGTACATGTAATGTAGTTTTGTGTAGATGTACGGGGTGAGCCAAAAAAACAGGGATATTTTTGAAATGAAATAACTCATTAACTAAACATAGTTTAATGTTAAAAACCACACTGTAACATTTAGAATGTATTGCCATTTACTTATGGTAGAGGATGTCCCTCAAATGTCGTCCTTCCACATCTATACAGGCCTCCCATCTTTTCTGCACACTTGCTGTAACCTTCCCCAACATGGACTGAGGAATCGCAGCGATCTCGTTCCTTATGCACTGCTTCAGTTCAGCAATGTTCTGGGGCTTCGAAACAAAGACTTTACTCTTCAGGTATCCCCACAGACAACAGTCACAAGAGGTCAGGTCCGGGGATCGTGAAGACCATGAAACATCACCAAACCGGGAAATCAAATGTCCTGGGAATAGTTGACGTAAAACTTGCATTGACTCATTTGATGTGTAACAAGTCACACCATCCTTTTGGAACCAAATAGAGCGTCGGTCTATTCCTAACTGACGTAACTGTGGCATCAGAAAATTTCTAAGCATGGCCACATAGCGTGCTGAGTTTACAGAAACAGCGATTTCCCTATCGTTCTCAAAAAAATATGGGTCAATGATGACAAACCGCGCCACTCCGCACCAAACAGTCACTTTTTGTGGATGAAGTGGTCGTTCTTGAAGTTCTCTTGGATTCTCGGCAGACCAATAACGAAAATTCTGTTTATCAACTTTGCCCGACAGTTCAAAATGAGCTCCATCTGACACAACCAAAACTTGAAGAATATTCGCTTCATTCACAAGCTGTAATAGTCTTTGGCACATTGTTAAGCGAGAATCAAAATCCCTCTCGTACAGTTTATGTGCCATTAACATTTTATATGGATGGAAATTTAAATCTATGAGTAATATTCTGCGCACAGACGAATTTGAAATTTCCAAAGCAGTTGATTGTTTACGTGCTGAGTGCTTAGCACACTCGCACGAACGATTTCAATGTTTTCTGGCGTTCGAACTGTCCGAGGTCTACCACTGGGTTTGATTTTGCGTGCAGAAGCCGTGTTTCGAAAATAACTAATCCACATTTGAATAGTTTTTCGATTTGGAATGACAACATGACGGCCGACGTTAAAGTGCGCACGAAACCGACGTTGTATAGAAATAAAAGATTCATTACTCTTAAAACAAGTCTCTACGACAAAGGCACGATGTTCCACTAACCAATGATTAACTATGGTAACTAACCTCTAAATGGCATTCAATAAAGATTCATTTGCCGCAACAATGAACTCTCCAGCTGTTATAACAGCTGAGAAATTACAGTTATAAAATGTCCCCGTTTTTTTGGCTCACCCAGGTATATCGAATATTTTATCGCATAGGCCGTAGACGACAACAGTAACAGTGGCAATGTTGAAACCGTGACAACGGTAATATGATCAGGCCGCGCTCAGAACCACAAATTAATTGACCTTGACTGCGTCCAATGTAATATTTATTTTCAGCCTCGGTCGGGTATTTTTTTTTTAAATACGTAATTACATTAGATTTAGGCTATACACATATATATAACTAAATACAAAATAAAAGATGGAGTTTCAAATATTTGCAAATAAAATAAAACAGTCTCATCAAAGTAATTATTTCAAAGATAACTAAATAGTTGATAAGGAGTCTTTTTAAATCGAGGATAAATACTGTGTTTTAATATTAACATTCATTTTTGGTTGACTTTAACTTTCAAGCTTTCGCACATTTAACAAATGTTACGAGTCAGGACTCTGTCTTTAAACTATATATGCTCACTACTTCAAAGTTCATGCCGAATTGTAATTATTAAAAATTTCAACAATCGTGTAAATGATACAATACTATTATAGATACTGTTTAAAGTGATCACAAATGTGTTTCTAAAAGATATAAAGACATTGGTAGTTGTTTTGAAGTCCATGGAATAAATATTATATTCAATTTAACAATGGTATAATAATTCAAAATCCGTCAACAACAGAAGCCAATATGTACTGAAACCATTCCATTACTCTTTAAGGTGAAGAATGAATATATATTTACTGTGCATAACTTACCCTAACAGTTCGATATATAAGTTTACATGGATAATCAACGAAATCCTTATTTATTACCAAATAATTCATCGATTAAATTAATGAAATCCAAACAGTGCAAAGAATATGGCGTAGAAAAATTAACTGACATAAACTGACATTTAGTGAGGAGGCTTCTTACTAGAAGACATTTCCCATCCACTAAGAGATAAGCCCATTTTGTACTACTAGATAGCATGATTTGAAGCTTAAGCTGGGTTTCGAGCTACCTGGTTGATACTTCATCACTAAACTCAAAGCTTCTGATGATTGATGCAGGTGGAATTCGTAGCCAGGCCAGAGAAGAGAGAAAAGAGAGGTCACCTCTTTTCTGTACAATAATATTCACCCTTGAGTTAATAGTGCGATTTACAATAATTTATGGTTTTCTATTTACATACAAAGTTTTAACAGAGTTTAATGATTAAAATTACGTTAACAGTAAACCCTTGGCATTTGTTTACAGAAATGTTTTTAATCAAATCATAAATGTCAGGAAGCCCTAAAATATTTAAAAATATATAGTTATTTTGTTGTAAAATTTGATGATGACCTTTTTATCAGTGAACAGATAAAATATTCATTAAGAGTGTACTTGATTAAAACATGATTATATTATATACACTACTTAAAAATGATATTATACTAAAATATGCTATCAGTAGTCCTCATGAAAGAAAGAACAATTTGTATAAATAGAAAATTCTATCGAATGTTTAAAATAAAATGTTTGTCAATATAAATAAATTCTAGACACGTATTTATTTGCAAATATCATTAGATATAAAAGGTTAAAAATTAATAAAATCATACAAATTAAAACAAAATCTTAAGATTTAAACACCATGTGTAGAGTGATAATTAGAATGTAAAATCGGTAAAAGTTTCAGTTTTGATTACTTGAAATAAGTTGGGACAAGCTGTTAATATACTTAGTATTCATTATTGACACAGTAAAATTATATTGATAGTTACATTTATAATTCTAAAAATTATAGTACAATTGTGGATTAAAAGTATATAATGAAGTATCAGGACAAATAATATAATATCAAAATAATCTATGCCAAATAAATTTTTTATAAGGATTAAGCTACATGGATCCGGGGGAACTTATTAATTATGTTAACTATATATATATATATATTGTAATTATAATTTAAACGTATTATATTAAGAAAATAAAACACAACGTTCTACGTTCAATGTTCATATTTGGTTTTGCAAACATTTGTTGAAAATTACACACATTAAAATGCCACTGGAATTTGAAAGACAAACCTTCATGAACAGTTATGTGTTTGGTTCATTTCATTTGCGTTCATTGTAACGAGTTTCACAATGTGTCTTTTGTACTCCTTCATTATACCGGGTGTCCATAAAATAATCATCGGGTTTTAAAATACTTTATTGACCTTACAGATACATGAATGCTACTACAAATTGCATGGGTTGAAAGAGAGAGCTCTCAAGTTTTGTTTGATATCACTAAAGTTGCTCAATATGCTGCCCGTTTGCAGCGAAACATGTTTTCAGTCTATGTTGCAACTCTGCCCAAACGCTGGTAAGCATATCCTGGCTTACTGTTGTCACTGCAACGTAAATCCTTTATTGGAGCTCTGGCAGGGTTTGAGCTAATGGCGGGATGTATACCCTGTCCTTCACATAGCCCCAGAGAAATAAATCTCATACAGTAAGGTCCGGGGAACGGGGTGGCCACCTTAGGAGAGCTAAGTCATTATCACCACAGCGGCCAATCCAACCAACAGCGAATCCCTCTCAAGTTGCATAAAGGCATGCAGAGCCTCAGACGCTCAAATCCGCACGTTATGCTTGTTAACCTTTCCACTTAAGTGAAAGGTCGCTTCATCATTGAATACGAGATGAGCAGAAAAACGTTCATCTTCTAAGTGATTTTGAAGTTCGTTGCATAGCTCTTTACGTTTGAGGAAATCACCCTGTTGTAATTTCTGAAGCAGCTGTAGTCGATACGGCTTAAAGCGCAGTTTTTTCGTAAAACCTTCCAATCGGTCGACTTTGGTAAGCCAAGTTCACGGCTAGCATTTCTTACCGACTGTTGAGACCTTCGTCACTGCCGATACCATCTCAAAATGCTCTGGTGAGTTGGAGCAGATCTTCCGAAGTGTTTGAAGAACTCACGCTGGACAGTTATTAAAGAAAAACTATTATCATATCTTAAGACACAGACGGTTTTCTCTTCAATTGTAGGCATTTTAAAAACAAACAAGAAGGGTAACAATGAACAATGAACATATGATTATAAAACTTATAAAAATTCTCTTTAACCACATGTGAGTCACAGTGTCGTGGGAGAAAGATTAATTTATATTAATGTAATTAAAACCCGATGAATATTTTATGGATACACGGTGTATCAAAACGATCCCCTGCATAGCACCATGGTGGAGAGTTTTTTTTTGCAAAAGAAGAATAATATGTTTTCTACCAAAATAGCCATGCAAAAAATCTTATGGATGGACGTAATATATAGAAATAATAATATTAGGTCCAACATTTGTCTTATGAAGTGTTTAATTTAAAGTTATTTAAAGTAAATAACATTAACTGGAAACGAATAATGCTATTGGTCAGCAAGTTTCTTTTGAGGTAGAATTACACAAGTTTTAGTCATGAATCCAGTGAAAAATATTGAACAACAACTTGCATTATAATACTATATACTTGAAAACTGAACCAAAACAACAAATCTCTCTGCACACAGTAAATGTTTTGGACTATAAACAAAGTTAATTTTAATACTGAATATCAACAAAAAAATCTTTATAACCATACAACACAGTCTTAACAAAATTAATTGTTCACAATACACTACACATCTGTGTTATACATTTTGATAGCTATTCATAAAGTAGATTATATATAACAATAAAAGAAACCCTTTTATAATATTAGTCCGTATCGGTTATCGTGGGGAGAAGAGAGAACCAGGCTAAAGGTACAAAGAGTGATACAGTTTCAAAATGCAGTAATAGAAGAAGTTTAAGCTAAATTAAATAGAACAATTTAGTTGTTCATATAAAATATAGTTGAGTTCAATTTTAAAAACCATTGATATACAAAATGCATGAGTAAAAATGTAGGTCGTAAAAATTTTTGTTATTTCGTTTATTTTTAATATTACTCATCGCTGTTTTGGCAGCTGTAATATGACAACAAAGTAATAATGTAAAGGTTTGTATGGACTAAGGTCAGTACTAAAAGTATTTTAACAATATTTTCTTTAAAGTATTTCAAGCAAATCAAAATACTCAAACTGTTTGCCACTGACATGTAATTTTTACTAACTATTTAAATAATGTTATAAAAAATTTCACTTAAAACTATATTTTTTGTACTATAATCCCACACAGTAATTTTATTGATCTCTTAATGCTATTGTATATGATTTGTAGCCATTTAATTTTAAAATTAATATATTTGTATTTGATTTAATGATGGAACATTGTAGATCCAAAAGGGGGATTTTCATTAACTAGTAACGAATTTAACTATTAATAATTCCCAATTTTTATATGATTTCAAACTTACTTTATAAACAGCAATATTGATGATATGATCTACTGCTAACATATTCATCAGCATAAATATTTTTAATCAGATTATATTTACAGTTATTGTAACCAGCCATAATAACTATATAAAACACAAAATACTCCGATGTTTTAGTGTTCAGTTGGTGTTTGTGACTGTTTTTCTTCACAGAGATAAGTCATATGACATTTTTTATATAATATTCCAAATATTTTGTTCATTACTAAACATAAGAAAAATATTAAATTAACGTAACACTATAAAATTCACTTGAGAATTTGTGACATTCTCAAGCTGATTCAACTACCACATTATTTACCATCTTGCATAATTTGCAGTTTTAGCTTGGAATCAGTTGTCCTAGCTAGTAAAACTGCACTTATCCTAAACCTATAATTGATACGTCTTAAAACTCTGATAGTTATACGGCACACGTCAATATGTTATCCGTTAATATAATAAATCTAGTTTATTTTGTACAGTGGCAAGTCAATTCTTATAGAGAATAGGTAGCCACAAAAGTAGAGAAGTATCTAAGTATTTTGATGTCAGCTCTTTTTTAACTAAGCTCAATATTATAAAATATACCACTTTATATAAATCACAGAGGGAGATGTCAAACTTACAATTGAAACTTAATTGTTTTACAAAAACCAGTCCTAAGGTTATAGATACACTTACGTTTATATTGTCTATAATAAAATACATATTTCTTAAACATAACGCAAACAACCCTGTAACCCTATGCACACTGTGTTTTAGCTAATTTCCCCTACAGGGAAGAAGCTATTACCGTAGTCGGCATGGTAAGACCTAGGCCCGGGGCCATGATAACTTTTCGTTTTGAGGTCCCAAGACCCCAAAAACAGCATTCGTTCGAAACTGTATATATATGTGTCCGTGGGTGCGATAACTCTCGTAAAAAAGGTCCGATTTTGATGAAATTTGGTACAAATGTGTAAAGCAGCATTTACGACTTTAAGTTCGAAAACCAGACGGATCGATCTATCTAAAGGGGTATTCCGTGGGGGTTTTGTACCCCAAAATATTTGTTGAGTTTTTACATACAACTTTTGAAAAAGTAAAACTTTATTTTTCCCTATTGGAATCAAATTAAAAAGACGCACAATTTGGTGTTTTAATCATTACTCTACGTCAATTTGTTACTGAGATATTGAAAGTGCTAAACAAAATATCCAATGTAATATCAGTACGTTGTCCAATGTTATTCTTACGGAGGATAAGACAAATTGTATATCTCGCTTATTTATCAACTTATCTAGACGGAACTTGGTATATTGCTTCATTTCATTGTGGTCTATTGATATTTGCACAAAAAACCCATTTTTTTGCCGATAGTTCCCGTAGCAGCAAACCTGCATACCCAGCCCCATGTTATTCTTATGGAGAATAAGTAACGGTGTTAAGTAATGGTGTTATCTTGTTTAATAAGATCATAAATTAATAGAACTTGGTATGTTGCTTTACCTAGTTGAGTTATATTGATATTTGTATAAAAACCCATTTTAAGTGTTCCTTATTTCAGCAAACCTGCATACTCAGCCGCCATTTTATTCTTATGGAGAATAATTAAAATGTCATAAATCGTTTATTTATGAAACTTAGTATATGGCTTTAAGTTTGTATTGAGACAAACTTATATGCATTGTAAATTCTTAGTATGCAGGTTTGCTGCTACGGAGGTATTTTTATATGTAAGAATCATTTTATAATAATTATACTTTTTACTCTAAAACAAAATAAATATAATTTCCGTAAAAAAACTTACATCATCATTTAACTTACATTATGCATTAATACAAAGTCATGAAAATAGGACAATAATTATGGTATGATATGAAACACATTACCCTCGTTGCAGCAATAAACGCGGTAAATGACCATTTGTATCCGGTAGTGTGCCATCGCTTATTGGACTATAACTCTTAGTTAAGATGTAACTGTATTGGAAAATCCCACCTCTTGAATTTTGGAACAATGCTAATAGGGTATTGTTATGTACAATTTGATTATGCAAAATCAATAAAAATAGGGGATTTAAAAAATTGTAGCATTAAGTAAAGTAAATAGTGCATAAAAAATAAAAATTGATTTGAATCTTTAAAATGATATACATTTGCAGGTGATACGTCACTATAATGTTATTATTTCATGTGAAAGTGGAAGAAAATAACATATATTCTTTTAAGTATTCGTTAAAATTTTAATGACACATTAAATGGAAATATTAAATTATATTTGTAAAAATTATGCTTTCCAGGATTTGCAGTGTGTTGACAAAATGCCAACTAATTTCTTTCACCATGTTGGATTCATAATGTTACAAAGGCGTATAAATACTAAAATGCTCTATTTTCCTAAAGAGAATTACCTAAATCATTTGCGGGTGTAATAAAACACGTCTTGTAGCATTTAAAAATATATTTACACTTACACATTATGTATGCCAGATGGTAAATATAAAACAGATGGTAAAAGGCTATCGATTTCGATATCAGTCCCATAAGAGAAATTACAGAACCAAAATGGCGTCCCTGCTTATATCCTATTAGCTACCGGATGCAAGTTCCTAAATGTGACAATGGAGTCGAAGTTAACTTATTCATTTATCAATTTATTTCTATCTTTAAAATATAAAAAAATTCGTCCCATGCATTCATTTCAATGCCTATTTTAGAATTCTTGAGGATGCTGAGGGTTTCTTCTATTTTCCCTATTGTGTGGCCAATTTCTAAAAGATGTTACAGAATGAGTGTAAATATATGTTTATGTGTTGTAAGACGTCTTTTATTTCATCCCATCAGTAATGACAACGATTAATATGCTAATCGAAAAGTTGTTAAAGTCATTTTGTTATTTACATATGCAGACAAGTTTAAACGTTTAATATAAAACGTTTAATATAAATTCTTTACTTGATAAATGCCTAAGTGCAGTAAAATGACCAGCTATTGATTATGTTTCACTTATTTTTTTCAACAGCCCGATTGAAAATGTCGACCATTTATAACATTTAAATGTATGTAATTCTAAAGTAGTTAATTTCATTTCAAATAAATAGAAAATTTGTTTTAACACGTAAGTTCTCTTTTTAATCGTACACCTTTCAAAACTAATGAACGAAGTTTAAAAGTAGAACAGCGTCAATTTCTGTGCATGTTTGCAAACAATAGCTTCGTTCGAATTGATTGCTATACATTTTACAATAATATATACTGTGTTATTTTGACCGTCTGACCTAAAATCATACCGACAACGATATATCAATATCATAATAAGTAAATTAAATGAGCCGAATATCAATTTATAAATTACACTATGATTAACCAGCACATCTTAATATGTATCCATTGCTGCCGAAAACAACAACTAACACTAACATCGATTAGTTAGTAACTGATTTACCATGCAACAAGTAAACCATAAGTTTTCATTGAGAAGAATGCAAGTGGGAAGCAGAATCTCACAGTAATGAAGACACTTTCAAAAAAATGTAAAAAAGATAACATATTTAATTTGGTTAGGTTTAAGTTTTTGACATTTAGAAGTAAAAAGGGTTCAGCTGATAACGGTAGGAGTTTCCTTACCTCCAAAAACGTAGAATAATTAAAAAAAACCAAACGTGATAGGTAAACTCCAAATAAATAAGTCATGAATTTAAATCCATCATTATTATTACTTAAAAAAATAATGAAACATTGCTCTTATTCAAGTAACTTTCATAGTTTTATTTTTACAAAAATCCTCATTTAAGTTTTAATGTTAGTTTAGAAACGCCCAAATTTAATTTTTTTATTAAGTTTAAATAATAAAACTTAACCATTTTCATAATTATTTTCTATTACTTAATAATCATTTTAGTTTAGTCTTTTAGGTATGCAAATAATTTAATTTTATCAAGCGGGATTGTATTTAATGTGTAATTTCGATGAATTACGATTGTTAATTTCTAACTGCTTGCAATACTTCAGTACTATTAGTAATAAATCCTTCAGGCTTTAATTCACTTTCAAATTCAAATTATTCTTAACTGTTTGTCAACATTTATAACAAATGCATAAACATATTTGTTACAAACAATACATGTAATTACAATTTTGACATAAGGTACAACTTCCTTGACAGATTTACAACTAGGCTAACAGTTAAAAGAGAAGAGGTCAAATAACGTTTACCTTGACTTATCAAAAGGAGAGTCCAAGTCATATGGACATTTTAAATTCAACCAGTTCTTCAAATCCTTCTTGAAGTTGTTTCCGGCATTTGATACTATAGGCAATTTATTGTAGAACACAGCTTCTCTTACGTAAGGCCTCTTCTTTGAATCCTATGAACATCTAGCCTAGATCTTGTAAAATAATCATAAACTTCCTTATTGCTAACTGTAATGAGCTTCTACCATTGACAACAAGGACAATTGTATATATACATTGCATAAATAGCCAAAATGTTCAGAGATGAAAAACTCCTTACAAGATTGGTGCTGGTTTTGGCATTCAACTACAATGCAAAGGGTCTTTTTTTGCAGAATAAAACCCGTTTCAACTGACATTTAAAGGATCTGCCCCATAAAACTAGTCCATAGGAAAGAAAAGGGTAAACAAAAATGGGCAGATCTCAATACCTGTGACGGCAAATACATAGATATCATCCTAAGCAAAAAAGACTCGATGTTAATTTACCACAAACATAGTCAATATGACATTTCCACGTCAATTCTTTATCAATAAATAGACCTAAGAATTTACATGAGTCTGAACATTCAGTTTTGTTACCTCCACTAACAATAGTAAGACTAACATTATTAGAATTAAAACATAATAATTCAGTCTTATCAACATTAAGTCTCGAGATGTTTCTTGTAAAATAATTAATACTTCTATCCAAAAAATCTTACAAAAAAACATTACGTTCTAAACTACTAAACTCCGAAGACTACAAAGGTCCAGATGTATCATCCGCGTACATTGTTGTAAGAGACTTGTCAGAAAAAGGAAAATAATTTACATAGCAAATGAAAAGAAACGGTCCCAGGATTGAGCCCTGGGCCACGCCAAACTTCACAAACCTAGAACAGGATCTAGACTTATTAATAAGTCCACCCTTGTCATAAGCAGTGCATTTCTCCCTCTCTCCCAAATATGAAGCTAGTATAGAAATCAATTTACCCTCTATGCCATAATCACGTAGAACTTAGACAAGAGCATCATATATGATGGACCCGGCCGAAGGGCTTGGAGAGGTCCAGATACAGCCCAGCGACCCTAAATCCATCGTCAAAACTGTCCAAGGCATTGTGATAAAATGCAGTGGCCACCGAGACTGTACCCCGACCTTTCCTAAAGCCATGTTTAAAATCATGAATAATATTCTTTGAGTCAAAATGCTCCAGTAATTTTACCAAAATAGTCTTTTTCAGCAGCTTACCAAAAGTGGACGTCAGGGCAATCGGCCTTTAATTCTCTTTCAAGTTGTAGCTACCCTTCTTACAGACAGATCTGAAACTGTCATACTTTACATTCCATTACACTCCAATCAAATTAAAGTGTGCTAGCAATGGATAGCTCGGTTGTCAATGTTTTAAATCGAGGTTTTTTGTAATACTTAAATCACTAATTTCGATTTTTTCCCTCGAATACAATTGTTTTGCAATAGAAGAAGTCTATTTACTTATTACCTAGTTGATATATTGCAAGCGCATGATTTATGGTCTAGCTTATGCTGCTGACGTGAGAAAATACAATAGATGGGGTTAAGATGTTTTGGAGAAAGCGTTTCTTCCAAGATGTTATAGAAAAAGGGTCTTAAATCAGAGAATGAAATAAATCGCATAAAAATGGGTAATCCGTCAAATAAGCCGGCGTGTTAGCCCTGCTGAAAATACATCTCTCAAAAACCTATCTTTGATAAAAGAGCTATAGCGAAGGACGTAAGTTGTACTCATGTGAATGGGGTAGACCTTTGTTTGAAGCTATAACATGATTGGATTTTAAGGAGAGGGGCTTATTACAAATAAATATTTTTAGGCTGTTGTTTTGCTTGAATATTTTAACAACCGGTAATAATAATATATCTATCCCAATCAATCCCAAGTCCTTAGTTTCTAATAGACACTATATCCCATTTTATAAGAAACGTAGTATCATATGTCTTTAAGAGTTTGTAACAAACAATAACGGAATATACATGTCAATACACAGTGTAGATAATGTTAAAAATGTTTAGGATATAGTAAGTAATTTGAAACAAGACTTGCGCAGCCAGTTAACAGTTTTTATTTCATTAAGTACATCTATTAAATACAATGCTTTGCACTGACTTACAGACAACACGCAACCCCAAATCGGTTGACTTAAGTTATTATATTTTCAACAGGAGTTAATGTAGATTATCATATAGAAAGAATTTGTCCATGCAACGTTAAGGCTCTGCTCCAAGGGTCGTCAAAGACTTATTACTACTTTATGGACACTCAATTCAATTGATAGATGGTATCATAGACAGATGTTACTTACTCGAAATACTACAAAACGTTAATCTCAAAACGCAGCTCACAAATGTTGTGTTCCCGGGTGAAGCTTTGTAATATGAATTGTACTAATAACTTGTTAATGATTAAAACGTAAATACTTTAACCAAATAAACTAGATATAAGAAGTTATTTAGTTTAGTAAATGTAAATAAAGCGTTAAAAATGTGAAGTAGAATAGACGATAAATCTCTGTGATTAATGTACCCGGTTTAAATTAAAAGAATAAACGTTAATTGATTAGTAGTAGGGATGTGATTTTGACATTATAATAATCGTAATGTAAAACTATGTTGCCAAACAAAATATTATAAATCATTTAAAGATTTTAAATCACAACACAAATTTGTATTATACTCTGTTACAGTTAAACAGTAGTATTATTTGTTTAGAGATAATTGATTCCATTTTGAAATAAACACAGAATATCCATTGTTCTGTTGCAATAAGATAATTATAATCTATAATCAAATTATTATTAACGATATATCACTATTCCAGAGGGTGGCCGATAATAATTATAGTTTAAGAGCGAAGCACTTGTCAGATAAATATTATAAATCCAGCTTCAAGCATAGTTTGTTGAGCTTATCCAACTTAATTTGTTGAGCTTTTCAAGCATATATATTTGTTACTTCAGTATTGCACATACAAAGTTAGTAACCTAATATATCAATGATCCTAAAATGTTGTCTTTACATTTTATGGGTTAGAATGGTGATATGTAAAACAATCTATTATTGTGTAACAAAATACGTAAGTCATGGTATTTTGAGCACCGTAAAACTCAGCCCTTTTTCCAGTCCGCATAATATAGCGGTTTTCAACTAAATGTTTTTTTCCAGAACTGTATGTATAATGCAATTATTTTTATTTAAGCATATAAACATAACCACACCTGTGTTACCGTTGGGGAAATCTCAGTGGTGTAAAAGCTAATGGGTTTGCTGTAGACGTGTGGACGTGTAGATGTTGAAAGCACGGGTACTCTAGACCGACACCATTGTATTGTCAAGAACGTGTCGTACAAATGCATCAATACAGCCTGCTGAACTCACCTCTAACAATCCCTTTAATTTGTTTTAAAACACTCACTGATGACGGATACTTTCTTTGCCCTATTTCTATTTTAACTATTTAATTAATTATTCATTTCTTAACACACTCATAGCATATGAGAAAAAAATGATGTATAGTAAGATAGAGTTTAAATACTATATAAACGGAAGTTATGAAATGTCTACCTAATAACTTATGTGTCTGTCAATATACACAGTTTAATTATTTTACGTAAAATTTTAAGTGGAGATCGAATTTAATTACATGTATTTACTTCGTGAAGGTGATCCAATATAAACAACCAAAAATAAAGCGAGAATATGTGATTATTCATATAAAATAAATACTGACGTATGCAGTATTTTAAGTTTCCAATAAGAAAAGTTAATTTTATTTAGTTTTACATGCCGTAAATGTTTACTACTAGTTAAATTTGCAAAGATCATACACACACACGCACATATATATCCCATTTAGTGTAACAAAACTAAATATTAGAAACCAAAACCTTTCACAACATTTTCTAGTATAGGATTTGGTATAGTTAAAGTATAAAATATACGTATAAGATGATTTTATACTTCAAACTATTTCTTTAAAATATAACTAGATGATACACATGAGCATATCCCTAAATAAACGTTGAACATTGATACTCAGAACACAATTGTTCCAGTTGATGTAACCATTGATGTGTTTACCGTACATTTGATTGCAATCAACTCGCAATATTGTAGTGGACTGAAACCATCTACCAATTAAATTACTGCTTGTAAATTAACGGTAGTTTATGATTCAATGATTCAGACATGCTTTTATTTGGTATTTGTTGTGTTTCTCGCTGGATATCCAATTGCTCTATGTAAATTAGTAACTGGGTTACTAAAAGTGTACAGTACGTTTCCCAATGTTATTCTTATCGTGAAAAAGTAAACATTTTATATCTTCCTTATTTATTAATAAAACTTTATTTTGTCTTCTAATGGTAAATCTTTGTAATCTGCCCAATGTTATTCTTTAGTAGTATAAACAAGTGATATCTCACTTATTATTTTATGCCACATCGTTAAAATTCTGTACATGGCAGAGCGATAAAGTACACTAATTTGTTGCAATATGGGTATTACAAAATGTGTATTTATTGAACTGAGGATTTTAATAGAAAACTATGTTTGCGTGATTGTAAATAAAAATAAAATATATTTCACCTTGTACTTACTAGAATGGCCATAACAACTTAAAATTTATCCTAAAAATCGACTGATTTTACAAAAACCTCTATGAGGTGGCAGATTTCAAGAAAAAATACCTCGTACGTATTAATGGTATAACTGGGGAATCAATCTTCTGTTAAAGCTTTTGTTTTGCTAAAACAAATCTGTAGTATTTGTTTTTCCTGAAATATAAGACCTAATTTTCAGGAAAGTGAGGTGCCCATAAAAGCAAATCAAGATAATGATTAACTAATAGTAAGTTATCCTTAATGTTTCAGAGTGATTACTAAGGATTTAACAGCTAAAAAAACATTCAGGACATTTTTGTGGTAGCAATAATAAATTAATCCGTAACTGAACATTATTTGTTTACAAAAAACTCACAATACATTTTGTTTTGTTTAAATTGCTATTCTTTGGTTCAGATTGTCAACTTTTTTGTTTAATAATGCGTATTGCATGTATAGTAGAGATTGTGAATAGTGGTAAATAAAACAAATACCCTCTCCAGTAACAAATCTCCAGTTCAGAGGATCTTTAAGATTTAGCTAAAACAGTTGTAGGTATTTATTTTAGCATACAAATAAAAACAAACCGAGTTCAAATACTTCCTTCTTTTGTAAAGATGTTTTACATTAAAAACACCTAATTAGTGTAAAACATGAACATTTGTGGTGAATACTTATGAAGGAAATATAATTTGCATTTTTGAATTTGTAAGGATAACTCGTATATAAAAATTTTTTTAATATCCCCGTCACGAATTTGCTTATGTGGAGCAGACAAAGGAACTCCGTCGTGCGTTTTGTGTTTCGGATTTCAGTTCATTTGCTCGCATTGCACACAGTCTCGGTTGTTGTGCTCGTCGGTGTATGTGCTCTCGTTTTGGGCATATTTTGAGTGATAAAACATTTGTGATAAAAATGATTTTAAAGGTATTAAAAAACACACTTGACGTTAACGGCAACAATTTAAAATTACAGATTATAAAACAGAGATATAAGGAATGTGTTGATTTGTTATAAATATAATAATAAGCTTTTTCTGTTTATTAGCTCCTAAATTATTTATTTTTTGGTGTAAAGCATTTAGTTTTCAACTAATTAAATAACTTATATGATAACTTTAAATTTTAGTTATGTTAATAAAGAACTAATATTCTTGTTTCGCAATTAAATATCGTGGTTTTCATGAGTGTCAGGAACTGTTACGCTTAGCTATTATTATAAGGATTAAACATTTTAAAATAGTATTTATTTCTTAGAAACTAAATCTTTTTTCTAAAAGATTAACAGAATACTGAACTGGCCGTCTAATTGAACTTTGAAGCAAAAAAGAAAAATTAAATTTTAACTGAACTTATCTTTGATCAAAGACAATATTTTTCAATTTCAAAATTTGTTGGAATTATATTTCACTCATAATTGTTATCACATCGTCAGCAATATCTGTCTCTTAAGATTAAACAAGTAATTTTAAAATTAAATTCTTAGATCAGAGGTAACATTTTTTATTGGAACTAATACAAGCAATAAATATTGGGACGGAACCAAATATTGTTCACAGAGGTCAACAAAATAAACCTTCGAACAACGTCAATATTTAAACAGACCTGGTATCCGATACCTTCAGACAAACTTGCGCTTCGGCCAATTCCTTGTTGTATCATTTGAGCCGAAATAATTTCGTTAATCAAAAACGAAATACCTGTGTGATTGGATTGCACGGCTCTAAGAAATCTGCTAACACAACCATCATGCTTTCATAGTAAATATTAAGTAACCTTGCGGGACGGTTAACACTCAAATAAAGTATGTTGCGGCGTACTGTATTTGTACTGATATAGATACAATATGCAATTAACAGACTTTACACAAATGTGAAATGCAAACAGGATATATTTCTGATTGTAATATTGAACAAAACGTTTGTATTTATTAATTTTAAATGGGGAAAACCAGTTTATTATAAACAAGTAATTTGTTCTTAACATACGTTAATAAGAGAAAAGATGCAATAAAATATTTTCTAATTTTGATTTGCTTAAGCGTTCTCAAACACAAGATATAGAATATTATTTTATCAGAATGTTATAAACTTCAGTTTAATTTTAAGTCGTCCTGAACTTTAAAATGTAACACATAATATATGTCTAGCTAGGATAAAATTTTAAATTAAAACTGAAATTTAATATTTAGATCAGGTAATATACCGAGGAAAAGGTCGTAAAAGAAACCGTAATGTGTAATTTCTTTTTACTAAACCAACAATATACAAACTAGGCTTAAACAAACTCTTACAACTGAAGATCATATTTAAACTTAATTGATTTTGAGATTGGTACTAGGCCTATCGAAAACTACTTATAAATATTAACATGTTTGAGTTTTAATAATGAGCAGATAATAATGTATAAAATATATCTTTGAATATACAATTACCAAAAGTACTTCTTGTGTAGTAGATGGTTCCGTATTTCCAGTGGATAACATACAACTTACCGTGAAGTAAAAGGGTTTTTGTGATGAATGGACCTGTATTTAGGGTGGAATGAGTTTGGGTCAGCGATGGTCGGTCCCTGTGGGGTAATCCAACGACCGTTTAACACCATCACTTGACATTTATCACACCTCCGGGACTTACAATTATTGCATGTATCATATAAACCATATAAATTATTTAGAAAATGAAAATGTAACAATTCTCTACGAGTAAAATAATAAAACAATCACTGTTTTGTTTTAACATATTTTATTATTTTTCAGTGAGATGTGTTATTTTTCATTGGGGATGATACAAACCCCGGAATTTCTACTTTCAATGCAAGTTTTAGGAATGTAAAATTGTTGTGTTTTAGATTTTTTGCCGCATTAAGTAAGCAATTACTTTTGTAAGCTATACATTTAATTAATTAGGAATTATAAAGTGCTAAAATAAGAATTGATATACTTATTGTTAGATATCAGATTTATAAGTGATATAGTGTTCAATCAGACTAATTAACTATTGTTGTAGTAGTTTCAGGTGTTCGATTCTAGCGGTTAAAACAATAAATAAAAATGCGGTTGAAAATCAGTTAACTTTAACAGAGATTTGCGTTGCTACTAATACCCATACTAGTTGTCTTGAGGTCTTGCGGGTGTCCTGGATGGTCCGAGATTAAGGGCCGAGGGCGGGCGTCAGTGGAAGGTAGTAGTAGCCATCAGACAGGAGTGGTAGACAAAGCGGGAAAACACCGACTCATTCATAGTTCAATGAAGTTAAAGAAACTGTGTTGATATAATTAAAACTAGTAACATAAGCACACTATTAGAAGAAATATATAAACTTTGATTATTCATAATGTAGCGGAGTGGTCGTGGACATCTGGACGCGACGCCGGTCAGTGCGTCAGTGCCTTGGAGAGGGAAGGGGGCGGGCGATGGTAGGGCAACATCCCTCATGATGTCGGTGGGCGATAGTACCAGTAGCATCGCAAAATAAAACAGCGTAACTACTTTAAGTACCAAACTTTCCTCCCACCCAAAATATTAATTTTGAGAAAATAATAAAATACACGAAAAAAGAAAAAGTAAAGTAACCGAAAAACTATATGAAACATGTATGTGATCTTACACATCAATATTATACCTAAATCAGCACAGTTCAATTTTTTGGTAAAGCAACTAACTTATTTACAGGACATGTTAAAATACCTTGAGAAGTTTTAACCTGCACCGCTCTTACTGCATCATCTGTCTCTGGCAAAATACTAACTATCCTACCTAGGGGCCAAAATAAGGGAGGCATGTTGGGATGATACGTGAGGCAAAAATCTCCTTCTTTCACATTTGAGGTTTTAGTTTCACATTTTGGACGTTGTATTTGCGAATGGATTTCCTTTGACCAGCTTTTCCAAAACAGTTGAGAATCTTTAATGATTAGCTTCCAAGTGTGAAAATGTGAGGAGGTTCGTTGGTAACATCTTCTTCATCAGGCATGGGGGATTACTAGTAATTTTAACCCCTTTTATAATCCTACAAGTCATCATGATCACGTCATTAGATCATATCGGTTAAGTATTGAATATGTGGGAAGTCGTTGTATGTTCATAAAAAGTCCTCAATACAAAAAGTCACCACCCATTGAACTTGAAGGTTTGGCGATTAGAGTCAGTCGACCAGCCAGTACCTCCCTGTGTTAAAAAGTGTAGTCTAAAGTGTTAGTGATGGGTTTGCAATTTTTATGATTGCAGAATATTTTATAAATAATTACCTCCCATGGACAAGGTTACGTATAAAATTTCTTATAACATTATTGCAAATATGAGTTTAAATAATGTTAACCGAATAAATTACCCTTAGTGTTGAAGACAAAATGATTCTAATTTATTTAATATTTAGATTTAAACTGCATATACTACGTTAGTGAGATTAGATTATTCGACAAACGTAATATGCATTGGTGTTACTGTGCCTATATTCTCGCCCCACATTTTAAAGAGCAAAATAATCATGAGAAAAATTTAAAAAATTAAATGTTTTCAAAAGCATATGCTTTTAGTGTTATAATTTCTAAGCAAATACATCAAGAAATACCCCCCGTCGCAGCAAACCTGCGTACTCAGCGAATTTCCAATGCATTGATATGTTTCTCACTAGTACATAAAGCCACTCACCAAGTTTGAGAAAAATACATTCATAAATAAGTGATTTATTACATTTTATTTATTCCCCATAAGAATAACATTAGGACTGAGTACGCAGGTTTGCTGCAACGAGGAAGATAAGAAATGAGTTTTTATGCAATTATCAATGTAACTGAACCAGATGAAGCTACTTACCATGTTTTATTAATTTATGTTCATAATTAAGGGAGATATCAAACTTTACTTATTCTCCATAAGAATAACATTAGGGCTGAGTATGCAGGTTAGCTGCTACGGGGACAATCAACAAAACATTTATTTTTTGTGCAATTATCAATATACCAGCACAACATGAAGCCACATACCAAACTTCATCAATATACATTCATAAATAATCTAGATATCAAATTTTATTTATTCTCCATAAGGATAACATTGGACAACGTACTGTGTTTAGCACTTTGAATATCTCTGCAACGGTTTGACGTAGAATCACAATTTAAACACCAAAATGATTGTTTTGTGGAGCTGAAGTGATTGGTAAAAGAAAATGTGAAGTTTAAAGTAAAATTAACTGAGGAAAAGCCAAAAACCTTTTTCCCATAAGATTAACATGGGAGATTTTATGAGCATGTTTTTTGGATTTTTTCCGCAACCACTTAACCTAGGTTAATAATTCAAAATACCATATTATTTGTTTTTTTAAGCTCTATAACATGGTCTAAACCTAAATTAAGTGTTTTAAAAATGTTAGGGTAAAAAATGCAAAAAACTGATTTTTGGAAAATTTAAAACCCCCATAAACCCCCCTTCCCATAGTCCGATTTTTCTGGTTTTCGAACTTAAAGTCATAAATGTCAGTTTACACATTTGAGCCAAATTTCATCGAAATCGGACGTTTTTTACTTAAGTTATCGCATTCACGGACACATATATATATATATATATATATATATATATATATATATATAGATATATATATAGATATATATATATACATATATATAAATTTGAACGAATAGTGTTTTGGACATCTGGGGACCTCAAAACAAAAAGTTATCATGGTCTCGGGCTTAAGTCTTACCATGAGACCTACGGTAATAGCTTCTTCCCTATAGGGGAAATTCGCTAAAAATTATGCTCTTGATTACTTAAAACTCATAAGTTCAACTTCCGTGCAACTCCGTCTATTTAGAAGAGGCTCATTAAACCAAAATTTGAGAGGTTTGGACCGGTGACAACTATAAAAGCATATTTATGTGCACTATTACCAGAAAATTCTGTGGGCGTTAAAAAAATGGGTAAAAGTAACGAAGGAAACAAACTCGTGTTATTGCTTACAACTTATAATCCAAGTAGTATCACAGAGCCAAACTTTGGCAGTCGTAGTCATAGAAAACCTTAATAAATGGTGGATCCGAACAGTTTCAGTTGCCCATTCAAGAAAATCTCGCAAGCCCAAAACACGAAATTTCTTTCGCTCAGTATTGACTGGCTGGTTATTTTAACTTAAAATTTAATTTATTATTTATTATATTTCTATTTCAAGATAAATTCTTTCTTTAATTTTGGTGTACTATATAAAATATTTAATTTTATATTATTAGATATATATTTCAAATTCAAATCAATTGATTTTTAATAAATAATAAGTGATTGGTAGTAACCACAAATTATTTTGTAGTAGCACGCAATAACCATTAGTTTTATGCTTTAGAAATATGTAGGCCTATTTTATAAAGGTTCAACGCATCCTAAAATTATCCACCTTTAACTTTAATCGTACATTTAAATAGGAAATTAAAAATGGGTAGAGTGCTTCATGCGACGTTACAATCAATTATTAGTTTTTGTGTACAGAACTGATTGGTTTGACTGTTCTTACCCTTGAACCCACATTATGAGGAATTTTAAAAAATCCGTCTTGAAGTTTTAGGTTTAGAGAGACTATGTAAATGTCAAGAAATAGGAGTTATCGATCAAAAACAACAAAAACAATCTCTCAATGTTAGCAGTGCTAGCCAAAATACTTATATGGGTATTCAAGAAAATAAAAATTGATGAAACAGTGCGTCGTAAAATGAACATTGAATCATGGAACAATGTTTTCTACTCTTGGCCTGGTATTATTACTAACGGTAATCCCATACTTTGTTATAAACTTCTTTCTTAACGTGAACATCTTTCTGGCCTCATAATGTAAATCATTACCATCCAGTTATTTCATGTACTAATTGTATTAAAAGTTCGACGCAAGACAATTGTAACAAATTTTTACAAACAAATTTACTCAAGTATTCAATTAAACTTAATGTTTAATTTTTAGAGATCTATATGTGGAAATTCACTCTCCTCACGTCATTGTGCTGGGTGCAAACTCGTTCTTAACACCTAATTTACTAACCACCTATGTACTTAGAAGATTAGCATTAAAATATTTGTTGACAAATGCAATATACAAAAAAATCTGCAAGCAAATTGAAAATAAAAACCTACGGATGAGTTCAATATATACAATACATGAGCCTAGAATTCTATAGAACTCAGAAAATACATTTATCTATAACAACATAAAGCTTGTGCGGGACAAGACAAAGCTCCATTGGGTGTATTGTACTGGATTCCAGCTCATTTACCTCATATTGCCTCACGTTTGGGCCTTACCATCCATATAATTTATTTCCTCAAACATTCTTGGTATAATAAGTAGGATAAATATGGGTTGCCTTGGTTAAAAATGTTTATTTTCACAAAATGTGGTAAAACAGTTTGTTTAGCTTACAAAAGGCTTCGTTGAAGAAATCACATTTTGAAATTCTAAACTTCAACAGAAGATTTGATAGCAAAAATATTCCTAAATTATAAATTATTTCATAAACTCTTACCGAATCGAGAACCTTTTCTAGCCTTTCCCCAGAAATGCAAGAATAACTTATCTGTCTGTTTGTACACTTATAATTAAATTAGTTTGCATTGCACTAATTACAGATTACAATTATTGATAGCAAGGCGATTTCCTAGATGGTACTTGAAACAATAAATTAATACTAGCGTATGTGTTCATAAATGAAATACGATATATAGTTTAACCCTACTGATATAACTTGCAATAGTCTTTTTTTGCACTTTAGTTTACGTTCTATTTTTTTGTTTCTATTTAAGAAAAAAGTTCGGAAATGCCCTCGTGTATTTTTTTTATAATATAAAAAACAAAATTTTGTACTTTAAGGTTTTTTAAAGAAATTTATATTTGTAATTTGAGGATTTTAAGAACATATGATAAAAGGGAATTCTGCTTATCAGAAGGGTGACATTTATTGTAGGAGAAGTTTATCCAAGCATTCCAGGAGGAAGAGTCAAGCACTCAATCGAGGGAAGAGGCTTTGATGGAAGCAGAAGTTATCCAAATTCTTCCAATGTTTGTGTAAGCAAATCAATAAAAATGTCCTTAATTCTATAGAGTTATCTTATAAATGGATCAAGCGTTGCTGGAAGAAATCACTAGAAGAGTTTTGCTTGTAGGTTAATCAAGTTTAACAAACTAAATTTGAGTATGAAGTATATTATTCGAAGTAAAATATAAATCAATCTATCTTTTATATGTTTCATTTTATTTTCATTCTAAAATTGTATATATAATTTTTCATAATAATTTATTTCGTTTATGATAAAACCTCCGAGGTTTATGTTTTGTAAGTTACTTTAACAATAGAACACAATTATTGTTTAAAATTATTAATCGGGCTTACTGATATTTTTAAATATATAAAATATTCTATGTTTTCCACTGAAGTATTTAAACATTCATTAAAGCTTGACAGTGACACAGATGCATAACAGATGCACAATAATAGTCCCGGCAAACGTTGAATGTTGATACGGAGGACCGCACACAATTGTTCCAGCTGATGTAACCATTGATGTGTTTACGGTACATTTGATTGCAATCAACTCGCCGATATTGGAGTGGACTGAAACCATTCACCAACGAAATTACTGCTTGTATACAAAGCTATGATACGGAGATGGCGATGTGCATTTAAAACAAATCTATACAATTTTTCGTTTCAATGTCCTTGCATTTTTGAAATTAAAGTAGATTTTCTTACCGTGTGTCTAAAAGTGCGGCAACACCTAAATGTTTATTTTAAAAATACATTCTATGGTTACTCTTTTACTTTAGCTACCCATGTAAATACATGGAAGGGCATATTTCGTTATGGAAAGATGTCCCATGGAATAAGTCTTAAAAATATTACCTAAAAGCATAGCTTGAACTGTACCTCCTTTAGGTTTTTTTCTTAGATACAGCGCCATATACACATCCTAAAACACATACGGGGTTAAAATTAGTAGCTGGTTAACGGAAAGGATTTAAGTTCTTTTAGTAACATGTTGATGTGTTATTAATCTTGAATTAAGGTCATAAAATCAGGTTATAACATAACCAAATAGTTTAATTGTTGTGGGTTTATTCATAAACAATATATATTTGAGTTGGCTTTCTTCTTAGACACCTGTTGTGTCAGGTTGTTATGTATATACTGTTACTGTATTTGTATCTGTAGCAAAAACAAAAATCATCTAACTAATTAGATATTTGTATGTTGAGAAAGGAACATGATAGGGTCACCTAAATACCAGGATTTAAAACAGGACACGTTATAATATAGTTCTAAAATACGTAATATAATAGCCAATGCATATAAAATAATTACGGAGTCAACTAAAACTAATACAAACGATTGGGGTAACTAAGTTCTCTTGGGATGGGAACAAAAAGCATTCAACCGACGTCAACATTTTAACAGTCCTGGCCCAAGAGGACTTTGCCAAACTTGCTCTTTTATTTAATCCTGTGCGATGCAACTTAACTAATTTTGTTACATAAACAATGTTTCCCGGGAATTGTTGTTTTTCTAGTTTTAATAATGCTGTAAAATTATCCAAAGAAGCATACATATTTATTTGGTAATGCAAATGGATTAAAAATTAAATTTTAAACATTTAAATTGATTTACTTAACAACTTTGGTTATTATTGATTCCATGTAATGAAATACAGATTTGATGATTTTTATTTTATAATTTGGTGACATGTAGACCCATTGTAATGAAGTGTAAGTGAGTGCTAGAACGAATAATAACCCTTACAATTATTGAGGAATGATTATTAGTTTATGATAATCGAAATTCGAACCTTTATAATTAGTAATTTCACAATGCAACTTCTGCGAATGAGAAAACAATATGCAGGTTGTGTTTGGAATAACAATACAATTAAATATAAAGCTATTTAACAAAACATAAATGAAAGAATATAACATTTTTCTTTGTACCATTATGAGTGTGGGGTTTGACTTTATTAATTACAATAAAAATAACAAATAATATTTTCTACAAAAACTTATAGAAAATTAGTGTGTTTACCAATCCAGATTAAAACAAAATTATTAGATTAAGGTAACAATAAAATATGCGTAAAAGATATTTTTTATAATATACCATATGGAATTTGTTTTGGAATTAGTACAAAAAATTAAGTATGCGCTAAACTCTCTTTGAAACCAAAGCATTCAAAGAGTTTAATTGTTGTGGGTTTATTCATAAACAATATGTATATTTGAAGTTGATATCTGTTAGGTTATCTTGAATAATACTGATTTAAAGTATATATTTTTAACAAATATGTAACAATAACAACTAATGATATGGATTTAATGTTGAACAAGGACAGCTGGTCAAAGTATATAATCGTGATTTATCCACTATTTTTTTGTTACATAACATTTTTATGTATTGTACAAAACACTGGTTCGCGAGTGTAAATATTTGAAACACAACAGGAAACACTATCGTTTACACAATATATAACTAGTAGGGTTAAATTCAAACAAAAAATTATCATATTTGCAGAGCAATACTGGAAGGACAACCGTTTGTTTTCATTAACTTAGCAGTATAATAATCGGTCGGTTATTACCTATAAAAGTGTATAGTTTATTTCTTCCAGTACTGCCTCATAGAGCCCTAATACACTTTTGAATTATATGTTATAATATACATTTAATATATTACACATATTTTATCAATGCCAGCTTAATATATCTACAGTTATATATTTCAAACAATTGCTACATAAATTACTTTGTGAAAATTCAAATAACCGTTTTAAAAGCTACAACGGAACATATGTGATGTAAACATGGAAAATGTTTTTATGAACCCAACGATAATAGACGTAACCACAGTTTTACTGTGAATACCAACATTCATATAAAAACTATGTATTAAATAGGTAAGGTAAACGTTCATGTAACACCCTATTATGTTACTTAACAATCTGTTAACCTGTGATTTACCTGGAAAGAGTTAAATTAGCTCAATAATCCATCAGTAAATGCCAGTGTTATGGTTAATGTTTCTCAAATGGGTTATTTATAATGATGGTGTAAGGTTGTTATACTAACACTAGCACCATTATAACTTCAGTTTATTTTTAAAAATTAAATTTTAATAAAATATAAATTATGTTTTACTCCTATATTAAGCATTTTCGAATTTATATTTACCCATGAGCTTTTGAGAAATCCTCGGGTAAAAACTGTAAAACTGCATACTTATAATGTATCTTCTTTACGAGAAAACGTATGACAAACTATTTCACGTTTAAAAATATTTACCTATGTACGTATCATAAAAGTGAATATTTAATTTGTTTAGGAGAACATTATACGTCATGTATTTATTCAGGACATGTATTGATTTTGAATATTAATCAAAACAAAAAGTTGAAACATTCTTGGAAGATTGTTTAAGTAGAATCTGGCAATTAATTTTGTATTATTATTTTGCAAAATTACACTATACATTAAACCTGTAGGGGAGTTTAGACTTTGGCAACATCTTGGTTCCATTGTGCTAGAAGTAGAGCATGAAGAGAGATTCCTCAGCTGAGCTAAGGGCTTCCGTATATATGTATTAATAATTGATGTTTTCCATTACAAAGAAAATATTTCGTATAATGAGGCAACCGTTAAAATATTGTCTCCATTAGCGGTAAAAATGTTCTATCTAAAATAAAATACATCGCGTGTAGAACGTAATAATACCGCCCAAGAAATAAAAATAAAAAAATAACTTTTTTGCATTCGCATTTCAATTCAGAGAATCATGTGGAAATGAGAGTTGGGTTTTCTTAGTCAAGTACAACATTTTATTTACGGTTACAACTTTTTTAATGAAAAAAATCTATACTTATTTTGACAAATTTTATCAAGATGACCTTTGATATAAAACACTAAATTAACTCTTGTCAAGTGAGTTGCGTTCTTAATTTCTGTTTGCTTCAAATAAATATATAATCTAAATTAAAAATTTCACCTTATTGTATATGGATAGCATGAACAACACTAATCGGTTAAATTTAAAAGAGTTATTGCATTTAAATCAGATTCATCCTATCACATCCCAATAAAAGGTAGATTTGTGCACTTGATTACTTTTTCAGATTGCCCAATTAAGCAAACTCCGTAGGCCTAAATTGCCGCCCAGTATCGATTCACGGACTAAATCAGTTTATGAGAATTTGTATATTACAGAAGTCATAAGTAAATTTTAGTTTAAAAACACTTTTGTGTGCAACTACAACGGACGATTTATTGTAAATTTAAAAAAGCTAATTTTAAATATTTGTTAAATATGTATTTAGTATTCTTAGTAAACCTTTAGTAAAGTCAAACAATTAATACTTACAAAGATTTGTTTACAGCTATATTATTTAAAGGATTCTTCTGTCCTGTAAATCTGACGTCAAAGTCAAAATCTTAACTGAGTATTTGCGTTTTTAGTAATTTTTCCAAAAATAATGGCATAGCTTAACACAATTTTTTAAAACGGGTTATACGCGTATTTTAGTCCAAGACGAACAGATTTAAAACTCGAACATGCGTGTACACAAGAATACTACTTCTCAATCTTTCCTTACGGTCTCAAACTTTGGTTGACCAAGCCTGCCTCTACCTCCTCCTACTAACAGTAGTAAAATTGGCTTAAAGCGATTTAGTAAAAATAACAATTCATCTCCTTAAATTGTTTCCGTGGAATTTAGTTTTTCAACAAATGATAAGTTTTAGTTTTCCGTAAAATTTCTTTACTGAAAAATTAGTTTCAATAACATTACTGTTGCAACGTGATTTACGTTGGGATTATTACGTTCGCTACTACAGGTGCCAAGTAAAATTATTTAACTACGATAACTTATCAAAACAAATTAATCCACAGTTGTATTAAATGCATTGAAGTGGGAAACCGTACATTAAATAAATAATAGAAACAATATTGATAGTAAAAGTGATTTCCAGTTATAAATGATAATAGTTTAAAATCACACTCATAAACGGGAAAGTTTTAGTAATAGAAGTATTTTCCCCACTGAGACATTTTCAAGTAATTGGGTGGTAAAGGTTGTCAACAAAACTGTTCCTTTCCTCCTTTTAACACATTTAATACTGTTTCACAATCTTCATTATAATATACCATCTTTTAGTTAATTTCATAGTACAGTATAACTGATTATAGCTTTAATAAGAATTTAGCTCATCACATTATAATGGTAAATATTATTATTCGTCTTACTGACTACATATCTCTAATAAACTACAAACTTAAACTTGAAATTATCATTAACAATAATAAAGGTTGCCATTGTTTACATAACTATAGATTAGGTGCTGTTGAAAAATACATAAATAATACAAAATTTATAGTTTTTTTTTCATCTCCATACCATTAATATTTTAATCTTAGATTTTGATGTACGTTATACTGCGAGTTTTTCTATACTCCAATTCTATTAATTTGATGAACCATATTTGAAGAGTTTTAGCGAATTTCCCCTATAGGGAAGAAGCTATTACCGTAGGTCTCATGGTAAGACTTAAGCCCGAGACCATGATAACTTTTTGTTTTGAGGTCCCCAGATGTCCAAAACACTATTCGTTCAAATTTATATATTTGTATATATATATATATATATATATATATATATATATATATATATATATATGTGTGTGTGTGTCCGTGAATGCGATAACTTGAGTAAAAAACGTCCGATTTTGATGAAATCTGGCTCAAATGTGTAAACTGACATTTATGACGTTAAGTTCGAAAACCAGAAAAATCGGACCATGGGAAGGGGGGTTTATGGGGGTTTTAAATTTTCCAAAAATCAGTTTTTTGCATTTTTCACCCTAAAATTTTTAAAACACTTAATTTTGGTTTTGACCATGTTATAGAGCTTAAAAAAACAAATAATATGGTATTTTGAATTATTAACCTAGGTTAAGTGGTTGCGGAAAAAATCCAAAAAACATGCTCATAAAATCTCCCATGTTAATCTTATGGGAAAATGGTTTTTGGCTTTTCCTCAGTTAATTTTACTTTAAACTTGAGATTTTATTTTACCAATCACTTCACCTCCACAAAACAATCATTTTGGTGTTTAAATTGTGATTCTACGTCAAACCGTTGCAGAGATATTCAAAGCGCTAAACACAGTACGTTGTCCAATGTCATCCTTATGGAGAATAAATAAAATTTGATATCTTGATTATTTATGAATGTATTTTGATGAAATTTGGTATGTGGCTTCATGTTGTACTGGTATATTGATATTTGCCCAAAAATTAATTTTTTTGTTGGTTGTCCCCGTAGCAGCTAACCTGCATACTCAGCCCTAATGTTATTCTTATGGAGAATAAGTGAAGTTTTATATCTCCCTTAATTATGAAGATAAATTAATAAAACATGGTAAGTAGCTTCACCTGGTTCAGTTATATTGATAATTGCATAAAAACCCATTTATTATCTTCCTCGTTGCAGCAAACCTGCGTACTCAGTCCTAATGTTATTCTTATGGGGAACAAATAAAATGTAATAAATCACTTATTTATGAATGTATTTTTGTCAAACTTGGTGAGTGGCTTTATGTACTAGTGAGAAACATATAAATGCATTGGAAATTCGCTGAGTACGCAGGTTTGCTGCGACGGGGGGTATATATATATATATATATAAAGAAAATTTATTTAAAAATTTACATCTTTTTACCAATGTAAAGTGCCAATTGACAAAGAATACTGTACAACAATTTTGGTATGTTAGGATTTGGTGTTGTATAGGTGATTCTTCAGTATCTTCACTGAATATTTCACTGCTGTGAGCGCAATACTGTTAAGTGAGTTATTTTGTAGCTGAAATTGTTTTTCCAAAATCGTTGAACAAAATGAGGCACAGTCCCCCTTGCGCCTGTCAAAATTCCATATATCTCAAATTCATTTACATTATATTTTTCTTTATAATACGGAATTGTATTTTGATAGATACCAGTCTTTTCAGTATTTACATCTTCTGGCTGGTTCAAACCTGTTTCAAATCTTATAGTTGGGTCTACAATGAAACCTCGGCTTTTTTCTTTTTCAATGACAATTATGTCGCTTCTTCTTAATGAGCCGTTAGTTTCAATTGCAGTAACTTCTTCGTATACTTCATATTTGTTTTTTAGTCTAAATTGATCCATAGTAATCTTTCTGATTGTATGGTGTCTTGTATTACGAAGAAGTTCACTGAATGGGCATTGTCCAAGGACGTGGGGTAAAGTTTCAATTATTTGATTCTTAGTTCCAGAACAGTGCCGGCACTGGTTCCCGTCCCTAGACCTTCCATGTAGACTTCTGACCGGGGCTACGTCATTAATTATTTTCAAATATGACTTATATTCTGATTCAGTTAATCCCCGAGAGTTGGCCAGATATTTGTTAATTTTAGGGCATTGTTTAAAAAGGATTAATCCCTTACCTTTATAAGGAAGTTTACTCCATTTTTCAAACTCAATTTCTTTTAATGAATTTCGCAATGCCCTCACTGAAATCTTAGGCTGGTCGTTTTGATGTAGGTTTAGTTTCTTCATGCAATAATTTTCTTCTGATTCAAAACTCTTCAATATTTCTAAGTAGGGGTTTTTGGATCCATGCAAAACACGGGAAATATTAATATGTTGCAATATTGCTTCCCATAAAGATTTTGACAAACCCATTCCTTTATATTTTGAGCTACTGTAAAAAATGTGTTTGGCGTGTCATTTGGTAAATCTAATATCTCCTTAATGGCTGAACGTATGATTTCATCTATATCATCAAAAAACTTAAGTGACAGCTTTTTCAATGGGGCAGTTTGAAAAGGGTAAATTAAAGTTGGCCAAATATAATTAGTTAGAGCAAATATTTTTTGATCAGTCTTTAAGTAAGGCGAGCTTGTCAATTTTTCAATTTTGTTAGTTAAAGATTTAATATATATATATATATATATATATATATATATATATATATATGTGTGTGTGTCCGTAAGCACGATAACTCTCGTAAAAAAGGTCCGATCTTAGTGAAATTTGGTACAAATGTGTAAAGTACCATTTATTTGAACGAGTTCGAAAACCAGACGAATCGCACTATCCGAAGGGGGGTTTTGTACCCCAAAAAATGTGTTTTTGGGGGTTTTCACATGTAATTTGAATTTAAATCAAATTTTAATTTATACCATTAAATTCAGCTTAAAAAACAAACAATTTGGTATTTTGATCATTTGGTGCTCTACGTCAATTGGTTACCGAGGTATTGAAAGTGCTAAACACAGTACGTTGTCTAATGTTATTCTTATGGAGAAAAAGAAAAATTGTATATCTCGCTTATTTATGAACATAAACTAGCAACATTTGGTATATGGCTTGATCTGGTTGGGGTTTATTGTTGTTTGCACAAAAAACAATTTTTCGCCTATGGTTCCTGTAGCAGCAAACCTAGGTACTTGGTCCCCATGTTATTCTTATGGAAAATACTGAAAATGTTATATATCAGTTATTTATGAATGTATATGGATGAAACTTGGTATGTGACTTTACTTAGATGAGTTCTAATGACATTTGCATAAAAACCCATTATTTTGTTTTCCTTGTTGCAGCAAACCTGCGTACTCATCCCCAATGTTATTCTTATGGAGAATAATTAATATTTTTAATATTGCTTGTTTGTGAGTATATTTCTTATGAATCCCATTAAGTGTTAATGTGTTATGTTATATATCCATTGGAAATTCGCTGAGTATGCAGGTTTGCTGCGACGGGGGTATTTTATAAATTATGACGATTTATTTTGTAAAAAATCAATCAGTCTGTTTGACAAGTGGTTTTAAACCGATTAATAATTTTGTAAAATTGTCTAATACTACATTGAGACTAGGCTAGAGACATATATTCAAATAATATGCTCATATCATCGTCGTGATGAATGCACGAATCTGCTTAACGTACCACGTGTTGCACTTCCCTTACAATTACGTTAATATTGTAACAGAGTTTTGATGATTCTTGCAAACGTGGGTTATTTTATAAGTTCATCCAAGTACTTATTATTGGTATTGTAAGTATAATCCTGTTAAACATTGCATATACTGTATTTGCTAAAGAATTTCAATTTTTAAAAAAAACCTAAAACTTCGGAAAAGACAAAGCATCCGAAGAGACATCTGCCAACCTTCCCTAAGATAATATGTGTTTAATATTATCTTATACATGTATTTTAATGTTTTACAAATTATTTGAAGTGTATTCCTTTATTTTATATAGTTTTCTATTCATAACTTATGATATGGTTTATTTGTGGAATGATATGAATTTGCATACAACATACTATTTACAAACAAATAATTGTGAAACCTAATCTTAATATTAATAAGCTCGTTTGTAGTAAATATGTATTTTTCGCAACTAAAAATATTTATAGAAAAGGTGTAAAACTGTACCAGGAACAATATAAAAATTATAGTTTAAAGCTGTATTGAAGTGCTTTAATAGAGACATAATAACTAGTAAAAATAAACTGTATATTTTTTAAGTAAAACTGTTTTATTGCCATTCAGATGGAAAATAACTACTTAATAGTCTATACAACAATGAAAACGTAATCACGTATAATAAATACAATAAAAACGTAAAATTGAAATTCCTACCGATTGCAATTAACATAAAAACCAAGTATGACATATATCAAACAATTAGTTACACGTGATTAAAAGTAGTCCTAATTGAACTTTCAAAGTAGTTTTGCAAATACTTATCTATTGGAATGAATATTATTGTATTGCAATACTAAGAACGGACGGTAAAATAAATTTTTATAATTTCGATTTAATAGTTCAATAAACAAAATATATCTGTAAATTTTCAGAATTCTGGATAAAATCTCAGCTGTAATGATTGCAAAACTAATAGTTTGTAGAATAAGGCTATATATTATTAAATTACATGTGTCCTCAAATCTGATACATATTATCGAATAAGAATTTGTCATAAATTACAAATAGAACTAAGACTTCCGTCAAAATTTAAACGAAAAATTTATATTTAATTTTTATAATTTACCATGTTTTTAATAAGGTTATATAAATCAGTTAACTAATCATACTCAAGAATAACTGATCGCAATGTGATCGCACTTTTTTCGTAATTTATTTTAAAAATATTTGTATCCAACCATTAATTATTCATTATGAATTCTGAGTATATTGTTATTGCATTCATAATCAAATGTCCTTGAAAGTGTAACTACAAGTTGGGTCTAAAATTATATTTGTATTTGTGATTGTAAGTTTGTATTTGTTTCACATTAATAAGTGAAATATATATTTGTATATTCCAAAAAAAGTTTTCAGAAGACAGACATCACCAAAATGCCAAAATTGTTTACCAATCTGGAATTCATAAAATGTTATGCAAAGAATGTCTACAATATTTCGTTGGGCAAACTGGAAGAAATATTTTATGTCTATATAAAAAGCATATAAAAACTATAAAATATAATTATCAAACCACCCGAAATTAAAAATTTTCTGAACATATTTTGACTATCTATCACAGTTTTGGAACACTAAGAACATTTTTAAGTTTGAGCTATAGTTAAGAAATTTGAAAAAATGAAGTCAAAGAGGGGCTGTACATTTATATGAAATACTACATCAAACACAAATCTCATATACGAAAAATAATGCAAGCACAGAAAAATAAAATTAAAGAAAAACCAAATATACAAAAAATTATAAAGAAAAACAAATATACAAAAAATTATAATTATATTTATACATGTAGTTTGCCATACACGGTACTTGTTGTGTTCGTATACAAATTATTTAGTTTTTAAGTTTAATTAGTTACACTGTGATCATGGGATGATCCTCTAAAAATGTATCAGTAAATAGCAAACTTTTTAAGGGTAATCTGGTAATATTGTTTTTAAAAATAATTAAAAATATAATTATAAAGTTATTCCCACAGTAATAATGATGATTTTAGGTAAATCAAATATTTTCAGAAGTTAAAAAAAACACTAATACCCTTCTGAAGTAAAATTATGACGCAACAGTTTGTAAAACAAATAACCTCAAACTCAATATCGGGCAAAAGAGGAAAACCCCAGTTTTCTAAATATAAACGATAAAATTGAACGGTAAAATGCACAGTCAGCGGTGAGAAGTATTTCTCTTGGAAATATTTGCTCCCCACTCAGAGGTAAATCTCGAGTAATTGAGCGGTAAGAGAGCCGTCAACAGACTTCCCCCCCCTTCTCTTACCACCCCACCCCTCTAGCAACCCCAACCACCCCTTAGCCGCCGTTTATACTTCTTCCTCCCTTATACACACTATTAAAAACACTACGTTACAAGCGGACACTACGCCTTGACATTAAGACGTGTCGGTATATTTATTTCAATGTATTTATTTCAAAAACTTTAGTCTTAGTCATGCCGCCAAGGTTTCACCCACTAATGGTTGATTCAATTGTAAATTTTATTTTATCTCTTACTATGATGTGCGGTAAAAACATAATATTACTTGTCTAAATAATAAATAATTGATAAAATATGTATGGAATGTAATTTCACATATATTAATGGCTGCTTATAACTAGTTGCTGATTATGGTGAGTTTATGGTATTTAATAAAATATTGCGGGCATTATTAACCACTGATTAGTGACAAATTATTTCACGAAATTTTAGAGTCGGGATTCGGATCCCGATGAGAAGAATAACTAGAAAATAATAAAATAATAAATGTTATAGATAAGTATACTTGTTTGTTTGTAGATTGTTGTATTGGCAAATAAACACTAATGTTGTAAAGTCATAAATGAATTGTATTATAAATTTTAAAAAACACTTTAGCTCCTCATTTTGCCCACTTCCACATTTAAAATTTATAAAATATTAAAACTGTACAAATGTTGACTACTTCAAACCATGAGTCAATAAATTATGTAGTTTCACGATCCATAGTGAAACACTGAATTAAAATTTATAAAGTGCTAATCAAATAATATAGATAATTTTTTTTATTGCATTTAAACAATGTAGTATATTTGTAAACAAGTTAAATTTGGTTTCTTCATTGTTATTTAATTTAAATGTGTGTAATTAACAAACAAATTTGAATAGTCTAAATTTAGTCTGTCCAAGAGTTTTTAGCTTAATACATAATGAATATTCTACACATTTAAATTTTAAAACATTAGAGGATTTGAATATTAGCCTATATTTTATACTAAGTTTAGAAACAATTTTGTTTTTAACATGATGATAAACAACCTTGATTTCGATTGTTACAATCGTATCTGTAACATATATCATTAAAAGTATAGTTATAAAGGTTACAGAGTAAAATGTTTTAAATGTGGAATTGTTTCAAACCACACTTGACAATTGAATGTGTAACAATCCAGCCGTTTGCTCATGGGAACTCTTTATCAATAAAATTCATCCCAAGAGAGCTATTCTCAGCTTCGTTCACGTCGTTTCTTCACACTTAAAATAAATTTTGAACATCACAACTGTTTTTAAACTGTGGGAAAAAATTTGCTTAGCTGCTAGTGAAATAATTTAATACAAATTAACAATCAGCATTTTACAGACTGCTGCGGTTTTGATTTTTGATAACATATTGGGATAACAACCAATAATTTGTGAACAATCAATTTACATGTAAGTTAATTATATATGAGTCAAATGACGAAATAATTTGTTCTTTAAGCCATATTCTGAAAAAAATATTTGCAGAATATCTCTGTGTTTTGTACAATATCCAAATTGAAAAAAAGTCGAATCATTATAGTCAAATATGTCTTAGGTATTTATTTGATATATTTATTTTAAAGGATAAATTTGGAGAGAATTGAGTCAATTGAAAAATCCCTATGTCAAGTTTGAAGCTTAACGCGACAAAACCCAAAAATATTGTTTATCAAAATGTTTGTTTGGAGTCCTACGTGTATCAAACTCCCAAAATGTCCGAATTTACCCAGAGCTTCGCTAATTGGCTTTAACAGTTGCAATGGTTAACTCTGGCAGTCCATGATATTACTTGGTTAGATGATTATATAGCTATATGTACGTTAGTCGTAAAGGTCCACCCGTTACTTCATGAAATGGAGGAAAAATGTTGTTCCTAAAGAATATTTCAGGTGTAACTGGGATCGACAAGCCTATTTTCAATAAAACTGACAACACTTTATAGAACTAAAATTATCAAAAATCCTTATAACTATAATTTTTTACAAAGAAAATTTAAAGAACAGAGATGTACAGAGGTAAAAAAGAACCATAAGCCTAAAATTTAGGCTGTCTAGGTAATTGAGACTAGACCTTTGAAAAGCTACCTTAATAAAACAAAATATTTCCCGAAACAAAATTTGGAAATGGAACACAATAAAGTATATTGAGTTTAAGCGGTCGAGAGGTGAGGAATCCAATATCTGAGGTGATTAGCGCTATTTTCTGGCACAGGCATTCAGCACGTCTGGTTTTAATAATATTTCTCTTAAACAGCTTAGATATTTTAAAATTTCGTTTTTAATAAAAGTTATTTTCATAGAATTTTCTACTAAAATGTGTAAGCTGGTTTTTATTTTGTAAATGTGTTGTAGCAATATAAAGAACTTATTGACTCGCTTGAAATAAAATATGTTTTACCGGTCTCTAAAACCATTTTTAAATTCAGGTTATAGAATTATAAATACCATATAATTTGTCCAAATAGATGGCAAGACTCGTTCCTTTTGCTCTTCAGACCCGAGTACAAAATGAAATTACTCGCCTTGAAGAATAAGGGATAGTTGAAAAAACGGATCATTCCATCTGGGCAACTCAGTTGTACCAATCGTAAAGCCTAATAGAAGTATCATACTCTGCGCTAACTCAGATGGTGGTTCCACAACATCCATTTCCTGGATTTGAAGGAGTGTTAGAGAAAATGAACGGCGGTCAAAAGTTTTCAACCTTGGACGTCAGAACTGCATTTCTATATATTCCAGTTTCGTCTAGAACTTCAGAAACAACAAATAACAATAAACACTCATTTCGGTCTCTACAAAGTGAAAAGATTTATGTTTGGAATTAGCAATGCTCTTGCCATCTGGCAAGCATATATTGAAAGTGTTATATCAGGACTTAAAGGGGTCACTGTTGTCCATGATGTCATTATTGTAACTGGGACTAATGATGAAGAACATTTACTAAAACACCTCTTTGATCAAGTCGAAAATGAAGAAATCTCTCTAATCAAAGAACAATGCAAAGTCCTCCAGAACAAGGTAAAATACCTTGGGTATATCCTCGATAGTGGATGCATCCGGGGAACTCCTGAAAAGATTGTGGTGATCCTTGCTTGTAAGACTCCATGGCACTTCGTAGTAGAGAACCTAGAGCTTTTAAAGACCAGAATTGGTCTCTGCAATGTGATTGTATACTCATGGGATCGCGAACATTCTGGAAGCAAGTCTTAGATGAACTACATTTTGGCCACATTAACATTGTTAAAATGAAGGCTTTCACACGGTCTCTTGTGTACTGGCCAGGAATTGATAGGGAACTAGAAGCTCTGGTATAGAACTGTACGAGTTGCATCACCACAGCCCATAGTACAGGGAAGCTTCCAACACACTTCTGGGAATAACAAACTCGGCCTTGGGAAAGGATACATGTTTATCACGCTGAACCATTCATGGGATCAATTTTTTTCATTGTAGTTGATGCACATTCCAAATGGATCGAAACCTTTACAGTATCTATCGCCTCATCAACAAGTGTCATTCAAATACTTGAGCCCCTCTTTGTTTGAAACAATTGTATCTGACAACGCAGCTTGCTACACTGGACCATAATTCCAATCATTTACGCAATTGTACCACATTACTCACAAAAATTGTACTTCTTTTCATCCAGCTTCAAATGGCCAAGCAGAAAGGTATGTTGGTATTTTCAAACAGGTATTAAGATCCTTGAAAACATATCCTGGCACGATTCAACAATCCTCAATAACTTCCTATACACCTATTGACATGCTCCTAACATCACAACTGGCTATAGCCCTGTAATGTTGTTTCTTGAAAGAGAAATACGAACTCGGTTAGACATACCCAATCTAAACTGATTGGGCCAATCAAATCTGTTACAGACAAGCTGAGGAAAAACAAAATTATTTTAAATGATCCTAGTTTTACTCCAGGAGAGGAAGTAGCAGTACGAAGCTATCAAAATCCAAATCAAGAGTGGAGTGTGGGACGGATTGTCACTAAAGTTGGAATTTTGCACTATACAGTCCAGGTCAAGGGAGAGATGTGGAGGAGACATGTTGAACAGATTCGGAAAGTTGGCAATGAAGTTACTCCAGCCACATGTGCAAAAATAAGTTTCATTTCGACTAAGATACCGACATACGGAGTTCCCAATCCAACTGCATAAACAGAGGTTTTAGAACCATCTTTAAGACAAGAAAAAAAAACCATAAAAACATCCTTGGAGAAACGTCTAGCTCTCCTCCAGAATCATCGCCAATCCAAGATAAAGGTGAAACCACTTCAAATAATGACTACCGACAGGTTCCTTTGGCATCTCCTTCCCAAGAGATCCAGTTTTCTCCGTCTATACCATCGCGGCCTCTGAGAAGATCAGCACGAACCAGAAAAGCACCAGATTGACTTGATCTACAACTTAGTTTCCTGAGGGGGGAAAGATGTCATGTATCTACCTAATTTTACAGATGTAGTTATTTTAGTATGAACCAAGATGTAAGAAAACACCTGTTACTATAGTTTCAACGTATTGTTCATGATATATTTTCCACTTATTCAAAAGAATAATGTTTCATTATATTGACTTATTTTATAAATAACAGTTTGTTGTTATGATTTAAACAGTTAATGTAACTTAATGTTTTTACTAAAATAATTTAATTTGTCATGATATTTGGTCCTTCAAGCTGAATATAATTGAGGGAAAATAATGTTTTACATACCGAAATCAAATGTTTTAACGTTTTAACAAGTACTTATAACTTTAATTTACTGACATTAAATACTGCCTAAATTTAAAATGTTATACTAACATTTCTATTATATCTTATTGATTTATTATTTTTTAAGCTACTATTAGGACGTTTACATATATTTCAAGCTCACAATTTGTATATTTTATTTAAAAAAAATGGACAGTGTATAAATTGCAAATTGCTATTTCTACTAGAGACAATTTTCACAAATAATTACTTTGAATGAGTTTACATAAAATGTAACAGACCCAATTACTTATTATGCTTAACAATAATCGTAAGTAACATGTTTTTGCTTAGTATCATTACATCTCCATACAAAACAGACCTTTTCCGTACAGTTCTTTGTTTCCATACGCTAAGTGATTCTGTTTTCTAAACTATTGAAAATAGTTCATATTGTGGATTCAATACTATCTCAGATAAATGTGAAGTTACCGATAGAGTAGCCGGCCACCTGTTCTAACCTGTAGCTCTATACATAGTATGTTTATTTATTTGTTTCTCACCGGTTTTCGTTGTTGAATTTAAATTTCTATAATTAAGAACTCAATGGAAATAAGTTTGTACTAACGCTGTTAAAAAAATCACCTACATCCGTGTCCTGCAGCCCGTACCCATCGATGACGTCATCTCCGAAATGGCCGTAGTACGAGACTACAATTTAACATCTGATGGTAAGCAGTATATTTAAAACTATCGTTCTAAAAAGTTGCATAAATTACACTAAGAGTAGTTTACAGTATTTACGTACACACGTAACAATGTATACATGTTTTTTTGGTGAAGAATATATACAAGTTTTCTCGAATCCTAAAAAAAACTCAAATAAGATACAAAGACTTCAAATGGGTACATCGGTTGTGTCTGGATCGCCGAGGTAAAGACAAGGCTCTTGAGAGACGAGCAATATCCGGTTGGAGCAGCTTCCGATCTGGAGGGAATCGATTGTCTCCGCATTGGAAGCCACGAACTCAGAATTTACAATTATATTTTGTATCCAAGAACAAATTTATAGTGACATTCACAATAAAATAGTATTCAAAATGTAACAAAACATCTAAATTTTTTTTATATTTATTGTTCAATAATTTCACACCCTTGTTTTTCTTATTTTAAACAGTTTTTAAATTAATTTATGCTTTGTAAATGAACTTTCTAATTATATAACTTGTATACAACAATATAGTACTTTACTGGGATTCCTTTTTTTCAACAATCATACAATATTTTTTTAGAATTTAATCATCGGATATTATTTTTAAACATTCGATAACGATATAGTGCACGCTCCATAGCCGCTTTACCCACTCCTTGATTATTTTTTTCCAGCCATTGGTATAGCCATTGGTATAAGACATCTGTTTTATCACCCATTTTGACTCCCTCATGTCTCTATTCACTTGAACTTTAAAGTTCCAATGTTATTCGTATAAACATACATTTATTTCATGAGGACTAAAAGAAAACAAATTATAATTAAATTATCTATTCTTTTCTGTTTAAAACTATTTGTGAATTTTTTTTAGTATTACAAAATGAAAACTACTAAACGACACCCTTTCCGACGACCACAAGACTATAATGTCTCTCTAATTCTGTTCTTAAACTGAATCTCTAAACAAATTAACTGTAACATTTTAGAAATATTGTGAACATATCTTTCATGTCAAATAATTGTTTGTAAAAAACTGTATTTGAGGAATTATGTAGGTTTTCGATAAAGTCGTTGTGTATTCTAGGCCTCTGGTGGTAGTGCGTATTCTCCGCACGTCTTCGAAGGTGAAGTGATTCTCACTGCAGATCCTTTGAGCAACTGTAGATTGTTCCTGTGTTGAAGTACTCGGGACCCGTATGCGTAGTAAGACACGAATAGGTTTCACTACTCTTAAAATAAGTTGTGTTATATGTTTATAAAGGGAAATTAATATAAGATTTACTAAATCCTTGTTATTAGCCACCTCAGATGTGGAGGTTTCTGAGACTTGGTGAAAAATATAACTATATTCAGAGGTAATAAGGGCACGACGGATCTCATAGGAAAGGCACCAACATTTATTTTCAAAATTTATTCAACTGAAAAAAATCCTAGTAATATTGAAAATGAAGACGAAAAAATGGCCATGCAAATTGTGTACATATTAATTCTTGGGTCAAATTTTGAGCTGTGATTGGTCCATTCTGCTATGATTAATTTAGTATTACAGTATCAACCAAAATATTGATTCACTCGGCAGATTACCGTGCTTTGTAGACTACTAGCAGGAAAGGATCGGAGAGTTAGCTCCCTTTGTGGGGATTATGGAACAAAAAGTAAAATCCTATCCCAACGAATCTTACTGGATAATGTGAATCGTACGATTTAAAAGCCGTGATTTTAGTAAACTTGTGGTTTGTGGTTTCGGGATTCCACAAACTTGAGGATAGTACTTTTACTTCCATTAGATTTGTATTATTCCATTAAATAAAAGTAAAATTATGGTTTAGAACGCTTTACATTTTTTAAAGGTTTATTGTTATTATTGATATAGATTAAAATGTTGCTTTGTATGGTTCTTAAATTCACAAGACCTTGAACACAAATACCTCTAACGTATGAGGTGAGATTTATATTTTATTTACAATACCTGTGCCACTAGTTTGTTAATTTATCAACCTAAACTAAAACGATGGGTGTTCAGTATATAAACATACATGTAAAAGTAGTAACTTTACCTATACCAGGAGTAAAGTTGTGCAACGTTATTGAACAAAGCATAAAGAGCGGCGTAGTCTGCAAGTTGACGGATTGTCTTGTAACATTGTCATATGAGTCATAAATCTTCCGTTAGTCAAGTGTGCTTTGGTGCCAGTCAATATTCTACGTTCTTTATAAGTTACTTTAGTCAAATATTTCAGTATACATATATAATGTATTATATTATCGTATTTCTTTATTTAACCTTCATGAAATATTTTTTTTCCTAGGTTATGTGTTAATGCAATCCACTTTTCTAGTAACAAACAAATTTGAAGCCACAACCTTTACCTAAGAGGGGTGAATACTCCTCTATTTTAAAGCTTTGCAATGATGTACAGCACGATACAGGTTTACATTTGAAAATTCCCAACCTAGCAGCCCTCTGTTTTTTATCTCTTCTTAATTCAAACAAGTTAAACATGTTGTTACGTTATTCCTTGTGGTCTTAATAGTGGAACAATCTTCTTTCATTCTTCTAGGTCTATTAGTTTGTCTGTAATCTGTTTGAAATACCTTACGGGAGACACCCTGTAAATGAAACACATTTTCGTGATGACCTCTGCATTAAAAACTGAGTTATTCTTCGTATCAACTGAGACATGGCATAATATATTTATTATAAATATATTACTTCGCTAGGAATAATAGACCTTATGTTACAACCACGCCCAAATTGCTTCTTCACGATCTAAAAGCTCATGTCGAAACTGCTGTTTTCTACTTAGCGTGCTTTTTCACTCGCAGAACCATACATTTACACTCGATGCCGGTAATAAATTTCTGATTAATTGTTGATTTATATCAAGCTAACCGAATCGGTGATTATAACCGCAATCTCGTGAATTCAATAACATGTATGAAAGTTAATTTTGTATGTTGTGTGAGATCCAAAACTGCAATTGTTGAGAAAATTATGTAAGTAATTAGGGTTTAAAATTATCTTTAAGTGTATTAACACCGGAAGATACTTTTTTAGGCAGAGAGACGTGCTTAACTCTCTTAATAAATAAATGTATATTTCGTCATATTGCTTGCAAACTTTTGTTTGTAACACAAGCACTGAGATGCTAGTTGTTATTAGTGAATTTCCTTTGGAAAGTGAACTATTGGCATGACCCGCACGGTGAAACTTAAGCCCGGGACCACCATAGAAGTTCCTAACATGACCCCCGGAACACGTTTTGGGGGGTCGTTCAACATTTTATATATATATATATATATATATATATATATATATATATATAATATATATTATATATATATATATAATATTGGTTTGTGTGCATTATATATATGTATGCACTCTAGCGGTCGAATTTTTGTCCGATTAACTTCAAATTTGGTAGAGACGTTCCTTTCTGTAATCAATTGGACAAGTCCGTTGGGCAAAACAATCGGAAAACTCTAAACCCTTTTTTGGGGATTAATCTTTCAAGTTTCGAGTTTTTGGGCCCAAAAAGGGTCAGAGCCGCCCCGGATGTAAAATTAATGCATACAAAAAGATGGGAATTAGTGAGGCGAAAGTTTTAAGGTCTCTTTCGTCATTATAGCATACATATTTACCAAGTTATTAAAGAAAATGTTTCGACTAAAATGTATAAACCCTCATTGGTTGTCTTATGAGGGTTTTACATTAGAAAAGCATGTTATTCCTTTTTAAGAGTACTTTTATCATCCCCAGCAACTCACGCCTACTTTCAAGCCTACCTGGGCCTTCTCCTAACATTATACAGCGCAGCATTGTATTCCCAGCTTTGCAGGTAAATGAAACCAGGATCATCAGAACAGCCAAAAAATCAATGTTTTCAGAGTTTAAAAAAAATTGGAATACATGTATGTTTTTACACATATTTTGAGTTTTAAACTTTTTTTGTGGAAATACACTTCCCTCACGTCAGCGTGCTGCGTGGGAACTCGTTTTAGGCTTCTTAGGATAAAAAGTGTTGTTTTTATGATGTTTCTCGACCTAGGACACAAGTCATCATTTTATGACACTTTTTTTTCGAGGCTATCTCATCTGTTACTTAGGAATATGAACAAAACAAATTATTCAACAATTGTAAATAATTTATGAAAACAACTGATACTATCGATTGTAAATAAGCGATAAAACAACTGTGGCTATCGACTTTGGTTGGTTATTTGTCCCGAAGGATCAATTTGCCAATCGATTTATATATTGCTAATCCGAAGTGGTCGATCTGCCAATTGTTAGTTTTCAATAACACAAAGTAAACAGCTGTAAACCTTTACAACGAACCTTTGCAACAGCTAATTGATTTGAGTTGCAAGATCAAGATGGAAACAAATTTTGGTAAACAAGTAATACTATTTTAGTTTTTGAGAAATTTTTATCTTCAATTGATTAATATGCCAAAAGATATAGTTCATCACTAGGATAAATAGTATTATTTTTATCCTCGCTCATGTCCACTTCAACCTGACCTCGTATCGAAAAGCTTCATTTTCTGTACTAGTGATGAAATTTGTCATTGTAAAGATGTAGGTAATTAATGTGTGGATCTACAAACAGCCGATATTTCATCCAACTCACACACTTGTTGATTAGCTATATAAATGTGAATTTAATAAAATGTAGTAAATGTGAATTTCATAAACACACCCACACACACGCAAACACAGCCATGTGCACGTCAGGATGCTATTGAAGTAAGAACAATACGTCATTCACTATTGTCCTTAGCCAACAATTGTGCGCGTTCAAATCGTCGTTAATGGCATTGTGCATTAGATCTTAGCTTATTCATGTTGATAATGACTGTTGATTTACATTTGTGTGAACAATTATTTAGCAAAAAGTGTTCAATATTTTATTGATTAGATAACTGTTATTTGAAATAATTGATCACACTACTGTATCTTAAACATATTATCATTTTACAATTTACTTCACAATAAGCATTTTACTAATGAATAATAGTACTTTTGGGTGTGAGTTAACTTCTAAAATACTAAATGTATAGATAGTTATTAAAAAATAATGACCACGTTTTACACAAATTAATGTCTATACATTTCCAATTTCGGTTGATAATTAAACGTAATCATATTTTATGGTAACTATAGGAAAAACACTTATCGTTTTGTTTATTTAATTTGAAAAAATATTACAATATATTTTAAAACATTACTCTAGTTTTCAGCCTAAATATAAATTATTATTAGTTTTTCAAAATTTGTTAGCATTTAATTGAGAATAGTTGGTACTAAAATAACTGTTGTTTAAAACTGAGTTAGTAGTAACTAAGTGAGTTAGTTGTAATAACTGAGTTAGTAGTAGTAATTTAATAAATTATATCGACACGTTCATGGTTTCATTTAGGCCTTTATGACTTGAATGCTGCCGTTTTTTATATTTAACTCATTCCTCTCACCAATAATTTATTCGTCATAACTGGCAAAATACATTTACATTAGTCACGTCAAAATAACTACAGTAATACTGTATTTAACTATCGTTTCTTTGTTTGGTTATCACCTATTAGTAATATTAATAATAACACTTTTCGTTTAAATTAGCGCTTACAAACTTTCATTAAACACTTATAAAATGGTTTGTAGAACTTACGGTTTTATAGAAAATTAGTTTGAATAAGCAATTTAAAATATTTTACATAAAAAATCCCTATATGAAAACTATAGCTTGAAGGTAACTAGAAAACGTAATATTTCATTGCTACAAGATTCTACAGAGAGAAAATCGCACTCCCACCCAACCGTAACCGAACCTTCACGAATATTGACGATGTAACCCGAACGGATAGCCCAGGATATTGCATATGTTTTTTATGGTGTTTTAAACGTTTCAAAAAGTAATTTTGCAACAAAAAGTAACTCATATTCCAAAACAATCCACAAATTAATAAACTAATATATTACTGTATTCTTTTGGTTCAAACAATTGAAACATTATAACTAACAATTTGTTGTCTTAAAAACGGTAACTATACTGTGCAGTTTCTAACTGATAACCTTCATCGCACCAAACTATCACCTTAACCACTGAGCCATTTCGCCTTGTATTTTGTTTTTAAATTTGTTACAAATGAAGCGATAGCACTGACCGTAAACCAACAGCTGTTTTTATGACGTGCATAATTTTGAGTGGTGGGTGGGGGTGCAAATTCCTATCTGTAGAGTCTTTTTTCAAAGTTTAATTTTGAAATTACTTTAAAGAAATAAATGCACTGTTTTATTACCTTTTGATACTCGTGTGATAGGTGATAAATGCCAAAGGTAACATCAATAAGTGTTGCCCTTAAAACATAAGATATTAACAACCTAGGTTAAAAGGGTCAAGATGTAGGGTGAAGGATTATGTGAAGAGCTCTCCACCGAGCGTAAATCCCCACAGCTCTGGGTTAAGCTTGGGCCATAACATCCTCCCTTGGGGCTATTATAATTACGTACAATCTACACAGAATAATGTTAGAAGATTTTTAAAACTTTTTATGACTACACACAAATTTACTTTTTTTAATCTTGCAAAAATACGCCATATATATATATATTTTTATTTATTAGCCAACGTGGATAGCAAGCTTGTTCAATATAGTCCAGAAAATATATGGTTAGACCTTGGAAACATGTTAACAAGTGTATTTCGAAGAGTTTTTAAAATTAATAATTTATTGATAACACTTATACTGTATTTACAAGATTGTAAATATACACAAAGGATGGTACAATTGTTACCGCTGTATTTATGTACAGTATTAGTATAAATCAATTTTGTAGCTTTGTGAGACGTTGTTTAATTTATTAACTTTTAAAAGATAAATTTCATACTCCTGAATAACTGAAATCCTGGATCAGACAGCGAGAACACCTCAACAAATTTAATAAAAAAGGCGACATAAGGAATGTACTTATTTAATTGCAGCTTACATAGTAAACGTAATAGTTACCAACTAGTTTGTAATTTATATGCAGCAATTTTACAAAAACTCCAAAAGTTTTGAATTCTCAAGACCGTTTTTAGTTTACCGACTATTATAGGAAATGTAAATAAAAAGGGAGTTTTATGGCAATTACTTATCATGTTGGCTAAAGAGTACTTTCTTATGATTAAGACAACATTTTCGGTTGAAATTTTAGATTTTCCATATTAGATTGTGATATGTCAAAGTTGTGTCGTGATAATAATTTTACTTTTTTTATACACAGAATACAATGCCGCAATACACTTTTAAATATATTTATTCATTCTCAAGCTGTTATTACTTAATTTAAATTATTTGTAATAAGCGTTTTAAGATCATAGCCGAATTGCTATCTGCATTAGTCAGATAAAGATTGAAGACCACGTAGATCATTTTTAAGTGATATATTCTTAAATTTGACATAGTCTTACGGCAAAAACCTATAATTCGCTGCATTGGAATTAAATATATTTGATTAATCTTAAAATTATCTATAAATGGCTTACATTTTAAAAGAGGAAAGCTCAAAGCACTAGCGGCATACGGAAATGACGTAAACTTGTAACTTCACTACCTGTGTGACTTACATATTTGGACTTACTTTTCACGTTGAACTCGTTGCTACAATCTGTTTCTAAGTAGTAATTTTATTTTCATTACACCAACACTTTTATCATCCATTTCAAAAAGTACAAAATTACGTTAATAAATAACTGATTTAAGGCAGTTCCAAGTAACCACTGATAAACATCTTCAATACAATATGGTGACCTCCATGTCACTGTACTAATCGTCATCTTAATTTCTATCAGAGTTATATAATCCGGGATCCATATGGAAACTATAAACATATTCCACATTATGTTTTATAATTAAATCATTCCTCTTGTAGCCTACAGGAAAGTAACGTTTTATTGTTGCAGTATATTATCCTTGTATTACCATTATCTTGCTGTTTTCCCCGTTGATATGCATCGTGTACAATGTTAATGTCCTTGCTATATCATATCTCTGGAATTGAGTGCTTGCAAAGTTTCTAAGCAATCAAAATTTAACTGAAGTTAAAAGTAGATTATGACGTCTCACAACAGTACACACGAGTATATCTCTGTTATTCTTTCCTTTCAGCAAATTATTTCTCAAGCAGCCCTTACGCTTTCAGTATGAAAACACTTATGACCGGTGACTGTTATGTCTATATTCTTGATGCCTTCCAGACAGATGGTTATATACAAACAAATTGCTATGGAATCATAAAGTTAAAACTACTGAGACTTGAAGGTCTAGTAAAGACAAGCCTCAAGAGAGACGAGCAATTTCCGGTGGGATCAGTTTCCGGTTCCAAGGAAATCGATTGTCTTCGTATTCCAGCCATGGAGCCATATAATGTACAGTACGTAGTTTACAGGAGTAATGTAGAACAAATGTGTCTAGCACTATACTCAACGGTTAGTAAATATTACATGAAAACTTACTATCAGTGAATTTCCTTTGGAAAATGAACTATTATCATGACCCGCACGGTGAAACTTAAGCCAGGGACCACCATAGAAGTTCCTAACGTGACCCCCTGAACACGGTTTTGGGGGTCGTTAAAAATTGTATATATATATATGTATATATATATATGTATATATATATATATATATGTATATATATGTATAGACATATATATTATATGTATTTGCACTCTAGCGGTCGCATTTTTTGTCCGGTTTACGTAAAATTTGGTAGGGACGTTCCTTTGTGTAATAAGTTCGACAAGTTCGTTGGGCAAAACAATCGGAAAACTCTAAACCCCTTTTTTGGGGATTAATCTTTCAAATTTCGAGTGTTTGGGCCCAAAAAGTGTCAGAAAAGCCCCGAATGTAAAATTAATGCATGTAACAATATGGGAATTAGTGAGGCGAAAGTTTTAAGCCCTTTTTCGTCATTCTAGCATACATATTTACCGAGTTATAAAAGAAAATGTGGTTCGACCTAACACAGTACGTTGTCTTAGGGGATTTTACACTAGAAAAGCGTGTTATTCCTTTGTTATAGTACTTTTATCATCCCCAGCAACCTCACACCTACTTTCAAGCCTGTCTGGATCTTCTCCTAACATTATAATGCGCAAAATTGTATTCCGAGCTTTGCAGTTAAATGAAACCAGGAGCATCAGAACAGCCGAAAAATCACTGTGATCAGATTTTAATACAAATTGGAATAAATGTATGTTTTACACTGACTTTAACAGTTGTTATGTGGAAATTCACTTCCCTCACGTCAGCGTGCTGCGTGCGAACTCGTTATTTGATTTTCGTAAAGTTTTTCACTTAATTTACGTTACGTCTTTGAGTGACTAACACTTGCACAAAATACATTGTTACACTTAACAGTAAAATAATACAAATATATCCTACTATAAAAACTGAATGCTATGATTTAAAAACTTGAATATGAATACCGATAAATAAATTACACAGCTAGGCTCGAACGATTAGGCACCATCCATTTAACCTAAAGTTATATAGCCTTTTGGAATGGTCCCACTTGTAAGGTTACACGAAAAAACATGTTTATTGATTGATTTAACTGTGTCAAAATGTTCAGTTAAAGTCTGCTTGGGATATGGAATGAACAATAACACAGAAAACGCTAGCAATGAAAACAACAGCGCATCGGTGTGTAACAGGGCATTTGAAAGGGTGGTGATAGGTACCGTCTGGTGTTGGCGGTGGGGCGGGGTAGACACCTCAGATGACGACTCAGATGATTACTTGAGATTTCCTTCCAAGTAGAGAGCAAATACTTTTATGGAAGGTATATTTTATCCTTAAAACTTAAAAGAATTCGGTTGATATTTTCCAAGAATACATTTACCTCACTTCTGGTTTTGCAGTGTGTTTGCGAGAATTACATTATTTATTTACCAGATAAATAGAAAAATAAATAAACGGTATCAGGAAACTGACACATACTTTCTCCCTTTTGGCCAAACTTTAATGACACAAATATTTGTTATTTACTTAATATAGAATATGAAGTATAGATAAATGTACAGAAAATTGTCTAAAATAGTTGTTTTCAGAAATATCCACCCAAATCCCTTTTTGGGAGGCACTATAGAGTCCGTTGCTACACACAGTGGTTTTGAGAGGGGAAATGCCGCCTTGCCCCCCCCAGGGTTAAATAGCAACACATTTCGAACATCAGCTGTTGGTCAATGCTAACTTGACCTGCATATCAAATTTTAATGAAATTGATCAGTAAATAAGAGAGAAATAGTTATATTTGTATTCCCCATAAGAATAACATTGGACAACGTACTGTGTTTACCGCTAAATGAAAATTTCAATTTTCTCCGTAACTAGCAATCGTAGAATAGTAATTTAAAATACTAATTTATTTAGTTTTTTGAGTTCTTTTTAATGGTGAATAGTAATCTTTTTTAACATTTATGATTTTTTATAAAAAATCCAAAAAATTGAATTTTGGATGTTTTAAGTCCTGTAATTTCTGAACCCGAATTTTTCAAGAAATGCGGGTGGTGTCCTTTTGTTGCAAACCTAAAGTTCTACAAACCACGAAAGTTTAATCAAAATCGTTAGAGCCGATTTTGAGAAATTTGGATTTTTCATGTTTTTTGGCGGTTTTTTGGGGGATAATTACCCTTAAAAATCAAAAATCAAAAAAATGAAAAAAATGCCTGGAGATATCGTGGATTAGTACCTACATACCAAATATCATAAAAATCGGCCCATAGGTTAGGGCTCTAGCTCTGTAAACATCCACACAGACACACACACACACACACACACACACACAGACACACACACACACACACACACACACACACACACACACACACACACACACACACACACACACACACACACACACACACACACACACACAGACAGTCATCACGTAAAAACCACTTTTTTGGGTTCAGGGAGCACCAAAACGAATATTTCCACTAACAACTCAAATTCGAAAATTTTTACGAAAACAATACTTTCTCCATATACTATGTATAGGGGAAGAAAGTAAAAAATGGAGAAAACTTGGTTTTGGAATATGTATTTTTCTTTCATATACTGCGATGGATTTTAAAATAAAACAAAGCGATTTATGTAGTATCAAATCAAATATATCCAGTAAAAGCTATACAACTGTTTAAGAAAACAAAATTTTCTTTTGTTTATGGTGATTATATTTAGTATAACAATACAATATTAGCGTTAGATAGTTTGTTATTGGCCCCATTAGAAGGTCTTGTAGCGAGAGTAAAGGCGGATGTGTAGATTGATAAGAGAATATTAAAGTTGGCTGCGCTCCATCTGGCGAGACTTCCTTGGTATCTTAGCGTTTTCGTTTAAAATTCCAATGTCTATTCCCGAATGTTAAAAACTTTGACTTACTTTTTCAATAACGCCGTGTGTTGAAGTATATGAAGTATAGTAGCGCAAAGAAATTTTATTTTAATTAATCCATTATAAAGGTAGCAAAGAAACATACTAAAAATGGTTTAACAATGTGTGTTTTAATTTAAAAATGTCATATCTGACTTACAACATTTAAATTAAAATATGTCTTACTTATGATTTTAAAATTTTATTTATCAGGTATTGTAAATCGTATATATATTTACTTATGTTTTGTATCAACAACTGATCATTGTTATCCACTAACGATTACTGGTATTTTTTATTTCTTCATATTTAATTAACTTGTTATCTATGATAATCAAAACCTACGTAAAACGTGAATTAATTGAGTCGTTTATGTAATGTTAATGGCCTTTAACAAGAATTAACGCCAGTAATTGCGCAACAAGCTTCTCTTTGACGGACTACCGGTACGGATTACACGGAATGCCAGGTCAAAACAGGATCCAGTTAAACTATAATTGGATTGCAAAAGAGGCTTACGGTTTAAAAGAGGAAAGCTCAAAGCACCAGCGGCACACGGAAATGACGTGTTTGGAATATAATTCTCTCTTATTTAATAATAGTTTTTTTATACAGCAAATACTTAGAGGATTCAAATTTGTTTGCAGAGATTATTTGTGTACGTGGCACAACAATATACCGGGTGTCCCACGAAGAGGTCGCTATTTGTGACTTCATATACCAGGCGTATCGATCACGCTACAAACTTTGAACTCTACAGTTATAATAAATATATATGTAAACAATACCCCCGAGTCTCATTTAATTCTGATTAATCATAAAAAATGGCGGAGCAACAAAATAATGGTGCGTTTTCGTTACCGTAATTTTAATTGCAAAACCATTTCAAATTAACTCCTGATTTTTTACAATGTTATTAAGTACTAAATAAAATTAATAAAATTAAAGAGATAGTAAAATGATAAATAATAAATGAAATTAATTTGATTCATAACCCTTCATTCGAACTTAAGTACATCTATCGCTATGCATTGATGGCAACGAAACAAAAATGAGTCATAAGCGTTTTTGAAAAATTGTCGAGGTATCAACAACAGTTCCTTTTCAATCAACCTCATTAATCTGTCGCAATGTCCTATGGGGCTTATTGAAGGAAAAGGTTTATTATCACAACATTTCGACAGATGATGAATTAATGAGGTTGATTGAAGAAGAATTGTTGTTGATATCTCGGCAATTTTTCAAAAACGCTTATGACTCATTTTTGTTTTGTTGCCATCAGTGCATTGCGATTGATGGACATCAGTTCGAATGAAGGGTTATGAATAAAATTAATTTCATTTATGATTCACCACTTTCATATCTCTTTAATTACTTTAATTTTATTTAGTACTTAATAACATTGAATTAAATCATAAATTAATTTGAGATGGTTTTGCAAATAAAATTACTTTAATGAAAACGCACCATTATTTTGATGCTCCGCCATTTTGTTCTGATTGATCAAAATCAAATAAGACTCGGAGGTATTTTTTTTAATATGTATTTATTATAACTGTAGATATTCAAGTTTGTAGCGTGTTCGATACGTCTGGTATATTAATTCAAAAATAACGACCTCTTCGTGGGACACCCGGTATATACATATAATACAATGAAAACTATTTGTTACATTATTTATTGTCTTTTAAATCGTCTTTACTAATACAAAGTAGGTCATAGGGAGCAGAATTCAAATATACGAGACAATATTGAAGACGCGATATAGACAAACGATGAGAACTATGTGACGATTGAAAAGGATTTATGTCACCTTTGATGACGTTACGAAGGAATCCGTCAGTTAAATTCTCTACTTAATTTCAGCAAAAAAACATATATTTCTGAGGAGCTTCTATAGTTTCATTTAAACTGAAATATTATGTATACAATTTTAAAGTAAAGCTTATAACTTTGTGATTATTTCCACGATCCTATTGACGTACAGAACCACGATTTGGGTTATGCTTATCTCTAGGGCTCTTCGGACGGCTTAAATGCCTTAATCAGGCTGGCTAGAGATAAGGTCTATAATTAGTGAAAATAATAATTTGTTTCAACCGAAAACAATAGGACAAGAGGATTTGCTAAATTGTGTGGTACAGTAAAATGTGCTGTGAGATACAGTCACTCAGAGCTTTAAGTTTACCGATTTACAACCATAAGCGCCTTTTTGAAACCAATTATTGTTTAGCTGAGTCCCTTTTGCTCCGCTAGTCACTATAATCATATTTTTGTAAAGCTTGTCAAAGCTAATCTTAGAGGACAATTTCTGACTTTTAACGGCTGTATATTTAAAAAAACGTTTTATTTGGACTTTTGAACAACTATGTTTTGGATGTTTACTTATGACTTAAAGTAGTCATTTAACTATTTTACACCCTGTGTTTTAAACTATGGTTAGAAAATTCTCTGTTATAAGTCATTTCAGTTTACAGATACAATTTTAATTATTGACACTCTTTAGTAGGCTTTTGAGAATTACCAAAAAAGAGGAAAGAGGGGAGAGGAGGTTTTTTATATTACGCTGTTGAAATCAGAACACAAAGATAATTAAATTTATGCAAAATATATGATTGAATATTCGGATTATATTTGGTTTGTAAATTTGTGAGTGAAATCAATTTATAAAGAATTATTTACTAATGGTATATTGGGAAACTATTCGAATTATATTACTACCCTACGAAACTTTTAAATAAGGTAGTTGGATAATTGAACGAAGTGAAAGTATCCTAATACACAACTTGACTGCTTAGACTGGTAAGAGAATCAACTCAACTGGCGTGTCTGTAACCACAATAACTCGAGAATGCCTCCACAGTTAAACTTGAAATTTTTCAGAAAAACTTAACAGGTCGAAATCTCGGTCAAGTTCGTTATTCAGATAATTTCGTTCAGTATTAATCAAATTATTTTAAAACAAAATTTATTTTTTTCTCCATAAGAATAACATTGGAAGCCATTTTAGTGGTACTTGAATCGTTAAAATTTAGCCGACGTCTATGTTTCAACAACAGAGTAACAATAGTTAGTTTACTAGAGTATACTTTGTTATACTGTAGCAGGGGGAGGGTAAAAGATATTTACTTGTTACCGCGACCATATGTAGCGGGGGGATAGGAATGAGACATTTACTAGTTAAAGCTGGGTATGTTGCCCGGGAAGTATTGACTGGTTATTGTATGGCTACAGGGGTGGCTAATTTAGGACTAGGCAACTAATTAGGCAGGCCAAGGTCTGGCCAAGCCATGTGGTGCTAATAAGTACTGAAAAACTAATTGGGGGTTGGAAAACGTGACTGGGAGTCCAGAGACCTATGGATCTTTACCAGACCAGAATGCTATACCAGCCAGCTCTGATGATGGGTTAAACTATTAATAACTAATAAATATCCTTCCAGACCTAATAGTGAAATTGTTACAAGTGCCTAAACCTGGTAAACTGATAACTGTATTGGATAATATATGATAGTTAATTAATAATTGTCTTCTGAGTAGAGGAAAGGCCTGAATCTAAAAAGGCAATCTGAAACCTGACATGTGGTCGAGCCGAAACCTCGACCAATTTACAATTCCTACATAATCAGTTGGTTGGGGGGTCCCAAAAGGGATTGCCCCTCCGATTGCCGGCTAGCCTACCATTTCTGAAACTAAGAACTAATTATAATTACGGTACTTAAGCAAACTGGAGAAATTTTCAGAACCAGTTGAGCGGGAGGGGTGCTTTCCGGTCGCTGGTGTAGATGCAAGGGGGAGAGACGCCGTCGCGAACCGCCACTAAAGGTTCGAAAGATCAGCTGGCTCGACACCGCTGATGGCGTTTGGAGCGGTTATGAAGGACGCCTACACTATATAAAATAGCGTGACGCTTAGCGTCACAATACTGGATAACAACAGTTTTTTTACCAACAAAAAACACACAAGAGAGATAAATTGAAGTATATTTTTAAATTGTGAGCATATTTATTATTTTATAAATTATTAAGTATACGTTTAAAAAAAAAATCCATACAGTTAATATTCCCTTAGTACGCCTACTCTGTGTAAATATCGTCAGTCGGTCAGAGGCGACGATTGTAACAGTGGCAGACGATGCGTGTGGCAGGTCGAAAAACTCAAAATAACTTTTTGATAACTGTAGATACTAAGATATTAACTTAACTTATAAAATAGTTTGTTTTATTACATTTTCCTAGACAATTTGTAATATTGTGATTGTCATGTGAAAAAGTGTACGAAGCCTCAATTTGTCTAGAAAGCGTTGATGAAGTTAGTCACAGTAAGCGAACAACCTTAAAATTTATTTTGTAGGAAAATTATTTGCTAGGTTATATTTTCGCTAAATTAATAATAAAAATTGTCTAAATTACCTAAAATACATTACCAGTAATGTAGTAGGTAACCACAATAAAAGATATAGATTATTCTAACCAAACAGCCTTATTCGTAAGGTTATCTTGAATGGTTTGACATCTAGGGTTGGGTTACAGTAAGAGTAAGCCGACATTAAACTGGTAATACAACTTTTGTAAAATACTTTGAACACATTACCAGGAATGTTGTAGCGAACCAAAATAAAAGCTTTAAACTACTCTAACCAAACTAAGCCTTTTATACAGGTTATCTGAAATGATTTGACACATTCTAGATTTGGATTACAGTGGGCTGTTTTCATCATAAACTTGGACCTATGGCTATAAAATGTAGGCCTATACACTTAGGCTACTTGCCATTTTAGATGTTTCATGTACGGTCTTGGACCAACCCATGTTTATAGAATTTAATTTCATGATAGCCTAGGCTATTGAAACAATATATTGAAATATCATTTTGTAAAATACAGCTGTTGTTAAATACTTTAAACATTACCAGGTATGTTGTAGCGAACCAAAACAAAAGCTTTAAACTATTCTAACAAAACTAAGCCTTTTATACAGGTTATCTCAAATGATTTGACATATCCTAGGTTTGGATTACAGTGAGCGTTTTTCATCATAAACTTGGACCTATGGCTATAAAATGTAGGCCTATACACTTAGGCTACTTGCCATTTTAGAAGTTTCAAGTACGGTCTTGGACCAACCCATGTTTATAGAATTTAATTTCATGATAGCCTAGGCTATTGAAACAATATATTGAAATATCATTTTGTAAAATACAACTGTTGTAAAATACTTAAAACACATTACCAGGAATGTTGTAGCGAACCAAAACAAAAGCTTTAAACTATTCTAACCAAACTAAGCTTTTGTACAGGTTACCTAAAATTATTTGATATCTCCTAAGTTTGAATTATAGTGAGCTGTTTTCATCATAAACTTGGACCTGTGTATATGAAGGCATATACACGTAGCCTACTTGTCATTTTAGAAGTTTCATGTACGGACTTGGGCCAACCCATGTTTATAACATTTAATTTCATGATAGCCTAGGCTATTGAAACAATATATTGAAATCTCATTTTTTCAACTAAATAACTGGACCTGACGACTTATTGTTAATCCTTAAGGATATTTTGACTTGGCCTATATAAATTGTTAACATTAGTTCATATAGGAAACTCGCTGTTCTCTTAAAAGTTAAATTAACCACACTGCTAAAGTCACTGCTTAGCCCAAAATACTCTGTTTGTTCTAAGATAACGCACCCATGCCAATCCTAACAATAAACCATGCCTGAAATCTTCAATTTATTTTAAAAATAAATAAACTTACGTATTTATACAACATTTACTTTGATAAAAACAAGTGATAAATGTATATATGTTTTTCTACGGATAAAATGTTAGGTCGGTGGCGGGATCCGAACCAGCGACCTTACGCTCCAAGAGCCAGTGCGATACCCTCTCAGCTACCGCGATAATTGATTCTTAAGGGAGAAGTGACTAAAACTATAGCTAGATAGACATAAAACCCGGATTCTGGTGGCAGTTAAATGATAACGGAATGTATTCTGATGATGTTACTCAAATCAGATATTGATTTTTTTATGAGACTCGATTTAAGTTTGATCATGTGTTTCAATTATCCTTATACGCGAGGAATGAGCGTACACCTAGTTTATAGTGTAAAAAGGTTACATACCTCTTATCTGTATCGTGATTATTGTTAATTAATATACCAAATTACACTTCTTATAGTTAGAACTTTTTCGTTTACCATGTAACATATTGTAGAAACTGTCACGGTTTTAATATTAAAAAGAAAATAAGTTTTGAAACAACAATTAACATATTAAAGTAGTTTTATAAATAAGAATAAACCATTAATTATTTGTTAAACTTGACAAACGTATAATGTACAAATTGAATACTCGAAATTTTAATAAAATACTTAAATATATCCTTTAAACGTTCTGCTTCTCAAGTCCCAGACAGTACGTGACTAAGTCTTTGTGGTGAAAAGAGCCGAACAAATTGAATCTCCCGAGTAATTGAGGGGAAATAAGACTAACAAGAGAGAAAATAAATATTCCCTCGCAGACACGTTTGGCAGCTACAAAGTAATATGTGTCTTTCGAAATACTGAATTCATTATTTATTTATTGGAGATGGTTCCAGAATAAGTAATCTATGATTATATATACTGCTTAGTATGGAGAGAGGAGTTAGAACGCATGACTATTGCATGTGGTGCCCTAGATTGGAACGGCACCAAAGAAACATATAACATAACATATTACTTATTTATATTTAGGTTTAACAGGTTGAACCTAAATATAAATTACGTGCAACCTGTTATAAAATTATCATAATAAATGCTGTACCTGACGAGAATCGTACTCACTAGCTATCGGGAATTTGTAAAATCAGGCATTCTATACTTTGCCAACAAACTTACTAACAAAGTATACAATAGAGTATGTCATTCTTTACTATGAGTTAGGAAGGTCACAAATAGTTTGATGTCCTACACAAACAAAAATATATATACAGGGTGAATCTCGTAAGTTGTCCAGTATTGATTTCAGACAAACCGTTGGTCCTACGATGATGAAATAAAATTATTTCCCACTAAACCAACCCCAAGGAATAACGTAAAAATATTTTTAACGATTTTTAAATACAGGGTGTACCAGAAACTGAGGGTCACTAGTCCGAATCTACGAAATATCAAATACAAACGTATATCATGATATACATCAAATTAAAGCTCTTTTCAATCCAAACCATTTGGTGGAATCGGATTTTGATTATTATTGATTCATTTCAAAATGGCGGCTGTTTTTGTGAAAAAATTAGTATTTTTTTGAATACCCTGTATTTTTCTTAAAAATGCAGATATCTTGATTCTGATTCAAATATCGCATTCCTTATGAGCTAAGCTTTATTTTGATATGCAACACTTCAATATTATCTCAAAAACAAAAAGTTTCAAAAATATCAGTTTTTGAAAATATGTACATAGCCAAAACTCAAAAATTTCAAATAGCACTATATGTCAAATAGCATATCATTTTAAAGGTATTGCAATTCTAAGAAACTTTCAAATTTAAACCTTATGCGTATCTATTTTGGTTTTCGAGTTATCAACAAAAAACATGTTTTCCCACATTAAAACAAATGTTATTTGTTAAACATGGTGGTAATAGAACTATGGTCCAGCCTTTACCACCATGTTTAACAAATAACATGTGTTTTATTGTGGGAAAACATGTTTTTTGTTGATAACTCGAAAACCAAAATAGATACGCATAAGGTTTAAATTTGAAAGTTTCTTAGAATTGCAATACCTTTAAATTGATATGCTATTTGACATATGGTGCTATTTGAAATCTTTGAGTTTTGGCTATGTACATATTTTCAAAAACTGATATTTTTGAAACTTTTTTTTTTACATGGTGGTAATAGAACTATGGTCCAGCCTTTACCACCATGTTTAACAAATAACATGTGTTTTAATGTGGGAAAACATGTTTTTTGTTGATAACTCGAAAACCAAAATAGATACGCATAAGGTTTAAATTTGAAAGTTTCTTAGAATTGCAATACCTTTAAATTGATATGCTATTTGACATATGGTGCTATTTGAAATCTTTGAGTTTTGGCTATGTACATATTTTCAAAAACTGATATTTTTGAAACTTTTTTTTTTTAGATAATATTGAAGTGTTGCATATCAAAATAAAGCTTAGCTCATAAGGAATGCGATATTTGAATCAGAATCAAGATATCTGCATTTTTAAGAAAAATACAGGGTATTCAAAAAAATACTAATTTTTTCACAAAAACAGCCGCCATTTTGAAATAAATCAATAATAATCAAAATCCGATTCCGCCAAATGGTTTGGATTGAAAAGAGCTTTAATTTGATGTATATCATGATATACGTTTGTATTTGATATTTCGTAGATTCGGACTAGTGACCCTCAGTTTCTGGTACACCCTGTATTTAAAAATCGTTAAAAATATTTTTACGTTATTCCTTGGGGTTGGTTTAGTGGGAAATAATTTTATTTCATCATCGTAGGACCAACGGTTTGTCTGAAATCAATACTGGACAACTTACGAGATTCACCCTGTATATGTATATATCCTACAATACAATTATTCGACTTGATCCAACACTTGTTTTTTTTTAATATTGCTCTTGTATTTATTTGCTACGTTTAATTTTACATTTGTTACATTTAATTTTATTTCAGACCGAGCCCCAGTGCCGCAGCGTGATGCACCTTATTTCTTTGCGTATGCTACTTGAAGTTCTTCTTATACAGATATCTGGTGGATAGGCTTAGTATTATGTGTATATAAATTGCACGAAAACAAATAAAAATAAATTATACATATAACTAATTTAAGTTAATTTAAATAACAATATATTCCAATTAAACATCTGTTTCGTACAAGTAGCTTTTGACATGCATTTACTACCTAGCCAGTATATACAGCTGTAAGACAATGACTTGATATCATATTTTTCAACAATTTCCAGGCACTGTGCAGAAAGCTTCAACATTATATGAAACGCCATTATTTTATACTTTTGCTTGCAACTTATATAATATCATTTAATATATATTTTCAAACTAAACCAAATAGTTAATAATCACATACTTACTAAAGTTTCATCGCATCATAAGTATACATTCCATACCTGAAACGAGAGAAAATGACAAATCATTACAATCACGGTAATACTTTTTATTTTTATATTTAATTACTAACAGCTTATTTTCATAAATACAATCCAGGATTTGGAATTAAAAACTTCAAATTATTACTGTAGTAAAATCTCTATTAATGTTTTTGGCAATCAAAGATTTGTTTGGACTATGTGCATGGTACAGACAACCTGAAACATTTATGCAACAGTCCATATTTTACGATGAATTAGAAAAACCATATTAGTACTATTACATATTGTAATAACTTAAAGATACATGAACATAAAATAAACTAAATTAAAAAAAATTAGTAAAAGAGGATGAAGTTAAGAATATAGAATGTATATATACATGTATATAATAGACATGGAATGTATATTATGGACTTGTATTTATGAACTAGGAATTTTGGGACTTATATATATATATATATATATATATATATATATATATATTGGGTTGAATTTTAAAACCAATATCCATCCCTAATCTGTTTTGATAAAGAAAAATCGTCTTAAAGATTATGCTTGAATATTTTAAACATGTTAATAAAACTAATATATTCTTAAAATCTTAAAATCAAAAATTATAACTTCCTAAAACATTTCGGGTTTAAAAGTGTACGCTAATATAAAAGTATACGATTGTGCAATAAATAACTGTCATCCAAAAAACATTTACAAAGCCAAGTTTTATCATTAGTTATAAATAACTGTATATAAGGTGAAATATTTCAATCGGTCTTGATTATGAAAAGCGGGGACGAAAATTCGATACATTTCACAGTTGATTACCAAGCAATCAACGCCGATCGTCGAGATTCCTCTTAAATTGAATTTGAGGATTCCACATCCAGCTTCACATATTCAAATTGTTCAAGTTTGCGTTAGGAAAGCCAACAAATCTATGACTGTATTGCTTTTAAAACCAACTGCCTTAATGTTTCAGATTAATTTAATGTCAGGCTAAAAGATTCGTCCAATTATAAAAGTAGGCCTCTTACTCTTAAAGAGAAAGAAAAGAGATGCTGTGTTGAAACTACCAGAATTTTTCCGAAAGCTTGAATTTATCGTCGAATGGAAGCCTAAAAGATCACTTGCTCTGTAGGCTGCTGCTAAAGACGACAAGTTTAATAGAATGGGATGGAAAATTATAAAAAAATTTACTAGGGTATATATTTTTTCTACCCTAAGTGGATCTTTTTTCTCTATAGGAAGGGTTTCCTTTCAAAACATAGGATCATATAGTTTTCTAATTATTCAAATATTCAAAACAAAAGTTGTCTTCTTAAATTGCATGAAAACTGATAAATAAATACACTTTTATGTTTTACGTTCAGTACTTATTTCGGTTAACCATTGTATCACCGCCTTTAATGGTTGTAAATTTTAAAATAAATTCAAAATTAAAATTTGTATAATAAAGAGTTGATTAAGTAGAGAGTTTTATATTTTAAATAATTGAAGATTGTAGAGGGCAACTAAAAATTATGCTCACCACCTAGTCAATTACCTGGCTCCTTAGTTTTAAGAAATGCTCATTATCTGTGTAAACACTTAAAGATCGAGGCGAAATCAAGTTTCAAGCGAAAAAATAATTAATTTTTACTAAAAACTATGCATAATAAAAAATTAATAAAAATACGAAACTTTGCAACAATATTTACCGAATTTACCGATTTCCTAAAGGTGTTCATTAATACGCTGCTACATAAGTACATATTTTAAACATCCTTATAAACCTCAGGTTTTAAAATTTATGAATATTTAGGGATAAAGTGTTATTAATAATTCTGAATAAATAAACATACTTCTATACCGAAATACGTTATTTCATTACGAGGGTCTGATATCCTAGAATTGAATTGTTTAATTTATCAACCCAACATTATTAAATAAGTTAAATGTGCAAAGAACGCAGTTTGACTGGTAGAATGGAATAAAATTGAGACAGTCTTATAAGAAAATCAGGCTTTAGTTGAGTTATAATTGGATGGAAAAGTTTTACTTTCAAAAGGGATCTTTTTAAGCTTTCACAGATATTTTGTGGTAGTTCCTGTAACGAGACGTGTTGTTTTGTTTGCGATTCTTGTACCGTTCATCAACTAACCATTCTTTGAAATTGCCATTAAAATAATGGAGTCTACTTAATGATTTATTAATATGGAATATCTAAGGGTAATGAAGAAAGGTTCTTTGTTTTAGTGGGTTGTATAAGATGTTTAACATTTAGATGATCGAAGGCGAAGTGCCTCTAATAATTTAAAAACATGGTAAACTAACTGTATATTTTTAATGTATTGGAACTTAATAAAATATGTTTAAAGTTTAGTTACCAGTATTGAATATATTTTGGAAAAATACATTCTGACAGTATTAATAATAATCGAAGTAAGGTATTTAAAGAACCTAAATTGAATCAGACCTTACGATAATAATTTACAAAACAATTTATATTTATTAAAACAATTATCGAAGGTAAAAGTTTGCATGCGGTATATAAATTAATAAATATTACTATTAAAATTAATATATATATATATATATATATATATATATATATATATATAAATCATGTTTACTTAGGGCGTTTATCGGTGTTAAAGATAAAAAAGACACACGTAATATAAGGAGATGATTTTCCAGATTTTGTTACTGAGAGCAACAATATAGACTAACAAGCTTCCGTCCCTGCACCTTCCTCAGACACCATGCTAATATTTATTTTGAACTTATATATTTATTATATATGTTATATATGTATTATATATACATATATAAGTTATATATGTATAGAGAATATTTATTTTAACTTATATATATATATATATATAATTTCAAAATAAATATTATCAGATTGCGAAACAACCAGTTGATGGATTTCGATGATTATTTTTCTGATATAAACGTAATTTTGCGTAGACAATCGTAACGGAGCCACTATTTAGGCCCCAGGGCTCTGCCCCACGTGACTTCCAAGTTCCCATGTTATTCTCATGGACTAGTTGTATTTGGTTTGTGTCACATATATTTTTCTTAATTAAATAAAATCAAATAAACAGCTCTTGTGAAGATTATGAATTATGTAATCCTTACAGACTACAGAATGTCATATTTTTTTTACAATTTTTCAACACTGAATTTTCACCCCGTTGCGAAGCACGGGTATAGAAGCCAATAAAATATTAATGAAGTTCTGAAATGAAAACTATATCATCAAGAATAATAATGAAAGAAAACAAAAATACCAATTATAATTATAACAACCTTATGCTGCACAAACCAGAGTTTGCTCCCTTGAACCGTAAAAGCTCCTCTACACAAACTAATTATAATTTATCTAGATCCTTTGCTTTGATCATATTTACGTGAGGTCTGTCAAAGCTGAAAACTGTGCTACGTTAATTACTTTACAATATTTTAGCCTAAATACAACTGAGCAATAATTAGAATCGTTTGGTTTATAATTAATGAACCTTTTTATATTCTTAATTTTAGGGTAGAAAATTTTGTTTGATATTTTCATTAATATGAATTTAAGTACATAACAACATTGTTATATAATTTTCCCTCCAATAATTGTTGATTTGATAATTAAACACATGAACACAAGTTTTGATTGTACATGGAATTCTATTCCCAAAATTTATATTTAGGAACCCTTAATATTTTACCGGTTCCACTATATCATAATAAGTTTTTTTACTCTCAACGCCTTGCACTTTTCTTTCTTTTGTTTTACAAAATGTATTTTTATAAATATATTTACCAATACGTCATATACTATTAAATATTAAATATAGGATAAGTTAATAAGTCTAACAAATTGTATTCCAGTGGACATTATAATATAAAAATATAACACAAAACCATTTAATATACATAAACAAAATATACATACATAATTAGGTAATATCTAATTTCTTCTTAATTTGCACGATACAATAAAATATGCATATGTTTTGATATTTAAATATATTTTGTGTTCTTAAAAACAAAATAATTTATTATTATTTTGAAAATCAGTATTTTATAACTTAAAAATCTCATAAAACAAAACATTTCTAAATTCAGTAAAGGAGCATTAATAGACCAGTCAACGTCAGCGCTTCTCACCAAGCCATCCTAACACAGTCACGAAGCCGAGAATATAGTCTAGTACATGTTACACGTTCTGAAATATATTAAAACTAAAAGCCAAATTAGCTTGGATTAATCTGTTTACCTTGAAGGTGTTTTGTAAAAATGTAATAAACTATATCTTATGGTCACAGGTTCAGTTTACCTCCCCTAACTTTCACTGTTCAAACCTATTCACTGTGTTATACCCTATTAACAAGTAAGTAAAATTACAGGGTTAAATACTCCAAATGATGAATCATATTTAAGGTTTCAATATCCAGATATTCATATGATTATCTTTTTAGATCACCTTGTCTACGTTATTACCACTCTGCAATGAAATAACTAAATTTATTTTGATCATAATTATACAAAATAATGATACATAAAGAGACTTGGAAATATGTGCTATTAATTTTGCAAGTATATCGTAATCAAAAACAAATATAATTCAAAGCTATTAAAAGACAACCAAAAATATGAGACAGCTCTACTAATATGTTCACATACATAATCCACCATCACCGACTGTGGCGTTTCACTACATTAATTCAATTGTATCACTTATATGTCATTCATAGTAATTATTCTTGATTGGCTACTCATTACCAGTAAATAAAAAAAAAAATTAGTAAAAGTGATATATTTGATCCTCTGTTTATGTTCATCGTCAGTATATCACTTTTTACTAATTAAAGTGTTTTTATTTTCTGGTGAAGAGTAGCCAATCAAGAGTTATTATTAACACCATCACTACAATCCCATACCGCCAAGAATTATGTTATTTATATTTTCAAATAACATTAAGACACTTTACTACATCCCACTAATCCATAGACCCACTTAGATACAGATAACGTAGCTTTCTGTAACAACTGAAAATGTTCATAAGTTTTAATAAGGCATTCATTCCTGTATATCGTGCTGTGATATCGTATATTTTTTGGTACAATAAGCACGTAAGACTCACAATGGTCCCATAACAAGCTTCCGCCTCCAACCTAGATTGTGTGCCAGGTTGTGATGTTCTTTGTTCAGTGGCGTTTAAAATGGGAATCATCAACCAAACTTTGTATAGTCTATTTGTTTCATTATTACACAAATCTGTAGTTTATTTTAAGTTTAAAACCCTGGTAGAATAACGCTGACAATTAGAAGAAAACGAGATATCTAATTTTAGACTCTAATAATTCATTCATTTGTTTAATGTTTTGTATTTCACGCGTTCGTAATGTTGGTATTATACCTTACATTTCATAAGTAATTATTATCTTTAAAAAAGAAAAAAATATTTCCTTGATACATTTTATAAATTGGTTGATGGTGTTTTGAATAACATGTAATCAATAATAAAACTAAAACTTATCTTTGCAATTAATTTTAGTTCAGAAAATTTGCGGAATCTTATAAAAGCTATCAACCACTGTAAGTTAATAGGTATTTTAACCTACAGTGGACAGTTAATACAATTTAGATGTTTAATATGAATTGAAAACGTTATAAAAATTATATATTACGTTGGTCAATCAGAATAAATGTACTTTATGTTAAGTTGATCATTGTAATTTTACCGACACCTCAACAAATGTACTTCATCAATTTTAATTTAGACTTTATAATGTTAACTTTACTTCCTTCCTAAAGTATGATTTATGTCCTGAGTCGAGAGAGACTTGACAAGAGCCAAGATTTATAGTGTTGCGTTGATGAGGCCTCGAAGTGATCCATCAACTATTGAGGCCGGCCTGCCAAAGAGCGTGTTCTCCAGTGATTACACTGTAGACATTAGGTACTTCTGAGACTCTTAGAAAAGAAGTTAGAGAAGTCAAACGAATCCACTTTGAACTATATAAACATTGTTATAATAATAAAGAATGTTAAAGAACTTGGTAAAATAAAAATAATGAACTTAGATAAAGCTGTACTCGGGATAAGTTCGGTTTATTATAAAAGAATGGCTTATAAAAGGTCAGGCAATCCTACTAGATTTTTTTTAAGAGGCCTCGTTAAAAAGAACTCATTATATCGACGTTGATAATTTTATATTGTCCTAAGTTAATAGAGAAGTTTATGTTTGTAAAAACAATTAGTTTACATTTTGAACGCAAGAAATATACTTTCAAATGATAAATTAAAACATGAAAACTTTTGATTTGTGGACGATTTTTTAATTTGGTCCTTATAGAATAATACTAATTAAACATCGTTGATACTTAGTTTATACCAAAGCTATTATTAATGACATTAGTCAAATAATACGTTTATAATGGTTACATAAGGTAGTACTTACTAATGAATATTTTAAAGAACTTTGGCTACATTTAGTTCAATGTGTAATTGCGTCCAAATTTACGTTACTAAGAGTTCAATACTTGGTTCTGCTCTCATTGGTTGGTCAAAGGAAATCAAACGTTTACAGGGAATTCGCAGGGGTTGAACTTCTGATAAATAGGACATTTAAAAAATAGGAGCATATATCACTAACCATTATTGTAAAATTATAACTGTAAATTCACTGTTAGTAAAATTGTTTAAATTATGAAGGAGTTAACGTTAATATATGTGTTTTAACTTGTATAGAAAAACACAAAGAATTTTCGCTTGTTGGCCTGCACATGCTTCATTTATCTTACTCTTATCAGTCTAAAGCAGCCGCCACAGTCTCTTCTACCATTTATTTTTAAAGATTTACATTTCAATAAAGTTTCGGAGAGTACAATGTTTTGAAAGTGAATCTTTTAATATCTAAGAATTGTTTAGCTAAAGTAAAATTGTAACCATGTTTATTATATTAGAGTTGATTGTAAGGTTTGCTAAAGGAGCGTTTATTTTACCTCTGATTTGTAACATATTTATGATAAAAAGATATGCCATATACATTTATGTATTTCCATAGATTATTACATTTATATTTCTAAAATCTACGATGAAACTGTAAAGAGTGACTAGGGATTAGGGAGAATTAAACCAATTTTTTTTACAGATAAGATAAATGAACATTTTAGAATGATTAGCAGTAGTTTCGCTTATTTTGATACAATGGTGGTGTAAGGTGTGAGATGGGAGATTCTGGATGACGTAGCACGTTTGTGCTGGACAACTGTTGATTATATTCGCTAGGAGATGTGTCAAGCCCGTGAGGTTTTATACCTTTGGATTAATCTATAAGGATGAAGTTATATCATACAATGTACAATCTTTAATTAATTATGTAGTTCCACCTAAATAGTCTGTAATATATAAGAAACAGAATAGACAGATATCCTGGTAACAATAAACTAAAGACTTTATATAAATATTGTATCAGTAATGACCACCTATGTTACTAATTTATTACAAAAATACTCCCTATTATTTTTTTAACCAACAACTATAACAGTTTTAATAATTTACCACCGTATTATGACTGAACGGTTATCTATTAAACAAATATTTTTAAAACCGTGCTTCTCAACCTCTATACGGAGTATCAACACCTTGGGTAAATATATACTACTAGAAAGTTTATTTATGATATCGAAATCGAGCTATCGATTTATAAATAGTAAGTTAGTTCAGTAAATCTAAATTTTAACTGTATTAGTAATTGTTTACCTGAATATGTCTCAATTTAGAACTATAAACTTCAAGACAAAAAAAGTTGATTATCATTCTACCTAACATATTTAAAAAAACCGTTACTGCTTGGAATTTATTTTAAACGTAATACAATTTAGATTAAATGACTTGGAAAAATATATTTTAAAAATGAAATGTAAAGACTAATACGAACACTAATATATCCCCTAAAATATTATTATTACACAATTAGGATAATAATAACATGTGTCCGGTTGAAAATTGTATGTTGTTTTTTATGAAAATATCTGTTAACGATGTTGAAATGTAACAAGCGTTTTAAAACCTGCATTCACCTGAAGATTAATAGCTAGTTCGGAATGTTTTATGTGTTCTGTTGAGCTCTAATTATAATCTGTTAATGAGTGTTAGACACGCAACATTGTTGTTCTCTTAGTTCCCTTAAATCAACGTATGCTTTAGCTCCAGAATTACATTGCAGTTTAATAGATTACTAAACCACTGAGTAACTTGCAGTATAGCAATTCATAATAGCAATTGATTACCTAGAACTAATTTGATAGATTCCAGGGAAATATTGTACCTAATCTTGTAATTGGACTGTTATCATGTACGAGATATGTGGACATAAATATACTATTTAAGTGGAACCTTAATAAGGACTTTTACTATGAATCATAAAAATATGTTAAAGAAAAACACGATATATATGTAATTATAATAATGTTTCCAACAACTCAATACGACCGCCAAACGGGTAAGGAACTTCCCTTTTAATGTAAAACAAAAATTACTGATACAATATTACGAAGACCATCACAAGGATACGTACTATCGTAAATAAAATAATGAGATACCAAAATGTTATACCGCTTCTTATTTAGAATGTATTGTATTACAAGACACCATCTCAAGGTATTTTATCCATATAAGCGTACCATGAATTTTCTGTAAACTACTGCACAAAATGTCTGTAAAAAATAAAATTATATGGTTTACCCCATGCTGAAAATATTGTGACATATTTATAAGAAAAAACAACAATTATTAGTGGTAGTAGCGTTTTATGGCATAAGTATGCAAATATATATGGCATTCCCGAAACAGAACCCCAGAGGTGGACCTAAAGTTACTATCTAATTGATTTCCTTTGGTAAGTAAGAAAGCTATTTTAATTATATTTAAATTATTTCCAATAACCGTGGATAAATATAAATACAATATTGTCAAAATACGGATGTAGTGCTGTTTTTATTTTCATCCAACATGCAACTTAGTTAAAAATGTCTATGCTGGAACATAAAAGTCTTAAGAAATCTGTCTAATAAAAGAGGTATCTTTTATTTCATAAAAAATGAACTAGTTACTTGTTTGTTTTTTTATTATTTAATCACATTCGAAAGCATTATGTACTAGTTTTTGTTTAATTTCAAACTATTAGAATTAGAACTTAAGACACTGTTAAATATTTGCTATAAAATTATTCCTTTATACAACTACTGTCACTTATAATACACATTACAGTTTGTTAATTTCTGCTAATAAATTGCTTAAAACAAATCAACGGTATAACTAGCAACTGAGCAATATAAAGGATCAATTTCGTGTGCTAAAAATAGCTTTAACCAGTTATAAAACCATTGTAGTGAGAGTTTCAACTAGTTTAATGAGCACAAAATTATGACTATGGTCTGTTTGTGTTTCTGTTGACGATTCATCACATCTCATGTATAAATGCACTAATGCAGTCCTGAGGAAAGTAATGAGGCCTCCACTGGATTTTTATCTAGCCTCTGACCCTCTGAAATTGTGACTGAGATTCGAAGGAAATTGTTATAAGAAATCAGATAAATACATCTCTATACCGTCACATAAAAATACTAAACGCAATAAAATATTCGTTTATAGTAATGTGTTTATTTTTTAACCAAGCGTTTAACTTCGTATTTCATTTTGACGTGAAAACTCAAAAACACTGTGAATAAAAAACATGGTTTTGTATAAAAGGAAAATTATTATTGACGATATTAGTTTCTAAAATATAGTAAAACCAAAAAAATCGTAGTTTATTTATGGGCCAGGGTTCACTGGTTTACCAAGCTGTATGAGCTGACGGAGAGTATTAAAACATGAGACGTATGGAGCTTTCGGCGACATAATGGGGGATAGCTGACATAAAATGTTTTGTTTTTAGCAGACAAGTTTACCTCTTATCAGATTTTAATAATAGTTAGAACATTTAAACTCCATTCTAGTGGCCCCTGGACTGTATAAGCAAGACTAAACAGGTACTTTACCTCAGTCAATAATCCAATGAAGAAAATAAATCCTTACGCTGACATGTTTCGTTGTACTGTAGTTACAACGTCAAATGTCAGCGTCCAACGAAACATGTCAGCGTAAGGATTTATTTTCTTCATTTGATTATTGACGGAGGTAAAGTACCTGTTTAGTCTAGAGTTAAAACATATTTAAAATTTAATATTTCGGAGCAAAATATTTTTAAAATACTTATTATTATTAAAAGTTAACTTTAGAGAATTTTCATTTAAAAATATTGTCTTGACGGATTCTCATAACTCTAAAGCAGTTATCGTGATACTAGTTTGTGAGTATAGCTGATACCAGGAGGTTCTATTGCATAGAAAATCTCATACTTTGTTCAATTAAGATTTTGCATTTTACTCTAGCTAAAGGAATTGATTAATACAACTTCTGAATGGATAATTAAGTTAACTGTATTAATAGTTAGCATTAAAATTCATAACTTATTAACCTAAACTATAAGATACCATACCTACAGTATTTTTTAAAAATGATTATTGTTTCAAATATTTTAAAATTATTAACCTATGGAGTAAAACTCTATTGAATGACGTGCTATATTGAACACTCATTTGCTTTTGACAACTGAGACGAAAATTACGTAACAGTTTTACCTTGACGGAGTAAAACATGACCCACGAAAAGTATAATTAGATTTCAGACAAAATTAGCTCCACACCGAAGCAGCTTTTCAAATTAATTCAACCTCTGAGTAAAAAGCGTTAGGTCCAAAGGTGTCCAAGTCGGTCAGTGATTCTATGTCAATGTTGTGGAAAAAACATAAAACCACAGAAAGCATTATTTTTAATAATTTGATTAGATTATTACAAGTTGCTGTAGCATTCTACATTTAAAATTAGTCTTTCCTCTAAAACAGTAAACCGCGGAAAATTCGTGTGTACACATATGTTATATATATATATATATATATATATGTTTGGAGACGATGAACTCTAATCAAATTTCACAGATTATAGTAAAATGTTGTTTTATGTATTAAGGAAGTTACTCACATTAGTTGTAAATTTAAAATCCAGATACCAAGAAAGCTTCGCCAAGATGGAGGGAAGCCAACCTTGACATCCGCGCATCCGTCCCCACATCCGCTCCCGAGTCGTCTAGTGGGTCCTACTGATGCTGGCTCCAACGGTAATACTCAAATGTAATATATTTGTAAAATTATATAAACCAGAATTTATTTGACTATAATGTTGAATTGTAAAACTGAACAGATAGATAAACATAATTCAAATAAGTTCGGCTTGTATAATAAACATATATATTGAAAATAATGTTTCTAATGAATTGTAACTTTAAATAAGCAGATAACATAGTTTTTTTTTAGGAATCCTAGGATGACTGCATTTAAAAAAAAGCCAGCTAAAGAGTCAGCTGAAGATGCCGATGTGACGAAAGCATGCTCCTGCGACCATCAGTGTCAGTGAGTGCAGTTCGACGGAAGACGACGTTAGTAACGTTAAAAAAGCCCGATTTCAAGAAACAAATATAATAACCAACCAATTGTCTTGCACAATTAAAATCAACAATATCTTTAGATTACGAATTATGCGCCTTTATTATTTAACTTATTTTAAGGTTTGAATTGCCGTTGGCTAGGGATTAGTGTAGAGTTGTTTACGTTAACAGTTTTAAAATATGATATATAGGAGAAGGGCTATAGCCTTTAGAGTATACATATATATATATATATATATATATATATATATATATGAATATATATATATAGGTCCACTTTGCCTGTAATTTTAACAGGGTCAGACAATAAATGATCCAGAGCTGTAAATTTAGCTTAGTAAAAATTGTTTAGGTGTTCCAATAAAGTTAAAATTACTTATATTAAAATATGGACAGCAAAATTTATTTATTTTATAAACTTTGAATATTAGGCATTAAAATAAACGTTTACATCTGATTGGGTTTAATTTACAAGGAATGCAATATATTGCAACGAGTAGAGTTTCCACCAATCTCAGAGTCAGTGTCAGTGTTTATCTTATGAGCTCCTCGAACAGCTTATATTCCCCACAGTGACAGACAAAAAGCCATAATGCCCTCATCTCATTCCACTGTAATTTTACTATTAAAAAATAATTAAAAGCAAAACATCAGAACAACATATTATATTATATTAAGAGCTGACAAGTAAAAAGTGTTGTCAAGTTAAAAGTTCTGACAGCAAGACACAGCCACACTAAGCTTAGAATTGCCTCTTTAAGCCGTGAGGGCCTTTTCCTTTTTGAAACCAATTATTCTTTATCTGGGTTCTGATGCACCCAGCTAATCGCTACAATCGTCCTTTTGATACGTCTGTCAAAGCGAACCTTTGGCTCTCAGTTGTTGAATAATTTATTAAATGATGGTATTAAATTATGGTAAATGATGGTAGCTGATGGTATTAGGAAAACTGTGTAGTTCCGTTTATACGATAAATAATTATTTTGTTTAGAAATTTAAATGTCTATATAAATTAAACTATCTAAACTATATTTCACTATTTAATTTGTAAAGCCTAATGTTAATATTTTTAACCTTAGGTTTGAGTAAGGTCTTACCCAAAGGGCAAACCGATATTTGTAACGAGTTCTAATTAGTTGTTATTTCCAATTATTAATCTTATTTTACTGCAAATAAAGTTTACAAGTTTAAAAGTACATCATTTTCTTATTAATATTCCATTAATGTTTGCAATAAAACAAATATATCAAAACTCGAATTCGTACAATATATCTTTTATAATTACTTTTTAATGTAAAAAGCTATATAGAGTAATTTAAAAATATTTAAAAACCACGCTTTGATTAAATTTCCTGGTTGTATCGTACCTCCATGTTTATTGATATTAAATATTGATTTCCAAATCGCAGTTGTAATGGTTTATTTATTTATGGATATGATATTTGGCTTTCACCTTACATCTTATAGTAAAGAGCACATTAAAATATATATAAAAAAAGATTTATTTTAAAATAACATGGAAATATTAAATAATTTTTAAAACTTAAGACCGACAATTTTCGTCAACTAACACAGCTCCAATTAAAATCCCCGTAAGATTTTTTAAGTTGATATTATTGTCAAACAATTTAACACTCTTATTTAATTTTCCTTTTTCAGAATTCTCTGGCACGTGACTAAGTCTTTGCGGTGAAAATTTACGAACAAATTGAATTTCCTGATTGAGGGGAAATAAGACTAACTTGAGAGAAAACAAAGACCCTTACTCAGACACGTATTCCCACTGCAAAGTTATACATTTTATTTAAAATACTTAAATCGTTTTTTTTTTATTTATGTACTGAACATGTGCTTTTTATTTATTTAGAGGTTAATGCTATACAAATATAGTTATTAAAATTATATAGATTTTTGTTCCAATAAGAATGTGGCTGTTTTCATATGATATTTTATAAAAGAAAGACTGTATTAAATACTTATAAATTAAAACATTATTCATTCTTTTTAATAATAAATCTCACGTTAAAATGTGTATTTATTTCTTTCATAAAAATAAAGTTATATCATCAATTCGTATGATAAATATTATGTTTGGAATAGGAAAAATGCATATAAATATGTTATAATATAATTTATAGTTTATATATATATAATATACAACTATAATAAATACGCATATGTGTCGAATGAGTAGTCATGGTAATATAATAGAGTTCTTAACTATCTATGTTAAGCTATCCAGGCAACAAAATAAACGTACATTTTTGCTTTAGTAACAATATTAACTGAGTTAATAATTTTAATTAGCTATATCTGTAAAACATATAGTATATTTATTTTTGTAATTCAGCACTTATAATGTTTATCTAATTTATAACCACATTACTAAGTTTCTTTCATACGACATGTTGTATTAAAATAACCCACGCTACTTTTTATCACGTTTTCATTAATAAAAATAAACAATTAAAACCGAAGGATAACACAACAAGGATTGTCCTAAAATAGAACGCTCCCAAAGTAAATATGTTTACATTAAATTTCACAACGACCCTAACAAACGTCAGTGAACCTTCATAATAAATGTTATGACAACAAATGTATGCACAATATTTTTATGGATATTGGTATAAAACCAAAATTCAAAAATATGTATTTATTAGTCTTTAACACAACAATAAAAAAAATGTTTATTTTTATTTTAGAATTTATTAAAATAATTGAATATTTAAGTGAGCCGGTATTTACACTTATTTCATTACTGTATATAGTATAAATTGTTTATCTAATTTTAAGGTAAATTTTAACTTCACCTTCAGCCTAGGTCAACATACTGAAAACAAAAACAATTATTGATACTAAGGCAGTTTCGTAGCAGTTGTGTTGTAAACCGAAACTGTGTAGTTATAAATATAATATTTAATAATATACTAAGAACCATTAAGGACCAAGGAAAAAACATAAATATATTTACAGGGTGAGTCAGAGCACCCGTCCAGCATGTGTAACGGGAGAACGGGTTGGTCTAAAGTCATCAAACAAAATTCATTTCAACTAATACGCATATTGGAAATCCATTAAAAATATTGTCATCAAAATCCATGCATAGGATATTAAAAAACGTTGGTTAACGGGTTCGATTCAAAAAGTTTCCTTATGGAATCATTGGGAAAATTATACAACATTTTAAAGGCCTCATTAAATAAATATTTGTTTGAAAATAAAATTCACTTACTTTTATCCGTTTTAAAATAGCTGCCATTTTTGTGTAAAATATTTACATTTACGGACTACCCTGTATTTTTTAATCCACTACTCGTATACTTTTTTCAAGTCAAATTTCTTACTCGTGATGAACTCGTCTTTACATCTACATTGTAATACATACAAATAAATAAATTTAGCGACGGAATACCTGCAAGTGTTAATGTACAAATTAACATGCATTTCAAATGGTTCAAAAACACTTATCAAAATAACATACTTAATTGTATTTTAGATTTTTCAAAAAAGCATGTCATGTAGCATACTAGAGTAAAGATGAGTTTATCACGAGTAAGAAATTAAAGTCGGAAAATGGATGCGAGAAGTGGTTTAGAAAACACATGGTAGTCCGTAAATGTCAATATTTTACAAACAAAACTCCGCCATTTTGAAACTGATAAAGATAAGGCAATTTTGATTTTCACTAAAATGTTTCGTTCAACAAGACCTTTAAAATTATGTATAATTTGAACTACGTTTACCTTAGAAACGATTGAGATTCGAATCCGTTTTTGGATCATTTAAAGATTGTGATGAAAATGTTTTTAATAAACTACCAAATTGTTCTCCCGTTTTACATGCTGGACAGGTGGTCTGTCTCACCCTATATATCACTTAAACAAGTTTAATTCTTTACTGATATATTGATTTATAGATTATCGGTTAAATATTTGATAATGATCGCTCGTATCTACAATGAAATGCAAATAAATTAAGAATTTCACCTGTGATTGAGGCTAAACGACAAACATTTTACATTCAAAGGCTATTAGCTATATTTATGCAAAGTTCATATGCGTTTGTAATGTTACCATAGCACCATAATATGTGTATAATAATAACGATGCAGCATTTACTGAATGACATAAATTAATTGAAAACAAACAACACGCCATCGATTTGTAATTGAATTCAAATGCAATTATAAATCTGCAGTAATACAATATCTGATATCTTAATTGCTTATGGTATTTTGCGTGCTAATATTATGTTTATCAAACAGCTACAAACTGAACAACATAACACATCGCCAGTCACATGAGGCTCGATGCTGGGTCGATGCTTATCCCAAGAGCTCTTCAACCAAATGTAAATACCGCCTTCGCGAGGTACGGCTGGGTTGGAAATGCCAACACCTTTTCCACTATATTAATATATTAGTTTTCTTTTCTGCGATCTGAGGACGTAGATTCGTAGATTTATATTTGTTTATAAAATAATGATAGATATGCCTATCAATAAGAAAGAGATTGAGCAAAAGGTTTTCGTTGTTTTATATACATCAACAACATATAAGTATTATAAATATATCTGAAATAGACGTATATCAGTTCTAGATAAAGATTATACGCTGGCTTTTCTTAATTGTAAACATATATTAAGAACATACTGTTATAAAATAAACGCAATTTAACCAGGACTGTTATAAGTTTCATATAAAGTAACATTTGATATATATATATACATTGTATAACAATACATTAAGAAAATACTTTTTTAAAGTCAAAACCTCTGAATTATAGTTTTAAATGTGTGTAACATCAGATGGCGATAAAGGCATTAAGTTATATTAATACTTTTTAAATTGTAAATCAAAATTAATTTTCACTGTTTACCAATATATTTGAGGCTTTGCAATGGTTGTGTTCAGATATTTACTATTTAGTATAGTTAAAAAAATATATTTGCACCTAAATATGACCATGAATTGTTACAACTAATTAAATAACAGGGAAATGTTAAAGTAACGAGAATGGTAATTCTATATGATTTTATTTATATGTCTATATGTCAGGTGACATTTTTCAACTGGTTTTCAGCCAAAAGCTACCAAAGCTAGCCAAAAGCTAGAACGAAAAGTAAACGTATTCCAGTTTATTGCTTTCCGATCAACATCAATCGCCGAGCTTTCACATCAATTAAATCGCAGGCGTTCTAAATTCAGCATTATGCGCTTGAAAAGCCCTTGTCTAATTGGGAGGGTAAACCAAATCAAGTCGTTTTAACGTGATATAAGGCTAAAGACTAAATTACTTACTCGCCGTGGTAAGCTCAAATTGATAATACGTAAGTAATAGTTATGTATGATATCTACAGCTCAGGGGCTAAAACAATGGATTATAATAAATAACGATATGAACTGAACATGTTTTTCCCTATTAAATCTGTTAATGACTGTGCTCCGATTGTGAGGAAACGTGTAACAACAACTAAATCCCCTTGAGAGGAGTCATTCATAATAATGCTTACAACAGCAAAGAGCGAGAGTTAGTAGGCTTATAAATTGTAAGAACAGCGTGACTTGATGTTAGTATTTTGAAGAATAAATAAATTGAACGTGGTGGTAAGAAGTGCAAAAGAATATACCCAAAAGAACTTGTATAAAAAAAGTATTTCTAAAATAAACGGAGTTTTATATTTTTTATTAATAGTGTATTTAACTATATACAAAGTGTTATAAGTTTTATGAGGAAACTGAATAATACACATATCTCAGCAAAGTAAAATAAGTCTTCTAATTGATATTTGTCTTTTACTTTTAAATTCTTTGTATAATCAAGAATAATTGACAACTTGTATAGGAATAATAAGACACATATAATTGTCAACAAAGGAATTTACGAAATAACTAAATTTCATTATTAAACTTTTGACATTGAACAAACAATCAATGAACTGTTTATTGTTTGATGCTGGAAATGTGAATAAAATATATAAGACATTGGATATAATCAATATATAATCGAAGATTTTAGATTGAACGAATTTATAACATTAATGATCAAAAAAAAGCAGAAGCCAGTAAAATTTTTATTAGATTTGAAACAAGAAGCTTTATTTTTAAATAGATATCATTTTATGCTGTCGCCGAGCCCTGAAGAAGGGTATTTTAATGTGATCCCTCCCCCATCTTTGTTTAGTTTTTAACGTTTAAATCTAATCTCACATATTTTTAGTCCATTTAAGCCTCACCGAATATTACTCTTATCACAACGTTATGAAAGATATAACAGCTTTTATAGTATATGACGCTGGAGCTGTATAACTTAGTCTAACATTGTACGCCATTTCATTAAACAAAAATTTAGCCTGATGATAATCTCAACGATATCTAATGCATAATTAGTATTAGAAAGAGTCCATTATAAATTTGCAGGTGGCTATAAGGGGCTATAAACCCTAAAATTTTACTTTTGTACAAGTGGATACATGCTATGGAAAATAAATCATTGGTGAAGAATGAACACATTTTACACGTAAAAAACAAAGTTCATTATAAATATTCACAACTGATCATGAATTAACTTTAAAATTTGTTTGTATTTAGAGGATAAATTTATTTGAGGATAAATAAATGGAAAAAAATCTAAGTCGGGCTACGTGAATAATTTCCCCATTTAATTAATATCCTGCAAGTTTCAGCCTTCTAAGATGTACCATAGTTTCAGAAACGTGCGGAAAGACGATAATATACATACTTGTTCTTATATTACCTGTCGCGAATATATATTAAGATGGATTTTCCGATGATAATAAGAATTTAGTAAGAGCTTGGATCACAGGACATTAACCCTTAGATTAAAAACGAGTTCGCACGCAGCACTCAGACGTGAGGGCTGTGAATTCCACATAAAAACTCAAAATAAGTGTAAAACATACATTTAGTCCAATTTCGATTGAAATATGAAAACGATGATTTTTTGGCTGTTCTGATGCTCCTGGTTTCATCTACTTGCAAAGCTGGGAATACAATTTTGCGCGTTATAAGGTTAGGAGAAGGTCCAGACAGGCTTGAAAGTAGGCGTAAGGTTGCTGGGGATGTTAAAAGTACTCTAACAAAGGAATAAGAGGCTTTTCTAGTGTAAAACCCCCATAAGACAACGTACTGTGAGTAGTCGATACACATTTTCTTTAATAACTCGGTAAATATTTGCTAGAACGACTAGAGAGGGCTTAAAACTTTCGCCTCTCTGATTCCCAACTCTTAACATGCATTAATTTTAAATCCGGGGCTTTTCTGACCCTTTTTGGGCCCAAAACCTCGAAATTTGAAAGATTAATAAAAAAGGGGTTTAGAGTTTTCAAATTGTTTTGTCCAACGAACAAATTTTAAGTAAATCGGACAAAAAATGCAACCGCTAGAGTTCAAACACAGACACACACACACACACACACACACACACACACACACACACACACACACACACACACACACACACACACACACACACACACACACACACACACACACACACACACACACACACACACACACACACACACACACACACAGACACACACACACACACACACACACACACACACACACATACACACACACACACACACACACACATACACACACACACACACACATATATATATATATATATATATATATATATATATACACAATTTTGAACGACCCCCCAAAATTTGTTTAGGGGGTCACGTTAGGAACTTCTATGGTGGTCCCAGGCTCAAGTTTCACCGTGTGGGTCATGCTAATAGTTCACTTTCCAAAGGAAATTCACTAATAATCATGGCTTGTTAAATATATCATTGTATTTGTAATTGTTATTGAATGCCATTTTTTTTTTAATATCGATCACGTCTAAGGAGTAGTTTACCAAAAAATTTAGAATAATTAATTTAATTATTTTAACAAAATTCTTGGGTAGCATATCACCAGGCCTACTGCAACAAGGTTACATTTGGGTAGCATATCACCAGGCCTACTGCAACAAGGTTACAGTTAGGTAGCATATCACCAGGCCTACTGCAACAAAGTTACAGTTGGGTAGCATATCACCAGGACTACTGCAACAAGGTTACAGTTGGGTAGCATATCACAAGGCCTACTGAAAAAAGGTTACAGTTGGGTAGCATATCACCAGGACTACTGCAAAAAGGTTACAGTTGGGTAGTATATCACCAGGCCTACTGCAACAAAGTTACAGTTGGGTAGCATATCATCAGGACTACTGCAACAAGGTTACAGTTGGGTATCATATCACAAGGCCTACTGCAAAAAGGTTACAGTTGGGTAGCATATCACCAGGCCTACTGCAACAAGGTTACAGTGGGGTAGCATATCACCAGGCCTACTGCAAAACAAGGTTACAGTTTTCATAGAACAATGTTTTCTCATAACCAGCAATTACCATTATTCTAGTCATATTGTGCTCTTTAAAATATAAAATTGTAGTCTCCTGAACAGTTCAAAATGCATTTCCTAATGGGGAGGTTTCTGTGAGGTACTGTGTTTGAAGAGACATTAATTGTAATATTAGTAACAGGTTGCACGTATTAACACCAGCAGAGTCATAAAAGTAATAGCCTATAAATAAAACTCAATTGTGGTTTGGCTCAGAGTCAACTATTATCCCTCCAGCAAGCTGATCTGGTGAGGCCCACCATCAATATACAACCACAACACCCCGTTTGCTTAATAAGGTGCATAAGCTGGCAGTTTATTTATGGTGCATTAAGTCTTTGTGGTGTTAGGCAAACTCAAACAAAATAAATATTATTAAACACGATATTTTGTACAGCTTTCAAACACAGGCTTATTCAGCACCCCCCAACTCATGATTTCAATTGCAATTTTAGAAAAAAAAAACAGTCAGGTGTTACAAAGCAAAGATCCCATGTTAGTTGGGTATTTAATTATAACTTAGCCCAAGTGTTTTGTCAATAGAATCATATTTTGTGCCATATGATAAAAGCTGTAACAAGTTACCAATATTTATTTCGAACAATACAGGAATATTATATAACCTGAATTATTATTTTCATGTGTTTTTTATAGTTATTTATTTAGTATTTTGTAAGCATTTGTATCCAAGCCATTCGCCATATAAAGAGGCAAAAGTATTTACTGTGTTATAACCCCATATAGTCTGTTTGTCATAAGCACTAGTCACTAATTATGTGAATGATTGTTTTAATTACTGTGGAAAATTAAGAAACAAGTTGGTGTTTTTTGTCTAATTTTTTTTATCAAGTCAATTGGTTTTTAATACAGATAAATTCCTTGCTTATTTTTTAAATCTGTAGTGCCCTTTGTGGCCGACTTTCCAATCTGTTGTTTATTATTTATTAATATATCTCATCTGTGCTAAAAGATGATCTTTCATCGGTAACACGATCACCAGGTGAACAGTGTTCGTTTTAATATAGTGTTGTTGGATATTGGTAAGGACCCACACATAATCCTCTCCGATCCTGGGATCTCTGGGTGTTCGTCCCATCGCTGCTGGGTCTTGCTTCAATTAAATAATACCACAAAGCTTCCACTGCACTGCCTGTTGTGTATGAGATGGTCCTTGAAACCCCCCGGAGTAACTATTTATTTATTAGAGTAAATTAAAATCAGCTGTGTACATTGACGGAAACACTTTTTCTTTACGAAGCTTCCACCCATTTTTCCTTCCTCAGAGACCACAGTAAAACATTTATCTTAGAACTAAAATATAAAAATATACATACACAAATTTATATTAATTTTTTTAACTTTAATGTGTATTACTTGTTGTCTCTAATTACAATACTAAATACAAAAAGCAGATGCGATAGTTTTATAAATGTTTATATGTTTTATTCTGGTATCATAATAACAGTCATCAATTTAATCCTCTGCCTTGCTTTAAATTGTTATTTCTACTAAAATATATCTACACAATTTGTGAAAATTTCAAAAGTAATTTATCAGGGTCAAACTGCATTAAAGTAATAAAAATTATACTGTAACAATTTAAATCAAACAAAATAAATTACCATCTTAATATTAAACAAAACAAATTATTTTACTACTACATACATGTATTATAAACAAAATTTACGATTAATGTTTAAAGCATCGCACAATGTTTCAAGTTTTGAGAAGGGCTTTAATAGACTTGTCATCGAAATGTCTGCAAACGCCTTTTTGGACAGACAAGTCACGCGATTACATTAAAATGGAACTAGAGCAACCTTCAGTCAGTTTGTTCATGACTACCTAATATGATTTCAGGATACATTTTGTATGTAAAATTAAATTAATAGCTACAAATAATAAAAACATTGTTTAACTAACACTAAAACTGTACATGATAGTTTACTTTTCTGTTATTATTCCACTATGTAAGGACATTATTTGAAGTATATATTGAAATTACATAAAGGTATAGGGCCTATTTCTCTTAAAAATGACTTATAGGGATAAAATATTTCTTATTGTCTCAACTTCACTTGATACGAGTTAACTTTATGAATCATTAATATAACGAAACTAGAATTAAGGACACATTCTATCAGGATAAATTTATATCTGTGCTAAGACTGGATAAAATATATATTCTAAGTTTAAACTAAGATTATGTAACTGTCTATATATTAGTTACTAAAAGGTTAGTATTAATGCTTGCTTTTAAAACAGCTCAGTTACTATCCAGTGGGACAATTTCTTTTAGAATGTGGATGTACTGTATGTCTGTATAATTTGGTTTGAGCCGTTTAGCAGATCATAATATTGAAGGAACATCTTTAGTCAATTGTATAACAAAACTGATTACGTTCTAAGTGGATATTAAGTATGAGCTGAAAAGACTTAGTTTATCCGGTGTTATTAGTTCACAAAGTTACTCTACAAATTTTAAAGTGGCATAAATTTGTTTTTCTCATGGACAACCTTAGTTAAGACCGCAAAAAAACAATGTTTATTGGATATATATTCAAGCGGTTTCGTGTATTTATTAATGTACCGCGTTTCATGCGTGATCAAGAACTCTTTTAGATACATTTTTCCCATAAATTGGTCATTACATACATAATAGTCACTCCTAAACCAACAGGCATGTCTAACTCAACGGTTGATGGATAACATCAATATCCTATCATTGGAAGATCATAAATCTTGTCTTCTTAAAAAGAGCGTATGGCCTTGATACTAACTCAATATTTTAGAAAAAAACATATTATTTCGACAATATTTAGTTTTTCCGTCTGTTCGATCAGAATTTTATAAGATGTTTAAAATAAAGTGTATTCCTCACTATTTGTGTCATTTTAGTGACTTATTCACAGTAAAGTATCAAAGTTAAAATTAAATTTTGGCAATAATATTTTAATGAATTATAGATTAGCTACTAATTGTAATGCTAACCGGTGCAGAATCCTGCTTCATCCGGCAATACATGAGTTGTGTGCGATGCGTTCTGTGGATTAAATTCTGAACCATCGTAACAAATAATAAACATCTGTTTAGGTTTACGGATAAAATAAAAGTGGCTGTCCATAAGATTTGCATAGAAGCTTTTGAGAACCGTGGGGCGAAGCCCTATGGTAACTTAAAAATTCCTTCTTAGTGTTCACTAAATGTATGGAAAGAGGTAGAGGTTTGGCCTGAGTGGTTATCATGTTTGCCTAAAATGTGTGCTTACAGGATGAGTCTTAAATCCCTTATCTTTTAAATTTGTTTACTTGAATTTGGTTAGGAAATTGAAATTCCTATCGGATTCGGAACCTATCTTTCAGAGTACTGATATGTCACCTCTAAAGGGGACGGCTCGTAAGGGCCCTAAATAACATGTTAAATTTAATCAAATGTTGAACAACTAAATAAAGTTTAAGGTCTTAATCGCAGAATAACACAACGCCACAAATCCAACTTCATGAGGAATACCGAGTTATAAAAGACAGCTGGTTGAACTTTATTCTGAAGCGATTCATTTTACAAGAACTTACCATCCAATCAACACACGTAGTTGAATATACAAAATCACATCAGCGACTAGTGTGTTTCCTGCTTTATATTTTAACTTATTTCAGTGCAAGAAAACCTGAAATAAATCTTGACATGACCTTAGCCAATTATTTAAAAAAAAATTAATTAACACTCACAAACTATAATAAAGTATAACGAGTTCGCACGCAGCACGCTGACATGAGGGAAGTGAATTTCCACATAAAAACTTTTAAAACTAAAAATCAGTGGAAAAACATACATTTATTCAGATTTTTATTAAAATCCGAAAACTGTGATTCTTTGGCTGTTCTGATGCTCCTGGTTTCATTTACCTGCAAAGCTGGGAATACAATTTTGCGCATTATAATGTTAGGAGAAGGTCCAGGCAGGCTTGAAAGTAGGCGTGAGGTTGCTGGGGATTTTAAAAGTACTCTAACAAAGGAATAACAGGCTTTACTAGTGTAAAACCCCCATAAGACAACGTGTTGTGATTAGTCGAACCATATTTTCTTTAATAATTCCGTAAATATTTATGCTAGAATGACGATAGAGGGCTTACAATTTTTGCCTCACTCATTCCCATCTTTATAAATGCATTAATTGTACATACGGGGCTTTTCTGACCCTTTTTGGAACCAAAAACTCGAAATTTGAAAGATTAATCCCCAAAAGAGGGGTTTCGAGTTTTCGATTGTTTTGCCCAACAAACTTGTCCAACTGATTACAGAAAGGAACGTCCCTACCAAATTTGAAGTAAATCGGACAACAAATGTGACCGCTAGAGTGCAAACACACACACACACACACACACACATATATATATATATATATATATATATATATATATATAAAATTTGGAACGACCCCCTAAAACGTGTTAAGGGGGGTCACGTTAGGAACTTCTATGGTGGTCCCGGGCTTAAGTTTCACCGTGCGGGTCATGCTAATAGTTCACTTTCCAAAGGGAATTCACTATTAACCGGATGAATACAAACAAAATAAAATAATATCGCGAAACATTGAAGAATATTAAGGTTCCACGGTAACAGAATGAAGTTAACTGTTCCTAAAATGTTCTCTTTAGTAATAAACCATTGCTTTAAAAAAAATAATTTAAAACAAATTACATATAAATTTTAACAGGGTCAAATTTACTACGTCTTAAAACATACAAACTATATTTCCACTTATACTAAACTTACAAACCAGACTGTATATATAAAAATATATGGTAAAAGACGATTGATTTCAACTAATCACACCAGTCATCATCCGTGTCATCATCAGGTCCAATCAGAGGATGATTCTATTATTCTCTGATTGTATCTGATGATGACCAATGTGACTGATTGAAATTGATCGCCTTGTACCATCTTGTTTCTATAGTTTACGATAAAGTGTAAATACATTTTGTAGTGTTGTGAAACGTAGTTCATTTCATCCTTTTAATTGTAAGAACGCGTATTACGATACTCAGGAAACTTTTTTTGTTATTTTACCAGTGGTATGAAGCATAATAAAGTTTGTACAAAAATTTGTCAGAGTTAAATAATTCCTCTCATACAATAACCAAACAAACACGTTTAACATTATACACCGAATGTGAAAATTTTAACCGGTTTGGAATGGATACTCTTTAACAAGATCATTTAAAGCAAATTGAAATGTTTTACGAAACAGTAATAAACCTTTTGCAGGAGTTAGAGACTTTCTCAAATCCTAGAATAACTAAAATGCAATGTAATTAAAACTAACAATTCAAAATAAATTAACTATGACTCTCGTTTTGTTATGATCGATAACTATGTTCTAACAATTGTTTCGATTTTAATGTTAGTTTACTTTCTTTATGAAAGATAATCACCATCTGATATCATAAGGTTTTGTAGAAGCTATAGTTTATCTAAGTTTAAGATTTTTAATTATTTGACACGAGAATAAAATAAATAATTAAAAGTTGTTTTTACTATTATAATTAACCAATTACCTCGTTTCAGATTCTAATATTACGTTTGTAACTGAATCGACTATGAAAGTTGAGCGAATCTTTGGACGCATGTCCTGCTATCGTCAAAAACCAGAGAAAATACAACAATGGGGACTAACAAGCTTCCAGTCCTGCCCCCTCCCCCTCCTCACTGACATTGACAACAAGTGGCATGGTTAAACAGTAAGCTGTATTTATTTAACACTTCTACTGAAAGCTATTCATCATACTATCGTTTACAACCATCTGTGTTCTAAACTTGTCACTTTAATCAAATTAAATTAATAAGTTTAATGTTGATTAATTATAACCAAGAAATACGACATATGATCTGTGCTAAGAAACTGAATATAAACACACATCATTAACTCATATTTGTTTTAAAATACGTTATAGTTGCGTTTGTGCCTTATACATTGATTAAGTGATCAGTGCGTTAACTTTTCTATATGATCTTTCAAAATGAGGTTAAAAGTTAGTCCATCTACATTTGTGAACATAATAAGAATAACCTTTGAGACATTAATCTACGTTTTTAATTTCACCTAACTAAGTTAGGCTAATAGTATTGTTTTAGACTTTTGTATTAATGTTGGCACTTTTCGATTCTCTTAAAAAGGTTTTAAATATAAAGTTTTAATTGTTAGGAAAAGTTTTAATATAAATGTTGGTTAATTAGGGAAAATAAAACTGTCTTTGAGATACGGCTGAATGAAGAAAGGTCTTATACGTCTTTTGTGCTGAAAAAATTATATATGGTACTTATGCATTATACCGACCACCATCTGCAACGGCACGCTGCGGCGGTTATGATAGGGCAGGTTGCTTTACTGTCTAGAGTTCTCTGTTATCGATAGAATTTATCATAAGTCGCGCCGCGAAACCCATCCTTTCCCCACTCAATTGGTATCTAGCTACATCCAATTTTTAAATATATGTTTTTTTATGTGGAGAATATACTTATACAGAGTATTGCGGTGGTTGTTTTTGGTTATTTTAAGGTATTATTAATCAAAAAATAGATAGTAAACTAACCGCCGCAGCGCGCTGTTTTAAGGAAAAGAGATTGCATAACACCGATATGTTTGTCGTCTGGGAGTGTCAAAAATGTTAAGAGTCTTCTTAATTGCTTTTAAGTTGCAGGCTAAATAATAAAACGTCTCTACTTTTTATCAATATAGTTTGTTTGGTTTGTCCCACTAGAAAATTCTCTTAAATTGTGGTGGTCGGTATAATGCATAAGTACGGTGTAGACTATTACATAACCTTGTTAAAGAAAATTATGACTATATAAAAAAAACAAGAAAACTTTCACTAAAAATTAACAAAAATAAACAAACTTGTATGGTAGATTAACAAAAAAGATCTTGGTAGAAAATAAATAATATGTAAATAGTAAGCTTATAAACACGTTTTTGTATTCCTTAGCTTACAATTTTTGTTTATGTCATCCAAAATGTTGACAGTAGAATTCATTTTACTAAAGTTATTAAAGGGCAACGGTCCAAACCTCTTAATCTTGTGGGCACCACGGGAATCGAACCCGTGACCTCTTGCACTTAAATCTGAGACACTAATCGTTAGGCAAGCGAGGTATTCCGCGGATGGTACGACCCATCGTATGGTTCATCGGGTTTATATTTTGTTATATTAACGTAACATTTGTTATATCTAAAGATGTTTTTTGAGAGTGCTATTAAAATATATAAATCTACTTCTCAGGGATTAGTAGTTGCATAGCATAGAGTTGGGAAGCAAATCAGTGATTCGTTGGCATAGTGGTAAAGTCAACGGACTTCGAAAATTTGGCAGCATCCCTGTCGTGAGTTCGAATTCCAGTCCTGGCAAATCAATTTTAACAGTAGTGTTGAACTCGTACTGTAACAGGTCACCCTTTTGTTTGCTAGGTAAGTTCCAAGCTCGGATCTGTTGTCCATGCGGAGGGACAAAGTAAGGCAATATGAAGTAAATGTTTCTTATAAATGTGATATAAAAACAAAGTTAGGTAATTATAATATTAAAATGGCTAAGGCCCAGAAACCTTGGAATTTTCGCTCTCTGAACGTAATAGCTCCTCTACACAACCAAATTATAAAGTATTGAGATTCTTTGCTTTGATCCCATTTAAGTGAAGTCTGTCAAAGCCGGAATATGTACAAAGGTAATTTCTTCATAATATTTCTATGCTACAAACCTTGTATCGATAGTTCTTAAAACCTTTCAGCGAAAAAGTAATTTATAATACTTTAGGATTTAAGGTTCGAATAGTTCATTCTACCGTAAAGGTCATTAAATGAAATTCAGTCAATATTACACCGTTTAAAAGGTGTATTCTCAAACGTGTTTTTGTAAGGTGATTTATTAATATTATGATTTTAATTTTGTATTAATAACCTTTAATTTCTAATCGAATACTGAATTGTAGAGTGCACCTTTAATATTTTTCTGGACCCTCCGTACCTTCTTCGTACCGTACTTATCGGCTTGAATCAGCAAGTCACGTCTTCTAGTTTGTTTTCTATAGTTTTGGTAAATATTTATTGACAGTAAACCTTTACATTACTTACTATTGAGTACAAAACTTATGATATTTAGACCTCATATACATTACTGGTGAAATTTTACTTATTTTGGTAATGTTTATGCTATAACAAGATTTTAAGTACCATAACTTAAATACTAAAAATATAAATAAAGTGTATACGTCTTATCTTATCACATCAGAATTAGGATAACATACAACATTTATTTTATAATTTCAAAAACAATAATAGGATTATAAATGTCATTTAAACAACTATTTACAGAATTTTTAAATAAGTAATTATATTTATTGCATTAAAAACCCTGATTTAAGTTAAAAATAATTTTATATGTATATACAATTATGTAATGTACAAATCAGTCAAAAATCTTGTCCCGTACTATTATGCCGTTTTAATATAGTCACAAAAACCAAGGACATGTAGCATAACATGTTAATAAAAAAAATACTATTAAAACATAAAAGTAAATGTAGCTGAGATTTATGAATGTGTACATTATAGGAAAATTAAGTAAACCTTTCTATAAAATGATTGAATGTATATTTAAATATAATATTAGACTACCATAATATAAAAAATTGGTAAACCTAGTACAGTAAAAAACAGACAGACTAGCCTGGTATATTATTTAGTCTTCCTTACCTAAATATGTTACAGTTATAAACTGGTGTCACTTCAAGAACTGTTAATATTACAAAGCATAACCCATAGTGCAATGCTAACCAGCTCCAGACCCTGACTCTTGCTGTTTCGTAGATTGTAGAGGGTTTGTATTTATTTTATTTACTAAAACTAATATATGAAAAAGTATTAATACTATATTCTTTTATTTATGACTTAAACATGTAAAGCCTACTATGCAATTTTACACATAAATAATTCTGTTTCTAACTTGTTTAATAAAATATTTGGGATTTTATAAATATAACATTTTAACTTCCAAGTTCTCATTACAAAAATATAAACAAAAAATTACATGATGTACTATGGCCGATAATCATTGAGAGAATTAATCTTTTGCAATTTAAATTTAAACATATATTTAAGTTACACTGTACATATTGAGCTAAATTATTATATGTATTAATCAAATTAAATTATTAACATATTTTTCTTAACGATTTTATTATAAATTGAATTCTAGCATTAATATTTTATAATACGATGTCCCTATTTGAATCTTTGACAAATGTACATTATTATTAATTTAGGATTATTGACGTTAACATTACTTCCTTCCTAAAGTTTGATTTATGACCTGAGCCGAGACACTTGACAAGAGCCAAGATTTATAGTGTTGCGTTGATGAGGCCTCGAAGTGATACATCAACTATTGAGGCCGGCCTGCCAAAGAGCGTGTTCTCCAGTGGTGACGTCAAGGCGTAGACAGTGGTTACTGGTGGTTCAAAATGAGCGTATTGTAGTCGTCAGACACAAGTTTTGTACCAAATGACCAAGTATTGTAACATTATACAAATTTATTAGGAATCAGAAAATATTCTTATAAAAAATATGAAGTTTATCTACAAAAATTTTAATCAAAAATGGTAGTTTTAAAAATTAAGGTCTTATTAAAGAGGAAGCTGATAGAAGGACCTTTATTACAAAAACAAATATTATGATCGACATATTACAACACGTCTAACTAAGCTCATTAAAGGAGGTGTTTCACATTTAAATGATATAAACATATGTCTAATTTGACCATCTAATCGGCGTATACATTTTATATGTTGACCAAAGCTTCAAGTTAATTTCTCAGTGATCCATATTTGTTTGTAATTGTGATTTGGGGGGTAAATAATAAAATTATGTAAACAGCATATTGCATGGAAGATATATATATCTGTAAGTTTAACTAATGTTAATTTATTTTAACGGATTAAACTTCTTAAACATAACGGTAAGTTAAAAGTAATTTTATTTTTGTTTGGTGGCAAAAATATGTTCACTCGTCGGTCTAAACATGCACCACTTGTCACACCCTTATCAGTTGGGAGCAGCCGCCACAGTTGCCTCTACCTTTTTCATATTTAAATGTATATTACATTTTATGTTTTAGTTAAAAAGCCGTAAGTACATGTCAAATCATTAGATAGGCATTTTATTTACATTTTTAATTATATTTGTATTAAATAAAACGAATGGTTTTTTATACATTTTACTATGACAGACAATCTATTGTTAAATAAAATCAGTAAATAAATTTTAAAGATTAGTATTATACGTACAACTTCTCTTAAATACTTTAACTACAGTAAAAATATAATTAATGTACTATCATTGTGCTTGTATTATTTTAAATTACGAAATAAAAATTTCATTATATGCTATTGAAGGAGTACCATCAACACATATCGTACCAAAAAAAAACTGGTTAACAAATTAACTAATCATCCAGTTGAGAACAAATAAACGGTTTTGCTAAAATATAAAAAAACGTAAATAACACGTTAGCAAGGAGGTGATTTATAAAATTAACTAAATCTCTAAGAACAAAATAAAATAGATTAAAAAATGTAAAAACTAATATGCCTTTATTAACTAACGTTACTGCGCTGCACTTAACCGTTTGATGACAAGTAATATCGCACACGTGTTTCCTGCGTCGATCGAGTGTCTCTAATTACAACAAACATCAGCCACGATATCGCCCAGCTGTTGTCAACGACACTGATTACAGGGGAAATCGCGGGAGACTGTTCACCACTGTACATAAACGACACACTAAATTCAATTTACGTTGGATGCCTTTGTAACTAATCGTAAACTATTGAAATAGAAAGTGGTTACGAAATAATACAAAGCTATCCATGACAGTCGAATCTATTCCCACAATTAAACTGTAATGCATCGTTTTTGCTTTGTTTTATATATCATATTTTAATTTTTCAGTAAATAAAACGTGGTAACAATAAATTAAAATAAGAAGTTGTTACCAGAGTGTACTACAGCAATTTGTACTTCTTACTATATTTAATGTTATAGTATCCATTAACATCCAGTGCCTATTTAACATACTTGTACTATACATGTAAATACACACTTGAGCGAATAATATACTACTAGATAATAGATCGTTGATCAAATCAAGTGCTCAATGTTATAATTTAAAATTAAAAAGTATAACTGTTGGTTCATGGATTTGTTTTTATGTTTTACTCATTCTAAATCAGCTGTTGATTACAGTCCAGGTGTTATGTCACGTTTTGGTTCACTTCAGAACAAATAAAGTCTGCTTAAGTTATTTAGATTATTTTCAATGAATTAAGATTCTAACAATACCAACAACTGAGTTTGTGTCTATTTGCTTGAACATGACGAATTATGTCACTACAACATTTAAGGCAAATGCACACATTTAAATATAACTCAATCTAAATATTGCATTTACACTTTTACAGCTTCTATCTTTATTAATCTCCATATAATGTCATAATTAAAAATAAAGTATTTGGTGTCTTTTGAATAGGTGTAATGAAAAAACGTAATTGAAAAGAATATTTAAAAAGAAAAACGTTTTAAAATATTTTGATATTTGTTTAATTATATTGAGATGATAAGTTCGGACAACCACATTATATTTCATAAAACAAATATGTCATGTTAATATAACTTAAGATAAGGTAGGAAGGTTATTGTCACAGGACGGAAATAATATAACTGGTTGGGAACGTCTTATGGGCTCTGTTAAGCTATAATTGTAATCCGTAAGCGTCAGTTAGTAATGCAACAGCTTTATTATCATATTTTTATTTAAAACAACGTAAATATGCTTACTGTAGGTTATTATAAACATTACGTAAACATTGTTCTGTAACAGAATCATGCCGTCTTTCAAAATCCGGTTTAGCAGTTAAAGAAAATATTATAAACATTAACCATGTTTAAGATTATATTTAAATAGTATTCCTACAGATAAATCGTTCATAGCGTGTAGTATCGTAATCAATTAACATTTAAACATGTCTGTAAGATATGTAATTATTCGAAAAGGGTCAAGGAAACGGTTTGGATAAATTATTAACATTTTATAGCTGACATGTAATAATATTTCGTGTTATAACTTTTTTAATGAATTGTTGCTTTTACCGTCTAATCGGGGAGTCGCCTTAGACAGCTGAGACGGAAGGCATATTACCTCGTTGACGGAGCTTAAGGAGAAGCGAGTAAATTATAATTGGGCTCTAGATAAAAACAGCTCACCTCTCCAATAAAATAAAGATCGCAGTTAACTAAAGGTGGATTTTTTTTATTTTAATATACATTTAGAAATAAATCCTCAATGTTTTAGTTTCGTTATTCGTAAATCATCTGATCGTTACGGTATTTAAGTTGAGTGAATTATTGAATATTTTGTAATTGCTAGCCTCAAAATTAGATGATTATGTTTATTAATATTTTAAAATTGCCAAGTGAGTACTGAAATATATATTGCGAGAACCTTTAATATTTTTTCTAGGTTTTCCACATCTCACGACCGATTTAACGCTTGGACAAGCACCTCGTTTATTCTAGTTTGATTTTATAAAATATATATTCGGTAAATATTATAATTTTGACTAAATATTTAACCAAATTAACTAATCAATAAACTTGAGTAAAAAATAAGTGGATTCACTTGATACAATCCAATATATCTTCAGTCAATAAACTAAATATTTTTGAAAAAATATATTTAATTCAAAATCACAAATGTAAGAAACAAAATAAGGTGCTGCACTTCACGAGTTGATGACATTTAATATCACACACGTTTCCCGCGTCGATCGGTTGTCTCTAATTACGACCTACGTCAGCCACTATGTCGCTCAGCTGTTGTCAACGACACTGATTACAGGAAAAATGGCGGAAGACTGTTCAACACTGTACGTACACGACCCACAAAATTTAATTTAGGTTTTACTTGATACTGTTTGGATCTATTATCAATTTTAAATTAAATTATAAACAGAATACAAGCAATAGTAGTACTAATCTATCTTGCTGAATCAAATTGTATTTGAATGTTATTAAGTAGTTTGAAAAACTCAATATAAGCAGAGGAAAGAGGTGGGCCAGACGTGATATCACCAGGGACCTAGAAACCCACTGTTTCATTGCTTTTGGCTTAATACACCTAAATGATAAATACACTATACCACAGTTGTCACAACATAACTATGTCAGTACAAGTGGTAAAGCTGCGGAGACGTCGCGTGACATCACGTCCAACCCATCCCTTTCCTCATCTTGTATAAGATCACCATTAGTGATGCTTTATTATCATGTGCCCTACAGAGTATAGGTTACTACTACTAGTTTAACAGAAAGTATATTACAAAATCGTCTTAAAATTCTTAAAACAATATTTTCACATTTAAACTGTTCTCGTAGGTTACGTATAAGTATAAATGCAAAATAATTCATATTGGGTTTTCCCTATTATATTGTAGTTGTTCGATAAGTTAAAAATGTTAACAATGACTTAAAATAAGAAGTTGTTCCCAGAGTACACGTGAGAACACACCAATTTTCTTCTTTAAGTTTTATAATGCATATTTACAAAAAAAGCTTTATTTCGATAGATAGCTTTGTCTATAAAATAATTTACATTAGATCTTCTGTGGATTTTGATATCGAGTCTATCAAATTATCAGCCAATTATAAAATAACGTTTAAGGAAGAAAAGTACTTAAACAAATTGTGGTAAACAGAATAATTTATTTTTATTATAAATACAGTTTTGTTAGTAAAATCTACGGAAAAATACTGAAGAGTAGTAAATAACGTATATTGAGTAATTTATGTATGTAAATATATTAATAAAAATTTGGATAGTCCTTTTTTTCTTGATTTAAGTCGGAGGTTTGAGGTGTGAAAGTGGAAAATTGATGATGATGTTACATGTTTGTATAAGGAAACCTTTGGTTACATTCACTAGAGGAAGTATCCAGCCAGTATGTTAGACCCATTTGGTTACAAATAACTAGTGTTTTGAAAAACAAAGTTATTGTTTAATAAACATAATCTTTCGTAAACACGTTATTCAATATCGTCGTCTAAATTCTCAGACAACACTACGTAACACGTAGTGATATTAACATGTTTTCTTTTTGTCATCAGCAAAAATTAAATGTTCTTTTATCCTAATTGAAACTTTATTGCCGAATGTATTCCCTAGCTGAAATATAAACAACTAATTTGTACAAATTACTGTATTAGTAATGAAAAACTACCAGAACTGTTTGTTAACAACTCGTGCTACTATATTTATAAAACTCTCTAAAACACACTTGCCATCTTTCATAATATATTAATGCATTATTAGCGAAGTGTTGTATGTTTAACAGATTGTTTTACAGAACTATGATTCTTAAATTCCTCCTGCACATTAGAAGAGACAATTGGGCAAATAATATCCAACTAGGTGATAACATGCTTATATTAAAATCAAGTTATATATAATATACTTAATAATTAAATTGTACATAAAAAAGGGGTTTGTCCTTGTTCGCTTAATTATGGCCAACTTTAGAAGTACAACATTTATGACAAACGTACACATTTAAATGTCATTAATCCCAATTTTGTATTACACATTTACTGCATTTACACATTTAACTGTCATAATGCAAATGAGGCAATTTGATTGAATTTCATAAATAGTATATTTCAATACTAGTCACAAAATTCCCCTATTTTTGGGGCAAGTTAACATTTTACACGCAAGGCGGAGCCAAGCGTGGAAAATGCTATCGAGCATCGAAATAGGACTTTTGAGACGAGTAGTGAACAATACTTTGCATCACACTTCAAATAACTTCACGAAACTAAAAAAAAATTATCTGATGTTTCATAGTCTAGAAATTTTAATAAGTAAACACAACACGGTTTTACAATTCATGTTAGTGTTAAAGTCAGCTGTTTGAACTCAAAAATCGTCAAAAATAACTAAATCACACTGGTGCTCCTGTTGAGTAAAACGGGAACTTCAATTGTTTAGGAAAAGACAAGTTTTGTTTAGGACAGGCAAAGTATTGTTCGGGACAGGACAAGTTATGTTTAGGACAAGCAAAGTCAGCTGATCATTTGTTGATATGTTACAAGGAAATCTCAGCTGCATGGGATTGGGATATTTTCAAATACAGAGTGATGAAAACAACTTTATATGTGTGTAATAAGAAGCATTTGAGAAAATACAAAAAAATACGATTTAATATATTCTTACATTTTTTAACAATGTGTGGAAGATGATGTCGGATAATTACTTCTTGTTTCATAAAAACCTGTATGTTTATAAAATACGTTTCAATGTCTAGTTTCACAGGAAGATCCATAGCGGGTTCGGAATGTTTTATGTGCTCTGGCAAGCTCTAATTATAATCTATAAACGAGACCTAGTCACGCAAAAGCGGTAATCTCATTTTGTTCTTTGACACAACGTATAGATTAGGTTGCTGCAGGTTAGCAAGGTAAATCTAAAACTTAAATAAAATTTAGAAATTAATGAAAATATAACCGATATTAAGTATGCTATAAAGTTTAAATAGTTTAATTCACACTCAGAGATCTTTATCTTTTAATATAATGAATTAGTCTATAAAATTATTATTGATGCAAATAATTTTTAACCGTACTACAAACTATGTGTAAATCCATTTTAAAATGGCCTTTGGCTGGAATAAATTAACAACTATTGACAGTGGACGTGTAATTGACTTGAGTATCATGACTTTATTTAACGAGTTGTTATTTTTACCGTCTAATCGGAAAGTTGCCTTTGACAGCTGAGACGGAAGGCATATTACCACGTTGACGGAGCTTAACGAGATCCTTGTAAATTATAATTGGGCTCTAGTCATAAAAAGCTCACCTCCCCAAGAAAATAAAGCAGAATATTTAGTTATTTGATCTCCTTTTAAGGAATAAATCCTCTAAGTTTTAGTTTTCTTATTAGTGTCTTAAGCTATTATGATTTTTTTATAAAATTAATGATGTGACCCCATCGAACAAAGACAAAATAATTATGACACTTTATAAAAAAATAATAATTCCTAATTTACTTTATTTAACGTACATTTTCATAATTAAAACCAGTTTTATTACTTCAAAAACATTTCTGATGGGATCAGACTTAATAAATAACAAATCAATGTAGTGTATCAATCATAATACAATTATCTTTATTATTATCAATTAATTATAAAAATGAATTTTGTTTTTAACAAATATGTGCTGCATTCAATAGATAATTTTATTCATCAAAAGGATATATCAGAATGCCATCCCTTTATGATCACGTTTAAATTCTTGAAAATGAACGTTGAGACGGAACAACACCAACCATTGATTCAAAAACATGTTACAGTTTTGTTGAAATGTGGTGTATTTACGAAAAAAGCCTTTAATGTATTTTTAAACATCAAAACAACCTTAATATTTTTCATGTTATTTCATGTTGGTTGCCACCATTATTGAAATAAACTTCTCGTGGCTCTTCAGATATAGTAGTAAATTGCATGGAAATATCATATAGCTATTGGATATTAATCAATTGTACTAAAAAACTTGTAAACATGATTTAATTCATAATTTTTATATTTTTAGTTGGAATACTTAGGTCATTTTAACTGTTAATTGTTAATGGTTTTTAGTTTTATCCTAATCATAAAATGGTTGAAATAACCTGTGAAAATAATTTTACATGAAGGCTGTATAACTGTAGTTTAATCACTGGATGTAAAATCACATATTATCTGTTTTAAATTTTGAGACTGCGCAATTGACTATGTTTATATATATATATATATATATATATATATATGATCTGT